>CM053581.1:668736-784258 GCA_028627135.1 Pseudochirops cupreus | reverse complement strand
TGGGCCTACCCTGCCCTGTCCCACCCCTCAGACAGCTGATCCAACAGGCCTTCTTCCCAGACACGACATGGCTCCCAGGCTGCCCTTCAGCCTTGGCCCCCCAGACTCCCCCAGGAGGAGTCGGTGTCCTGGAGGGGGGACCAAGGGGGACCAGCCTGGCAGAGCAGAGCCTGTCCCAGCCAGCCCACTGCTGCCAGCCACTACCTCCTCCTCCCCCTGTGCCCTTTTCTCTCCTAATTAGGAATGTGGCTATGCTCTGAGTTATCTGGGATAGGAACCAGCCTATTCAGTGCTCCCGAGTCAGGATGCCTAGATGCTTTCTCTGGTGCCCTCCATATGCCATCCCCTTGCCTGACACAGAACCCATGCTGGGAGCTCCCTTTCCTCTCGTGTCCATATCCTGGGTCCCTGGCTTCCCTCTGGGCTCAGACACCATCCTCCCTCCTCTGGGAAGCCATCTCATCATCTGAGATACCCCTGATTTATCCTGGAGGGAGTATGTTTGTACCCAGCCACATGCTCATCCTCTCCCCCTTAGACAGGGAGCTCCCTGAGAGAAAGGACTAGCTGGTTGCTTGGCACCACTTCTCTTTGTAGCCACAGTGCCTGGCCCATAGTAGGCGCTTCACCAATGCCTGTTGGCTTCCTTTTGCCACTAACTCCTGTGTGTGTGTCTTTGGCCAAATCATTTCACCTTTTAGAGAACCAGCTTCCCTGTGGAATTAGAAGGGGAAAGATGGAGGGATCATTTCTGAGATCACTTGTCTCCTTGTGGTACTTAGGGTGGCATTCAAGGCTCTCTATAGTCTGTCTCCCAAGCCTACCTCACACTACTCCACTGTGTGCAATGTCTTCTCACTGTCCCCTAGTACAGTTTTCCCCCTCTAATATAAGGCTTTGCTTTTGTCCTCCCTACTTGGAACACCCTCTCCTTCCTCTCCATTCTCCCCAGGGGAAGGGCAAGGGAATAAGGGTTTCTCTAACACCTACTATATGCTAACGCCTTTGCAAAGATTGTCTCATTTGATCCACACGACAACACTGCCATTATATTCCCTGTTGTATAGTTAAGAAAACTGAGGCAGAGAGAGGGTTAGAGTCAGGCTAAGACCTTCCAGCTCAAACCTCCCCTTCCTTCAGAGAGTTTTTTTTTAATTCTTTTCCAAAAAAAATTTATTTTTATCTCCAAATTCTCTCTCTCCCTCCCATCCTCCCCACATCCAGAAGGCAAGAAATATAGCCCCCGATATATATAGGAAGTCATGCAGAATGTGCTTCTGCATCAGCCGCACTGTGAAAGAAAAAAAAGCCCAAGCGCCAGAAATCCGCTCACATCTGCCCTCCGAGCCCGTCACCTCTCTCGAGCTGGGGATGTTTCTTCATCATGAGTCTTCTGGAATCGTCTTGGACTGTTGCAATGTTGAGAAGAGCTAAGTCTTTCCCATTTGATCATTGTTACAATGTTATTGTCGCTGTGTACAATGTTCTCCTGGTTCTGCCTGCATCACTCTGCATCAGTTCATGTGAGTCTTTCCAGGTTTTTCTGAAGTCCTCCTGCTCGCCATTTTTTACAGCTTGTTCAGCCACTCCCTAGCTCACGGATGCACCCTCTGTTTCCAATTCTTGGTCACCTCAGGTTGCTGCTGCAGATGTTTTGTACAGTCTTTTTTCTCCTTTTCTTTGATCTCTTTGGGATCCAAACCTAGAGTGGGGTTGCTTCGTCACAGGATCTGCACAGACTGAGTGCCCTTTGAGCAGTTTCCTTTGTGGTATTTTTGATGCCAGCCTTGGCTGGTCCTGAGGGAGCCTTTGGTGCCAACAGCCTTGTCTGCATGGTTCTCTTCCTGTGTGTGTAGGGCTTGATGTGAGGTTGTGTGATGTGCCTCAGACCACATAGAACAGAATTAGGTCTCAGGCCTGAGTTCAGCTTAATGGCTGTGTGACCTTGGGCCAGTCATTTACTCTCTCTAGGCCTCGGTTTGCTCATCTGGAACTGCAGAGTGCCTGCCCATTTCTCCCAGTCATCACAAAGTTCAAAGGAGGTGATGCCAGCTCAGTGCTTGTGGCCAGTATCAGAAGGGCTTGGTGGCAGCATGAGACAGTCAATCAGTCAGTCAACAGACATTGATTAAGGACCTACAGACACTGTGCTAGGGTTTAGGATGGAGAGGGACCCCTGGCTCTGGAATCACAGGGCTCGGGTTTGAATCTTAGCTCTCTGTGACAGCCTGTAGAACCTGGCAAGTCACCTCATCTCTGTGACTGGATGGTAGAACACACAGCCAGGAGTGCCCAGCCAGGCCCTGCTATGGAGGCTCAGCCTCCCAGGGGTCAGCCCTGCCTGACCCTGAGCATCATGGGGCCACACCAGGATGGTAGCTCTGACCTTGGGTGGCTCCTTCCTGCTTTATGGCCATGCCCAGACCCTCCTCATGCATGGAAGCCATGATAGGCTGAGTCATAACCGATGTGGAAAATGAACCAAGTGGTTTCCCACTCATGTCCTGAGGTGGGGCATCCATCAGCCCTAGAAGCCCCCCACCCGGGAGCAGAGCCAGACAGTGGGGGACCAGGGAGAGGGCAGAGCTGGGGGAGCCCTTCCTCCTTGCAGGCAGGTGCCCAGGAGCCTAGGAGGCTGGAGCCACGCTACTGGCTGAGGCCTTCTCCAGCGCTAAATGGGGTGCCACAGACAAAGGCGAGCCAGCCGCTCGCCTACCAGTGTGGATTTTAAAATGTCAACAAGCCGTTTATGTCCTTGTTTTTTTACAGAATGAAAATCAGTCATTCAGTAGGAAACAGCTGCCAAAGGAGTCCAGCAGATTTACGTTTCAGGACTGTGGGGGCTGGCTCTAGAGAACCAGAGTGGGCGAGTTTGGGAGGGAGTATGGCCCCTGGGACACTTTGGGGGGCAGTGCCCAGCTGCCCGTTCTTTGTGAGGTAGTGCCCATGTTTTGTGGGGTGGTGCCCATGCTTTGTGGGGTAGTGCCCATGCTTTGTGGGGTGTGCTTATGCTTTGTGGGATGGTGCCCAGATGCCCATGCTTTGTGGGGTGTTGCCCAGATGCCCCTATTTTTTGGTGTGGTGCCTGGCTGCCCATGCTTTGTGGGGCAGGGCAGTGCCTCCATCCTAGCATCAAAACCTTGCGGTGCTGCCCACTGCCCTCAGTCTCTGAAAAGGGCTGTACTCAAAAGATGTTAGCACCCCAGGGACTGGGCAGAAGATTTATCCAGAGGCGTAGAAGTAGAGGTGCCCTGTCCATGGTGGTAGAGGCAGGGCTGTGCCTGGGACCCAGGTGTCCAGACTCCCAGGCCAGGGCTCCCTGCCCCGAATTGTTTAGAACTGTTTTGTCTCCTAGACTCAGTCTTTGCTTCCCCCTCATCCTCCAGAGATGTTCCCCAAGGGCCCTCAGGGGACTCCTTTCACTGCTCTTCAGTGAAAGGAGGTCGGGGAGACATTCAGAGCCCATGAGAAATTCTGATTCCCATAAGTCCCCTATACATTGGTAGTGCAAGTATCGTAATCCCTTTTTACAGATGGGAAAACTGAGGCTTAAGGGGGGCAGTGACTTGCCTACAGTCTCTAGTCCCCAAGTCCAGCACTCTCCCCACTGGGTCTCACTGCTTCTCTAATTGATATCCTAGTTATCTGTGCTTAACTCTCCTTCTAGCCCCTAGCACCCCAGCCCTTTAACAGAAGAGGGACTTGGCCAAGGTCACCCAGGTGGTCATTGGCACAGCCAGGGTCCAATCCCAGGTCCTCTGGCTCCGCAAAGAGCTGGTACTCTGCTCTCCCCACACTGAGTAGGGATCTGGTTCCTTTTGTCTCTACACAGAATAGGTCCTTCATCCGTGACTGTTTCTTACTGAATCAATGAATGACTGCTAAGGGATGCTGAGAAGGAAAGGCAGCTCACACACCACTGGGCGTACACCTGCGGGCACACACCTCTGGGCACACACCTCTGAGCACACACCACTGGTCCTGGCAGAGGCTACACCCAAGTTTTTGGGGTGACCTCCCTTGTATAGATCTAGAGGGTTTCAGATCCTGGTGTTGCCTTGACAGGGCAGGTCCACTTATCTCCATTTGACAGAGGGAGAAATGGAGGAGCAGAGAGGGGATGTGTTCTGACTAGGTGCCCAGTCCTCCTGAGTGAGCCTTGTGACCCAGGCATGAAGGGGTAGTTCTGTTGTGCCCAGGGTGGAAATGTCTGCCCAGAGCAAGTAAGCATTACTTATAAGAGCAGGGAGTCAGGTCTAAGAAGACAGGTGTGGGGGAGCTGGGGTGCAGGTTAGGAAGGGTTCTGAATGCCAAGCAGAGCATTTTGTATTTGATCCTGCAGGCTCTAGGGAGCCATTGGCATTTATTTAGCAGGGAACGACATGACAAGCTGAACTTTAGGAAAATCACTTTGGTGGCCAAATGAAGGATGGGCTGGAATGGGGAGATCGTAGAGACAGGCAGACCCCCAGTAGTCATTCCCATAGTCCAGGGTGAGGTGATGAGGATCTGTAGCATGCTGGGGGCAGGGTCAGAGGAGAAACAGGGGTATAGGGGAGAGATGCTGCAGAAGTGACATGGACAGGCCTTGGCACCATATTGGATGTGGGAGGTGAAAGAGTGGGGAGCCCAGAATGAGTCCTAGGTTGGGAGGCTGGGGTCCTGGGAGGAGGGTCCTCCCTCTACAGTGATGAGGAAGGTTGAAAGGGGGAGGGTTCAGGGGAAAGATCATGAATTCCGTTTTGGACATGGTGAATTTCAGATGTCTTTTGGACATGTGGTTCAAGATGTGTGGAAGGCAGCAGAGTTTGGGGCAGCAGAAGTAGATTTGAGAATCAGCATAGAGACAATCATTAAATTCATGGGAGCGGATGAGATTGCTCGCCCAGTGAAGTAGTCTAGAGGGAAAAGAGAAGAGAGCCCAGCAGAGCCCTGTGGGACACCCGTGGTGAGTGAGCATGTTTTTTTTGTGAGGATCTCATGAAGAAGACTGAGAAGGAATGGTCAGATAAGAGGAAAACTCAGAGAAAAGAGTGTCCCAAAGGTCTGAGAAGAGTAGCGAGGAGAAGAGGGTGATCTACAGTGCCGAAGGCTGCAGAGAGGTCAAGGAGAATGAGGATTGAGAACAGGCCATTGCGTTTGGCCACTAAGAGACCACTGGTCACATTGGGGAGAGCAGAGAAGTTATGGTAGAGTAATAAGGACAGAAGCCAGATCGTAAGGGGTAAGAAGGGAGTGAGAGGAGAGAAAGTGGAGGCAGCTAGTGTAGACGGGGAAATGTCTCAAGGAGTTTACCCCAAATGGCAGAAGAAATATGGGGTGATAGAAATAAAAGGAGCAAGTAAGGGGTGGACTGTCATTTTTTCAGGAAAGGGGGGCCACGGGCATGTTTGTGGGCAGTGTGTCCCATGCAGATAGGGAAGCCTCTTTGTATGAGACGGGGGGAGGAGATCACAGCAATCAGGAGATCAGGAAACATGTTTAATGCCCACTGTGTGCCAGGAATCATGCCAAGAGTCAAGACAGTTTCTGGCCTTGAGCATGTCACGGGGGAGACACCAAACAAATAAAGACATACAAACAAGCTAAACACTGGACAAACAGGGAATGATTCAGAGAGGCAGCCAGCATGGAGGGAGGATGGGAGAGCCGTGGGGAGAGCCTGAGAAAATGCCCAGCACTGAGAACAGGGAGGAGGCCAATGTCACCGGGGAGAAGAGGACACAGGGGAATACAGTGGAAGGAGGCAGGAAAGGGAGAGCTTAGGAAGTGACTGGAAGGCCAAGTAGGGGTGATGAGGAGCCACTGCAGGTTACTGAGATGGGAGATGACAGAGCCAGACCTGCTGCCCTCCAGGCTTGAGCAGGAAATGGAAGGAAGCAAAGCCCCTTTAGTGGGTCTGTGCCAGCCCTTCCCTCCATCCCCCTGCCTCTCTCCCTTTGCTCACTAAGTCACAACATGCAAGCTGTGTTCCTAAACACAGATCTGATGTGATCACCTGCTAAGACATCCCTTCTGCCTGCATGAAATAGCGACTTCTCAGTCAGCAATGCAAACCTCTCTGCAGTCTAGATCCCTAATTCTGACCCTTCCAGTCTATTCCTCCTTACTTTTCTCCAATCCACACGGTCTCCATCCCATGCCACTTGGCTGGTCACTTCTGTTCCCTCTCATGACTTGCCATCCCTCCTTCTTGGCTTTGGCTCACAGGCTTCCCCCGCACCATGTCTAGAGTGTCCCCTCGCTATCTCCAGGAATCCGTCAGTTCCTTTAGGACGCAGCCCAAGTGCCACCTGATGAGCTTCGCCCCATCCCTATGAGGTGGCACTGCACCATTCATTGGCACTGCCCCCATTCATTGGCACTGCCCCCATTCATTGGCACTGCTGCTATTTACTTATCTGTGCACAAATTGTTTCTCCCAGTAGAATATAAATTCCTTGAGGGCAGGGACTTTTGTTTTGTGTCCTTAGAACCCCAGCATAGTGCCTGGCATACGTTAGGTGCTTAGTAAACGATTATTGAATTGAGGCTGCAGAGAAATCAAAGGAAGTATGTACCAAAGCTTAGCATCTGTTATATTAATGGAATGGAATGTTGTTGTGTCATAAGAAAAGATGCAGGGGATGGTGTCAGAGAAACCTGGGAAGACTTGTATGAACGGATGCAGGGGCAAATGAGCAGAACCAGAGGACGTTGTGACAATCCCAGTAACCATGCAAAGGCAGCTTGGCAAGGCTAGGCAATGTGATGAGCGACGTCACCCGGCTCCTGACCGAGGGAGGACAGACATTTTCAGACACGAACAACGTGGGAATTAACTTTGTTTAGTATTTGTGGATGAAGGTGGGGAGTGGAAGGGAGGAGGAAACTAAAATTGAAAAGTCCAAGATAATATTAAATAAGGGCCCCCAGACTGAACTGAGCCTCTCTGTGACTGAGTCACAGAGCCCAGCCTGTCCTAAATTTCTCAGCATACATGCCATCTCTCTCTTTACCCCCGAATAAGAATGTGCCCTTGTAGTAGTCTTCATGTCCCCTCTCTGGGCCTCAGTTTCCCCATTTGAGTGACGGAGGTGGGGGTGGAGATGCTGGGTCTCCTTATGCAATGATTCCAATGTCTTTGTTCTTTCAAAGGTCTCCCCATGACATCATGAGGGCTTGGGCTTTGACCTGGGCTCAAGCTCAGTCCCCTGTGTCCCATTTCCTGGTTTGGCAAGCACTGACCCCTGCCCTGGGGGTCTCAGGGGAAGCTCAATGGTCTCTGAGGTTGCTCTTCATGCTAAGGTTGCATGGGATGGTCTCCCATGCTGGCCTGCAGGAGAATAAGGTGCCCAGGAGGGTATGAAGAAGCCAGCTATGTCCCAATAGGCACATAAGGGGGCCAGACCAAGTGCTTCTGAAGCATCTCTAAGTCACCCATAGCCAGGGAGCTTGGCCTTGAGGGGATCTGAGCTCTGGACAAGGTCTCTGAAGGACTCCCCCCCCAGGGCCCTCAGAATGATGAGCTGTGCAGGCTGGGGGCTGCGGCTGGGCCCCTCCCCATGCTCTGTATGGTTGTAGGACACCTGCAGGTGGGGCCCTTTGCTGCCAAGATCCTCTAAGCCATGGCTGGAGCATTCCAGCTATAACAGTTTGTCCCTTCTGCCAAATTGCCACCTTTCAACGCTGACAGACAGGCGTGTGCGCAGGCCAGGGGAAGAAGATTGCCCATGAGCTTGGGCATTTGGGTGTCATGCAAAATTGGCTAAACACAGGCTTTGGAGCACTCTGGCTGGGGCCACTCATTGCTTCATTGAAGTAATGCATCCACTCGGGAATATTTAAAGTTAAGATTTTGAAATCTGTTGGCGGATGAGCTGGGCCCTCAGTGTCAGCTTGTGACATGTTTTGAAACACAGTCACCATCACGGAGAAGGTCATCTGGGAGGAAAGCATCATTCTGAGTCACTCCATGGTCTGGGCACTGCCGGAGAGGGGACAGGTGGGTGCTCAGGCAACTTCAGGATGTAGGCTTCTACCTTGGCTACTCCCAGTGTGGTACAGAATACCATTCATGGTCATCAGCATCTGTCCTCCTGACTTTGATTGGCTGGCTCTTGGTCCTCATGGGGATTAGCCTCTATCTGAGAGCCCTTGTCCATAGTACCCAAGCACCTCCTGGGGACCACAGCAGGATCCCCAGTTGGGCAAGAGGGAGGGAGAGCCTGAGGTGGAGAGGCTGTGTGGAGAGGTCCTGGCCACACCTTGGTGTGAGTGGAGGGCTTCATGCTGAGCTGCCTATCCTGGGCAGTGTGGGCCAGTGCAAAGACACCTGACTTTGAATGAGAAGGTTTTCTCCACATATCTGGGAGCTTGGGGGTGCGAGAGAGAAAAGGCTAGTTCAGAGTCAGGACACCTGGCTTCTGTTCTGGTTTGGACTCTGGGTGACCTGTCTCTGGACCTCAGTTTCTCCAATGGTCAGATGAGAAGGTTAGACTAGATTATCTCTCAGGACATTTCCAGCTATACCTGGCACAGGACCTCATGTATTGATAGGATGAGGACCCTGTGACTCAGTTGTCTCCTCTATAAGATGATGGGTCCAGACCAGATGGGCACCGAGGTACCTCCTGGCTCTAAATCCTGTGACCCTGAGTAATCTGTGGAGCTGCCCTGGCACCCAGGGATAGACAGAGAGAGCGGCACATCTGCTGCTGCCCTGGCATTCAGACCCCGGGGCCTCAGACCTGCCCAGTGTGGCATCCCAAGCAGTCAGTGTTCAGGGATCACTTAGTCTGGGTCAGGGCTGGGGAGTGCAGTGGTCAGCTGCAACATTGCAGCATTCAGAGCCAGAGGGGCCTTAGTCTGAGCCCCTCCCTTCAGAGAACAGCAGACAGAGGCCTGAGGAGGGCCAGAAACTTGTCCATGGTCGCAGCAAGTCAGTGGCAAAGCTGAGATTGGAACCCAGATCTTTGGACTCTGAGTACAATGATCTTCATGATATGCCATGGGCCAGCCCCAGCGCCTGCCTTTGGTCAGCCAGGACAGAGGGGGTACATGGCTAGTGCCCATGGCAGCATTCCCCTCAGAGATCCTGGGCTGAATTAGACGGCCTGGGAGACTTCCTGGAGGAGGTGAATTTGGGACTGGGCCTTGAAAGATGGCAGCAGGCAGCTATGGAAGGAACAGGACCCCTGGCAGAGGGGCACAGAGATGGCAGGGGTGATTGGGGAGGGGAGTGGTGACCAGGCCTCCTTCCTTCATGGGAAGGGCCTGCCTGCAGAGGAGGCAGATGGTGCCTCCCTGGAAGCCACTGAGGCTTGGGCCTGCCGCAGAGGGGATGCAACCAGATGCACCCTGGGATTCTCCTGGATGGGTGAGAGCCAAGGGCTGGGCAGACCTGACATTTTGTGTAAAAGCCTCCAGTCCTGGAAGGTCAGAGCAGGGAGGGCAGAGGCCTTGGCCCTGAGTGGGGGAAGGGAGGTACAGGGAGGACAGGGGCAGCATCCAATGCAGAACAGACCCCCTGCCCAGTGAGGGAGCAGCCCCATCCCCCCTGTACACACACCAAGATCCTGGCATTGCAGGACTGGAGAATCTCTAGCCCAGCCCCTCAGCTCCCAGAGGTGCCAACTCGCCCACAACTGTATCTGAGGCACAGTCTGAGCTCGTGCCTCCCTGCCTCCACACAGAGGGCTCTGCCCATTGCCCCCTCCCAGCCCCCAGAGGAGCAAGCTGCAGCTCACAGGCACAAGTTCTGTTTTCCCTTTCATTTTCCTGTCAAGGCAACCCTGGGATCTCCTGAGAGATGGTCCTGGGAAGCCCCATGGGGAGTGAAGGGTCGGGCCATGACCACGAATCCCTGGGAGCTGTGGGGGAGCAGCGCCAGGCAGAGCTTCCTCCTCCTCCTCTTCTTCTTTCTTCTCTTCTTCCTCTTCTTCTTCCTCATCTTCCTCCTCTTCCTCTTCCTCCTCCCTCTCCTCCTCATCTTCCTCTTCCTCCTCCTCCTCTTCCTCCTCCTCCCTCTCTCTCTTCCTCCTCCTCTTTCTCCTCTTCCTCTCACCCATGGTCAGTGACTCAGCCTCTCCCCTGTGTTTTGTGATAGTGAACACAGCAGAGAAGAGGGGTGTGTGTGTGTGTGTGTGTGTGTGTGTGTGTGTGTATGCACTCACATGACATGGGGCCTTCCCAGGGAGGCAGGCCTCATTAGGAGCAGCCCCAAGCCCCAGGTGTGCACAGGGGGCCCCAACTCCCAGGTCAGAGGAGGTATGTGTCTGATGCTGAGATGCCCCTGGGGCAGGGGCAAGGGTAGGCCTGGGCTGGCAGCGCCAGGCAGGGCACCACCAGCCTCCTCCCTCCCTCTTGCTGGACCTGAAGCCATGAGCCATCCAGAGGCCTGCCTGAGGGACTGGACACCCAAGATAAGTCCAGACTTTGCTGTCCATGCAACAATCAATAAGCCCTTATTAAATTCCAACTGTGCCAGGGACTGAGCTACAAAGACAAAAGAGGAAAAGTCTCTCTCCCTGCCCTCAGGGAGTTGATGGCAGGGGCGGGGGGCAGACAGAGATGTATGGGTAAGACGAATGCAAGTCTGGGGGGTGCCAGCAACTAGTGGAGGTCAGGGGGCCTCCTGTAGAAATGCTGGAGCCATTTGTCCAGGGAGCCCAGAATTCCCAGAGGCCAAGGGAAGAACCCCATAGCCCAGGAGATGGCCAGCACAGGACACACAGAGGAGACAGCATCCTGGGCAGGCATAGGGTCAGCAGAGCCTCCCGTCTGGCTAAACCACAGGCTTTGTGAAAGGGGGTCTGTATAACAAGACTGGAAAGGTAGATCAGGGAATGCTGCAAAGGGCTTTGAATGCCAAACAAGGGCCTTTGTTTACTCCAGATGCTGGGGAAGAGTTTGAGCCCCCGGCCCAGGATCACTGATCGGACAGGGATGTTTCTTCGAGTTTGGGGAAGGCTGTATCATCCTAGGCAGCCAAAGACGTGGGGTGCTTCTCTGGCTCCATGTCCTCATGGCCCAGTCATGATACAGCATGAGCCAGGTCTAGGAGGAAGACCCCCTCTTTCTTGATTCTTGGCAGAAAGGATGAAGGTTACTAGGACAGGGCTGTGGACAGAGGGAGGCCCAGAGACCAACTATGCACACCGCCTGTCCTGTTGCCCTCACCTAACAGCTTTGTCCTGGCCCCTGCCCCTTATAGTTTGTTGTGGAAGGGAAGGATGTTGGTTTATCTTTCAAAAGTGGTGGAATCCACAAGGGGAGCTTAGGGGTCTCACTGAACCATGATGAATTGTTTGCCGAAGAAGAAACGATGGGAGCTTGGAACAGAGGGAGGGTGGAGTATAGCAAGAAGGGACCAATCTCTCCTAGAATTCCTGCTGGAGGAGACACATCTGGACAAATCTGCCACGCATTGTAGACACTGGAAAAGCAGAAGAGTTGTGTTAGGTAGAAGGAAGGCTACATACGCTCCCGCCAACTAACACTCTGACAGGAGCTCAAGAGACATGGCAGGGGTTCATGCTGAGAAGAGGTGCAGTTCTGACACAGAGCGCATGAGACTTGGTCTTTGTGCAAGCCCCACCCTGAGAGGCACAGTAGAATCCCCAGGTGCTAACACTCTAAGCCCTGATCATGGGTGGGGAATTGAAAGAGGCAATACCGTTGGCTAATGAAAGATGAGTATGGCCCTGGTGACCTCTAATAAAAGACAGTACAGGCTCAAGAGCCTTTGTGGAAGAGAGGGGATGGGAGATAGGAGGGGTCTTCCTTCCCCCTCCCCAAACTGGCCATCATGTCCACCAGCGATTTGTCCCCCAAGGCAAAACAGAACCACTTGTGGTGTTGTAGATAATGTTGGTGTTGGATTCAGGAAAGCCCAGGTTCCAGTCTCATATCTAAGACTCGTGTTCTCTGAGTCTTGGATTCTTCATCTGTAAAATGGGTAATAGTGCCTCTGGTACCTCCTTCATGTAGTAGTTGTGAGGATCAAATGATGTGTGTGAAAGCAGTCTGAAAAGTAGAGAATGACATTTAAAGGTGAGTCATTGCCCCCCCTTCATTCTCTGCCAAGGAGAATGTGCTTTGGCAGAACAAAAAGGGTTAAGAGCAAGCTGATGGCCAAAAGAAATGAGAATAGAGCAAAACAACTTCTCTCATTGCATTGAATGAATTCAAGTCTGAGATTGCTGAGGGGGGGAGGAAGAGAGAGAGACAGAGAGAGAGGAAGGAGAGAGAGGGGGGGAGGGGGGAGAGAGAAGAGGGGAAGTGGGGTAGGAAGAAAGAGAGGGGGAGAGGAGAAGAAAAAGGGAAGGAGGAGGGAGAGGAGAGCAAAAGTGGGGAGGGAGAGATTTTTGAAAGATCCTAGAGAAGAGAGCGGTTCCAAAGGTCTGGGGAAGGGCAATAGTCATCCCAGTTTCCTAAGTGGGGAAGCAAGTGGAATCTGTAAACCGTGGTTCAGGCCACTTGATGTCCATTCCTTGGTGGGTGCTAGAACACCTTAGTAAATGGATACTCAATGAAAGCCTAGCAAAAAGAAATAGCGATGACAAGTCACCAGTGTGACTTTATCAAGAGCATGCCAATCTAAGCACCTTTCCTTTATTTTTAACAGGGTCAATAGACGAGTAGAGCAGGAAAATGTAGAGATTTCCTGAGATTTGAGCAAATCACCTGCCAGTCTCTCCGAGCTAGAGGTGTGGGTTCGATGGCAGTCTAATGTAGGGGTCTCAGAACCATTTAATGACCAGACCCAAAATAGCAATTCCTGGTTTGCTGTCAAACTGAGTACCCCAGAGATCGGGGACTGTGGCTGTGAATGAAGGCAGAAACAGCGGATGCCTTAATGCTGGAAAGAAGAGCTAACATGTTGAATGAAAAGTCAGAATCCAAGAAGACTTTCTCAGCTAAATCGAAGCTGAGATTTAGTAGTGAGAATGCTGAGGCTTTCACTGAGATCCCACATATTGGAACCCCTCACATGCCCAGAAATTGAGCACAGGCACGAGACATTACCGCGTCCCCCAAGCCAGTGCTCCCCCTCCCAGGCTGCCTTGTGTCTGTCTACCTACAGGGGTGCATGCTCTGACTCCCCTTAAAACAGGAGCTCCTTGAGGTGAGGGGCTGTCTTGTTCTATCCACATACTCAGGGCTGAACTCAGTTCCTAGTGCGTAGTCATGGAATAAATCCTTGTTGACCGACTGGTCAAAATTCCCTTCAAATCAACAAACATCTTTTAATGTCATCGGTAGTTAAAAGGCACTTTGCCAAATCCCTAGGATACAGAGGCAGAACTGGAGGGCCCCTGTCTTAAAGCAGCTCCCCGCAGCTGGCGGTAATAGCATCAGTGGACCAATAACCTTGACAGAAGAGTGGGCGCTAGGAGATATTTCTGAAGGGAATAATGATTTTCTGAAGGAGAGCAGAATCAGGGAAGATTTCGTGAACGAAGAGATGCTTGAGTTGGGTCTTGAAGGAAGAGGGAAATGTTAACATGCAGAGATGAAGGAAGGGCCATTTCAGGCCCAAGGGATGGTGTGACTAGAGATCACAGAGACTGGAGAGGGAAGGACAAGAAGAGCAGATCCAAGTGGTTCAGTTTATCACTGATGTTTTCAGGATTCCTTTTCTCCTGGTTCTCCTCCTCCCTCTCTGACCACTCCTTCTCTGTCTCTTTTCCTGGGTCATCACTCAGATCATGCCTGCTATGTGTGGAGGGGGAAGCCTTCAGAACCTTCTGCTCTCCTCCCTCTAGACTGCGTCACTTGGGGTCTGGTCAGCTTTCTTGGATTTAAGACTCTCTGCTGATGATTCTTAATCTACCCATCCTGCCCCCTCCACCTCCTTCCAGACACCTCTGTTGTTCAGTAGACATCTTATGCTCAGCATGTCTAGAGCAGAGCTCGTCCTCTTTGCCCTAAACCCTCCCCCTACCTTCCCTGTTACCAGGCTCCCAACCCAGGGCCCAGCTTGGATTCATCATGCTCTCTCACCCCTTATACTGAATCTTGTGAAGGGTTGCGATTTCACCATTGCAACATCTCTGCGTGTCTGCCCTTCACTCCTCTGATGCTAGTGGAGGCACCCATCACCTCATGCCTGGACAGTTGCACCAGCTCCTGGAGCATCTGCCTGTCTCACGTCTCCCTTCCCTCCATCCTCCATTCAGTCCCAAAGTGATTTTCCTAAAACGCAAAGTTGCCCCCCTACTCAGTAAATTCCAATGGCTCCCTGTTGCCTCCAGGATCAAGCACAAAATGCTGCTGGACCTTCAAAGCCTTTCCTAAGCCAGAGCCTCTCCTCCCTTTCCAGCCCCCCACGTCTCCCTCCCCATAACCCACTCTTTGATCCAGTGACTCCAGCCTCTTGGCAGTTCCAAAGACAGGACCTTCGCCTCTGGACTCCTGGTATTCTCCCTGGTGTCCCCCCTGCCTGGAGCACTCTCCCTCCTCTCCAGCTGCTGACCTCCTGGCTTCCTTCAGATCCCAACCCAGTCCCGCCTTCTCCAGGAAACCTTCCTGCCTTCCTTCCAGCATCTCCCCTCTTTGCATCATTTCCCACTTGTCTTGTGTGTCGCTCGCTTTGTCTGTGTTTGTCTGCATGCTGTCCCCTATCTGACTGCAAGCTCCTTGAGGGCAGGGACTCTCTCACCTCTCTCTGTGTCCCCAGAGCTTAACACAATGCCTGGCACACAGTAGGTGCCTTAGCAAATGTTTATTGATTGGATACAGATAGACTGCAGATGAGGGGTGGATGGAAGGAGAGGAGTTTGGAAGGGTAGACTGGACCCAGACTGAAGTGAGCCTTCAGAGCTAGGGAAGGGGCTTTATAATTTATTTAACCAGCAAAGGGAAAGGGGTAGGGACATCGAGTCTTTGACCAGAAGTGTTGAGGTCAGACCTGTGCCTTAGGAAGATAATGCATTGGAAAGAGCCAGATTGGAGACAGAGAGAGCAGTCCCAAGATGCTTATGCTAGGCCAGGCACGGGGGCCCTGAGTGAGGGCATTGCCACAACACAAGTCGGGGGGCGGGGGGGCGGTCCACAAGACTAAAAGGTGGACCAGATATGAGTGTGTGAGCCTGGGAAAGGGGGAGAGGGAAGAGCAAGCCAAGGCTAGAGTTTCAAGGGAACCCCGAATATGGGGCAGGAAGGAAATGGGAGAGGCAGTGGCAGAGGCTGCCAAGGCCATCCATGTGGTGGGAGCCTGGGAGCCTCAGAGGCACCTTGACCCTGGCATCAGGGTGAGGCTGGCTCTGGTGCCGGAGATGCCTTTGTACAGGCTAAACTAGAAGGCCAAGCCTGCGAACTGGTCTCCAGGGTTTTCTGTCCTCTTTCCAGATTCTTTAGCAAAAACACCTAGAAAGCAGAGCCGGAAACTATCGAGCCAAACCGTGCGCTGCGTGTCTGGCACCCGTGAGGGAAGAGCCAGGAAGCTCCGAGCTTGGCTGACTGGGCTTCTCATCCCTGAGATGCAGGGCAACAGTCCTCAGATATCCTTCTGTTTGGTGCTATGGTCCAAGAAAGGAGGTGCACTCGCCCCTCTGTTATCACGTCCTTCCTTTGTCCCACCTGCTGGCCTCAGGGCTGATGGTGCTCTAGAGGCTTGTCTGCAGAGCTGAAAGGCTCCAAAGAAGCCACAGCAACTGCTGCTGGTGTGGCCACCACTGTCTCCTTCCCAGGATGGATGGGGAGAAGGACTCCTATCAGAAAACACACTGCTTTTCTTTCCTGGGATGTTGGCAGCATCTGGACCAAGGCTTCCCTTGCCACCTGAATGCTGCCTCCTCCACTGACCAAAAGGAGGAGAAGCCTCTGCCCTACCCTTCTTGTTGCCTCCTGCTTCCTCCCTGGAAAGAAGAGAAACTTCCAGCGGGTCACTAGGCCCCAAGCTGCCTTAATACCTGCTTAGACCTTGGCTCTCAGAGCTGTCGTTATGCTGGTTTCTTCTGTGAGGGGTCTTGCTCATACAGACCAAAGGTACATCTGCCAGGCTGTAATGAATGTGGAGGGCCCGGGGATGGGGCTGCCAGAATCAGGGCTGCACTGGCTAGGGCCACCCTGTCCCAAACTGGCAGCCTCTCCAAATAGAAGGATGGGGCAGACATTCAAAGGCCTCCCTGTGCAAAGCAGCACCCAGAATCTGGCTGCTGCTCTGGATGAAAGGGCCAAGGGATTTCTATGTTCATAGGGACTTGAAACGCCACCAAGGCGCGTTTTGAGAAGGAAGGCATTGATGTCTGGGAGGCACGGCAGTGATTGGCAAGTGACAGGGAGGAATTACTCCGTTAGAAGGCCAGTGGGTGGATGGGTGACTGGAGGGGGGGTCTCAGCCCAGACTCCCCTGGGACAAACAGGCTGACAGGAGGCATCCTCTGGACACACGCACCCACCTTCCTCCAGGGCCTGGAGCGCTAAAAACGCCAGCTGGCCTGGCCCGGGATGCCTGCCACTCCCTCTCAGCACCTTCCCAAGGCCATTTCACGAGGAGATGTTGGGAAGAGTGCCGTGCTTGACAGCGAGAGACTGTGCGGAAGCTCAGTGATCATGCCGCAATTCCGGATAATCGCGGCTGTCGCCAGACGTTGTCGCTTGACTCCGGGGAACACGCCTGACGACCGCTGCTGCTCCTCAGTGCCTGTGTCCTTCACTCCCACCCACATTCCTGGGGTGAAGAGCTCGCTCACTCGTCTTCCTGAGCAGCGCTAAGAGGCTTCAGATACTTCCATCCTCTGAACACTGATGCCAAAGCCAACTCTGGCAGGTTCCAAACCTGGGCTTCTTGGAGGGGCATCCTGCCATTCCTGGCCAAGGGGCCAGTTAAGAGCTGGGCCTGGGCTGGGGGTGCTGAGGCCATCCAGTGAGCCCAGCTGCCAGGAGGGAGGCTCTGGTCCTGCAACCCAAAAGATCTCCTTGAGGTTTGACTCCCTGGAGAGGTCAGGCTGCCTACACTGTGGCATGAGGTAGCCATGGTTCCTTCTGAGCCTGGACATTCCCCTCTTCTCCCCACACCAGGCAGTAGTCAGGCCTGCAGCATTTGTGGAACCAGGAGAAGGCTCAAAGGTTGTCCAGTCTGACCCCCTCATGTGCCCAGGAGAAACCAAAGTCCTGAGGAGGAGGAGGAGGAGGAGGTCCAGGTCACACAGCTCCTATGTGGCAGAGCTGGTTCCAGGCCTGATCTCAGAACTGCTGAACTGGAGAGTGCGGTCGATGTATGGATGGATCCCTGGCCCAAGCCCTCCTCCCTCCCTTTCACCATACCATCCCCAGGACGGTAAAAGTAGATAGCCCAGTGAACTTCTCCTTGATTCACCTCACCGCCACATCCGTCAGTGGCAGTGTCTCACCACCAGTGGCCCTTTCAAGCACCTCCCATGATGCTTTCTCTTTTGAGTTCATCTTTGCCCAGCATCATTGCTACAACTTCAGTTCCACTGGGTCCCTTACAGCACCTCCTCCAGCTAAGCAGGTGCCTCACCTTGAGAAGCAGCTGAACCAGGCGTGTAGAGGATGAATGAGATTGTGCCAGGAGGAACATCACATGGGCAGGATTCAGAGAAAGCGGGGAAGACTTGCACGAACAGATGCAGAGCTCAGCAGGCAGTGAGTGGCATTTTGGAAGCACACATTGGCTGCCAAGCATGGTGTTAGGTGGCAAGTGAGTGGTAATTCATAAGGATGACAACGTTGCGCTTGAAAACAACACCCATCGTGGTTCCTCGTGCTTCCGGGACACAAATACCTAAGTGTGGCATTCAAGGCTCTTCATGGTCTGTCCCAGCCCTCTGTCTTTGGGTTTATAGATTGATCTACATCCCAGGAGGCTGTAAGCACTGCCAGGTCAGCAGCTGTTTTCATGTTGTCTTTGATTCTCCACTGCCCACCCCAAAGCCTTGCAGATGAAAGCAAGAGCTTTGTGAATAGATGTTGATTGACTCCCATGAAGTGACAATTGCAGAACCCCAAGGTCGAGTGCAGTAAACAAGCAGGTGCCCATTTACTCAGAGCAAAGCTGAGGACATCCCTTCCTTGGATCTCACTCTCTCCTCCCCACCCCCAATTTACTCTTCAGTCCAATGACACCGGACTCCTTGCTGCTCCTGGTAGGTGGCACTCCATCTCCCAGCACCATGCCTGGTCCCCCCCATCCTTGGAATGCACTGCCTACTGACCTCAGCCTCCTGGCTTGCCTGCCCAGGAGTCCAAGGTTAAAGCTCTTAGCTCCTCCCAGGCATGGCCTCCGGAGGTCTCATTTAAAGGGAAGAATGACTGATGAAGAATGGAGTGGATAGTTGCAATTTGGGAACCAACTTTGGTTTCTACCCCATTGGCATTTGAATTCTGATGATTTTCAATCTGCCCTTATACACGTTTCTAGTCAACTCTCTCATGAGATTCCCTATAATGTGAAACTCAGGTCATTTTCTTCTTTGGAGTTTATGGGATATCTACTGATTCTGGAATTTCTTGCCCTGTGTGTGCTACAGACCCACCCTTTTTATCCATGTGGAGCCCTGCTCCTTTGCTAGTCGAGAGCTTTCTGCCCGTATTTCTCTCCTTCTTTGCTGTATTCTCCATCATGTCCTCCCAGGAAATAATTTGGTTTTCTGCCGAGTCTGCTGTTCTGTTCATATTTTCCATGAATGTTTTAAACTATCAGGTTCCATCATCATCATCATCATCATCTTATCTTGCTGTCTCTTTGTCTCACACACTTCCTTCTCTATCTCATCTCACAGTATCTTTCCCAATGTCATGTCTTTGCTTAATTCATTCAGTGGGTTTATTATCTTTCTGACTGAGTTCTGAAAAAAAATCCTCCTTTTGTTTCTGATGAAATTCTGCTGGCATTCAGTTCATTTTAAATGATGTTTCCGCCTTGGTCTCTTAGTCTGCAATACTTTTTCATTGTGTCAGAACTTTTCCTTTTGGTTTCTGTAAAATGGGGGTAATGGTAGCACCTGCACCAGGGTTATTGTGAGGACCAGTTGAGGTCATATTTGAGAAGTGCTTAGCCCAGTGCCCAGCGCACAGTAGGCACTTACTGGGTCTTTACTCCTCTCCCTTCCCTCTTTCATTTGCTTATTTCTGAATGTTGTCTTTTTCCCCAACAAACAATTCTTCTGGGGATTTCTGGTTCTCTGACTTCTTTTGAGGGGATGTCAAAGGGATCCCCTCTCATGCGCCAGCTCCCTTTTCCTAGATGCAGTGAGGGAAGTTTGTCACATCTTTAAGCTTTTGGGGGGGATGTCAGTTCAGGCCTGCGACTGCTGAGGTTTGGGCCCTTGGGGGTGCTGGCATCTCTCCCTGGCCCCATTGAAACTGTTTCAGATGTCTATCATTAGTCATTCAGCATGTTCTCAGGAATAATTTGTGTGTAATTGGAACCAGCTCACCCACAATGGCTCCTTCTCTTCCAAACAGGATCACAGACAGATTCCTTAGTGACCGTCCAAAATGGGGTTGTGCCTCTAACAATGTTGGTGCGGGGCTGAAGGAGAGGCCGGATAATCTTATTACAGACCTGTTCGAGAGAGCCAGGGCTCCCCGCTGTGAATCACCATGTGTGTTCTATGTTGGGAGGCCAGGCAACCTCCCAGAGACGAAAGCTGCTTATGGAGACGGCGGGATTTGTGGTCTGAGCCTGCGCCTGCTGACAGCTTTGCTCTTGGTGGGTCACCCTTCACATTCCAGCACTTCCACAACTTTGCACCCATGGTCCCCATGCAATGAAGAGTGGGTAGCAACCCTGAACACTGCCTAGTTCTCCCCCTTTCATTTGTCCAGACCTGGAGCCTGAGGCCCAGAGAGGAGGGATTGCCCAGGACACCAAGTAATAAGTAGAATCAAGGTTCCAATGCAGGTCCTCTAACTCCAGTGGGTCCAAGGTCCTTTCTCCCTCAGCACACTCACCCCACTGTGATCCCTGCTCCCCACCTAAGACAGCTTAGCAGGAGCAAGTGGACAAGCCATTGAACCAACCCCTCAATGCAGATCAGGAATCCATCTCCTTCCTTATCCAGAGGAGTATGAGCCAGACACATGGGGAGCAGGAAGAAGGAGGTGCCTGGCCCTCCCTCAGCATGCATCCAGAAAGGCCAAACAGATGGGCAGGAGGGATAAAGTGATGATTCCAGCTCCTCCCAAGCTGTGTCACCTCGAGGGTTTGTCCTTGGTGTTGAAGCGTGAAACATCATGCCCCTGCCCCCAGACTGAAGTACAGACCATGCCAGAGACAAACAGAAACGGTCTGGGAGCTGTCCACTCTGCAGTCTGTGGAGCTCATCCCCTGGATGAACAATTGAGAGGGGGCGTGTGTGTGTGTGTGTGTGTGTGTGTGTGTGTGTGTGTGTGTGTATGCTACAAAGGAGGGTGTGAGACTCTAGTCAGACACAGTGGATCAGTCTGTTACAATATTGGATGGATGGATGGGCAGAGGGATGGATGGGTGGATGGATGGATGATGGATGGATGTAAAGAAGGAAGGGAAGAAGGTCAAAGAAAGAAAAACCGTTTGTTAAGGACTTACTATAAGCGAAGCTCCGTGGTTGGTGCTGGGAATGCATGTGTAAGAGCAAACCTCCAAAAGCTCACTTTCTCTGGTAGCCAGTGGAGCAGTGGACAAAGCAGCATGCCTGGAGTCAGGAAGACCTGAGTTCAAATCCAGCCTCGGGCACCTGTGAGCTGTGTGACCTGGACACGTCACTTCACCTGTTTGCTTCAGCTTCCTCATCTATAAAATGGGGGTAATACTAGTGCCCACCTCCCATAGTCGGTGTGAGGGTCCCATGAGGGTTTTGCTCTGCACACCCTAGGCCCACAGTAGGCACAATATATGCCCCAGTTGCTACGATCGTCATTCCTGTCAGCGGTGGCAGTGTCAATAGAGGCAGACCACACTCACGGGGTGGTAAAAGACCTCGGTTTCTCCTCAGGCAGCAGATGGGAGGTGACTGCAAGTTCTCTTTCCCCTGCCCACCCCGCATTGCCCTGTGCTGATTCTAGGACCCACGTTCTGCCCATTAGCCCTTGCTGATCTTTTTGGCCTCAGACTTTCAATCTCTGAAGTGGGAAGAACCTTATGGCCCCAACATTGCTCCCTAAACAGGCAGACTCCAGGAGTCCTGAAGTGACTGTAGGACCTCCAGCTGAAATACTGGATTTGAAGCTGCTGTTTCCTCCTTGAATGTCTGGTAGAGAAGTGAAGAGGGTGGACGCCTACCTCCCTCCTTGTCCTCCCTCACCCCAGGCCTCCCACCTGCTGCTTCTCCTTACCTTGTGTGCTTCCAGTTGGAGCCATTTGGGCCCATTGTGTGTGAACTGGCAATCAGTGCGGCACACATCGGCGTGTTTTGGGGTGGATTTTGTCTTTTGCTGTTCCCGTAAAGGAGTGTGTATTATTTATAGAGTTGTCTCTACCCAGAAGGCTCTGGCAGCAGGCAAGAAGTTCTCTTTCCATAAAGCTTGTCAGGGGCTGACAGAGGGCTTTCCTCGAAGGAAGAGAAGTGGCTTGCCCAGAATTTCTGCCGTTAGATGTCAGAGGGAAAGAGTCATGGCCATGACTTGGGTCCGAGCTGTGCCTTGGCTCTTGGCTTGCCAGATGGGCTGGGGCGAATCCCTTCTCCAGGAAGCGGGTGCTCCCCAAGGGTCCCTCCAACTCTGATGTTCAGAGAGGCCCGATTCTGTATGGCTCCTATGAGCGTAGCTGACTAAGCGCTGTCAGGTCAGTGGGTGATGATGTCATGCCCAGATGGGGACAAGATGGTAAAGACTGGTCGCGTGCTTGCCACCACCCTTCTGGGTCTGTATTTGAACTACTTGGTTCATGGGCCATTTCTGCACGTGACCCTGGGGATGATGGCACTTCCTGCCAGCAAAGGGAGATGTAGGTTCTCTCCCAAAGGCGCATTTTTCTTTTTTAATTAATTGATTTGTTTTTACTTTATAACATTCGGTTCCACAAGCTTTTGAGTTTTAAATTTTCCCCTCCTCCCTTCCCCCCCAAGACAGCATGCACTCTGATATAAGCCCTACGTATACATGCATATTAAACATATTTTCACATTAGTCATGTGTAAAGAAGAATTAGAACCAGTGGAATGAACCTCGAGAAAGAAGAAACAAAACAGAGAAAGAGCAAATTGTCTGCTTCGCTCTGCATTTAGACTCTGTAATTGTTTCTCTGCATGTGGACAGCATTTTCCATCATGAGTCTTTTGGGGTTGTCTTATAGCCTTGCGTTGCTGAGAGGAGCCCAGTCTATCAAAGTCAGTTATCACAGATAATGTGTCTGTAACTGATGTTCTGCTGGTGCTGCTGCTCGCTTCACTCAGCATCAGTTCATATATGTCTTTCCAGGTTTTTCTGAAGTCCGTCTGCTCCTCATTTCTTATAGCACAGTAGTATTCCATTGCATTCATATACCACAACTTGTTCAGCCATTCCCCAGTTGATGGGCATCCCCTCAGTTTCCAGTTTGGGGCACCACAAAAAGAGCTGCTATAAATATTTTTGCACATGTGGGTTCTTTTTCCCATTTATATGATCTCTTTGGGATACAGCCCTAGAAGTGGTGTTGCTGGGTCACAAGTCATGCATGCTCATTTTTATAGCCCTTTGGACATAGTTCCAAATTGTTCTCCAAAGTGGTTGGATCAGTTCACAACTCCACCAACAACGCATTAGTGTTTCAGTTTTCTCACATCTTCTCCAGCGTTTATAATTTTCCTATTTTGTCATGTTAGTCACTCTGACAGATGTGATGTGGCACGTAGGTATGTTTTTTCTCTAAAGCCTGGGTGTATTTTCCAAATGAAAGTTTTCCTTTAGCCAGTATGGAGGCAGCTCCGCCATGGCAGCTTTTCTCCAAGGGCAGGGGGTGGAGGGGCAGCAGAGCCTATGCCCTTTGGTGTCCTGTTCAAAGCAGTGAGGATTTTCCACAGGGCTCATGAGGGGAAGGACCACAAGTGTAGAGGGAAGGAGGGAGCTCCCTATGTATTCATGCCAGCATTTTTCTTCCTCATCAGAAAGGTTTCCTTGAGCAGCTTCAAAATTCCATTCCTGGGAGTTTCCCATCCCTTCTGACCTGACTCTGCTGGAAGAATTTGAGTCCAGGGAATCCTCCCTGCCCTTCCTCTGAACATCTTCCAAATCTGTTCGCTTCAGCCCTTGGGTGCCTGGTGTTCCTTCCTATCATTTCTATCCTTGGAGCCAGTCCTGTTCTATAGCGATGGAGAATCAGATCGTGAAGAGTCTGCTCTCCTGACTCCTCCCCCTGCTCTGTTGGTTCCTCTACTTTTCAAAGAAAAAACTCTCATTCAGGAAATCCTGACCTTGACTGAAATCTAACCTGATGTTACTTGGAGAAAAATGGCGGGGTCTGCATGGGTAGAGCAGCTGTGGGACTGGCTGATGATCGTGCCCCATGCCTGCAAGAAGCTGACCAGTGAGTTCTTGGGGAGGGCCTGTAGCCGCAGGGTCCCCAGGATGGGGCAGCAGAACTTCCAGGGCCATTCTTCTCTTCACTGTGTGCTTCCAATGCCATTCCGTAAGCCTTGAGTCTGAATCTACTCTGCTCCAGGGACCGTGCTTGGTAGGGGAGACACAGAACCAAGGGTGGCAGGACCCTTGACCTAGGGGGATCGTGGGTGAGGGAATGGAGTCCAGGGAACTGTGTGTGCTCAGAAAAATAAATACAAGATGAATAAGTAGATTTTAAGGAAAGACAACTTGGGGAATCAGAGAAGGTCTCATGGAATTGACTCTTGAAGGAAGGCGTCTGGGGATTCTGAGGCAGATGTGAGGAGGCCATGGCATTCTGGGTACAAGGGACAGAAGGTCTGTGCAAAGCTAGGGACTGAGAAATGCCCATACTTGCAGTGGCTGAAGGGGAATGAGGTAAGCGAAGTGGGACCAAGTAGCTGGGACCCAGGGGTAAAAAGTAAGCAAGGCAAGTTGGTGGCATTTGCATTTCATCCTGGAGGGAATAGGGAGCTTTGGAGGCTAAATTAGACCTTTTCTGCCTCTTTGGAATAGAAGAATGTTCATCAGGCATGCCCTGCCCTCTAGAGGAACCACTTTTTGTCCCATCAGCTTCCAGGCTTGTGGGAGTCGGGAGGGTTCCAGTACAGGTGAATGAAACCTTCACTGGAGGTGGCTGAGGGATGCAGGTGCCCTGGCTTTGGCAAGTTGGCATTAGTGTGCCTTTCATAGAGGAAGGCATCCTGGGGCCTGACAGTTCAAGCTCTGGGGGCAATCTTGGAGAGGAGGCCATGACAGCTGTTTGGACAGAGAAGCAGGAGGGCAGGGGACCCTCACTCACTGATCTGGGCATGTCATGGGACTTTTCTGTGCACCATGGTCTAGGGAGAACCAAAGTTCTGTTATGGAAGTGAAGCAAGGAAGTGTCCTTGTTTGTGAAATAAATAAATAAACTCCTTCTGAAGTGGGAAGGGGAGGGGGAGAGAGAGAGAGAGAGAGGGGGAGAGAGAGAGAGAGGAGGGGGGAAAGAAAGAGCGGTGGGAGGGAGGGGGAGGAGAGAGAGGTGGGAGGGATGGAGGGAGGGAGAGAGAGGAGAGGGAGAGAGGAGGAAGGGGGGAAGAGAAAGAGAGAGGATGAAGAGAGGAGAGCAGAGGAGAGGAGGGGAGGGGAGGGGAGGGAGCTGAATGGAGTCATCAAAGGCTAGGACAACACCTGGGAATGTGGAAAGCTTCCAAACCTGGGGAAGACACTCTTAGGTACCCTTAGGAGAAGCCTCCATAGCTGTTCTGGGAGGCGGAGAAGCAGCGGCTGAGCAGGATTTCCAAGAGCTCCGAGGGACAAAAGCCAAGCTCTCCATTAGAACCGTTGTTTGGGGGAGGGGGGGTGGTCTCCTGGGCACCTGCATCATGCCAGTTCTTTGTGGGACTTTCTCAGCCAGATGTTTGCCAGGATAGAGCAGAGGGCACCGTCAGACCCTTGGAAGGGCTCATCCAACAAACCTTGGCAGTGCGGGCCGTGCACATGACCCTGGGCTGGGTGCTGGCTTTGGGGCTGCCAGTCCCTCAGAAGCCCAGTCCCAGCTGGGCTGCCTGCTGAGGACATGGAAGGGAGGGAGGAGGTCTTATTATCGGAATTGTCTGGTTAGCTGGAAGTCAGGCAGCTGTCTTTGGCTAATCCCCCTTTGTCAGAGGTTTTCCCCTATTCCCAAGGACCAGGGCCTCCTGCGCGCACTTCTTCATCTCCGTGGGGAGGGGGGGGCATCACCAACCTTCCAGCCCCCCCCCAGGTGTTTTGTCCTTTCTGACAAATCTGCATTGACACCTCATTTTGCTGTACCCTTTGTTCTCCATTTCTCCCGAGTGCTAGAACTCATCAGTGTTGGTTAAGTGGACCTGAAATGTAGAAGCCCGACTCCTACTCCATCCTGTCTCTTGAGAAACAGGCATTGTGCCCCAGACGCCAGGAGCTCTTGTGGGGCCCTGGGGTCCTCATTTCCACATCGTACTGCTGGAATGGGGAGCCCTTGATGGGCCTAGGGTGAGCTCACCCCATGCCAGACCCTGGAAGCTTTTCTCCGAGGAAGCCCTGCTTGACTTCTCAGGCTCCCGTCACTCTGACTTCCTGTCTCAATCCCTCAGAGAGAGCCGCGGGGTGGAGCTGGCCTCCCGAGAGCCCTGGGGCCTCAGGCTCCTGGTAATAGAGACATTGGCCCCCATGGGAGAAGGTGAAGGAGTGGAGAAGCAGGTCCCTGTGGCGTACAGAGCTGTCAGGAATAGTATATCAAAGGGAGAAGTGGCCTAGGGAGGTGAGTGTGTCTGATACAGCTTCATAATAAGCTGTCATCAGCCAGGCTGAATTCCCATCTCCCCAACAGCGAATCCTCAGGCCCAGAGACAAGGAAGGGTCAAGCTGGCCTTGGCCAGGAGGCAGCAGTGAGTCACAGGCAGAGCGCTGGTTTGGGAGGAGGAGCCCAGGGTCCAGTCATGCCTTTCATCCTGCCTGTTAGCAGGGTGGGATGGAAATAGAAGTGCCAGTGTTCCTGTTTGCTTCCTGCAAGCCGAGCTTCTAGAAGGAGCCGGCTGCCCAAGGACAGCGAGCGTGGCTTGGCAGGGGCCGGCACCCGGTTAGCAAGGATGAATAGCAGACCTTCAGCTCTGCCAGGTAGAGGGAAGCACCCAGGTGGCGATGGAGCAGCGGCCATGGCTTCTCCGCCTCTGCCCATGGTGGCCCAGTGCTGGGGACTTTGTTTTAGTCCTTACAAAGAGGCAGAGTCCAGACGCCTCCTCCCAGGAGTTGTTCACGTAGCTGATGGATAAACCTTCTGTGAACATTCATTTTTTCTTTGTCAAAATGTTGGCCAGGCTTCTGTGAACTCGGGGTGGAAGTTATTGATGGCTCGTGTGTTTCTCCCCTTCCATTTAAAGAGCAGCGGGCATCCTAGTGGGTTGTAGGACCACCTCAGCCTTGGGCCAAGAATGTCACTTCCTGCAGCCCTGTGTGGGGCTGGTTCCAGGCAGGGGAGATTGAGGGGAGGGCTCCTGGCTGCTGGCCCAGCACAACCCCATCTCCACTCTGCATCTCTGTTTTTAAGCAAACAAATCCAGCTTCCCTTTTCTCAGTTGACGTGAGCAATGTTGTTTATTTGGCTCCTGGAGGTGCAGGCTGCCATCTCTGTGTCTGCCATCATTGAAGACTGGAGTGCGAAACACCAGCCAGGTCTGTGACACAGATAGATGGTGGGTCTCCAATCCTGCGTCAGTCACACCTCCAGCCAGCTCACTGGGGCCTCTGCTCCAGAGCTCTCCTCCTGGAAAAGGAGAGATCCCTCTTACCAAGTTCTCTCTGGGAAGCACTGGCTGTTGCCGACCACTCTTTGACCTCCCTGCTACTCTCTGATGCAGAGCTGGTGGGAGGCTGGGTCTCAGAAGTCAGTATCTGCCTTCGGAAAGTCCCTACCACCCCACTGGCCTCCCCCATACCCACGGAGGCTGCTCAAAGCCGTCATTCATGTGGACCATCCAGCTCATCTTTGAAAATTAAGCTGCGCCCCGACGAAGAGAAGGGGAAGGGGAGGCTGAGGGAGCCCTAATCCTTGGCCAAGAGCAGTTGCTTGGGTCTGGCCCCATCCTCTGTAAAATGTTTCCCTCCATTCTCCTGGTACCTGGCTCTGAGCCTTCCTTCCATGGTGAAGGCCAATGAGAGGGACTGGAAATCAATGCTCCTCCAAGGAGGGGGAGGTTGTTGTGGTCTTGGGGTGGTCAGGGAAAGAAAGCTTCCCAGAAGGGGAGGGATGTGCCTGGAGATCTAAACAAAAGGCCAGGCCTGAGAGAGAGAAGAGGAAGCATTTCCAAACAGGATGTAGGACCCTGAGAGTCCCAGGGACATCTGGCGTCAGGTTTGGTCTGAGAAGGTTTGGAGATTGGCTAAGGATCCCGAGGAAACAAGCCCAGCAAGGCAGAAGGGCTTTCATCCCCTTGTTGGGGAGCTTTGCCCCAGTGGGGGGGGAAGGAGTTCCGAATTCTTTCCCTCCCACCCCATCCCATGCCTACTGGGAAGGCAAGTAGTGTAATACCAATTATACATGTGGAATCATGCACAATACGTTTCCGTATCAGCCGCATTGCAGAAGTAAACAGATAACCAAAAGGCAAGGGAAATAAAAGCGAGAAAACAATGCCCCCGTTTACACTCAGAGCTCACCAGCTCCTTCTGGAAGTGGAGAGCACTTTCTAACAAACTGTCCTGGATCACTGCACTGAAAACCAAGTCTCCACAGCCGATCATTGTTACAATGTTGCTGTTACCGTGCACAGCCATCTCCTGGTTCTCACTTCACTTCGCATCCGTTTATAGAGGTCTTGTCATGTTTTTCTGGAGCCACCTCCCTTGTCATCTCTTACAGGGCACCAGCATTCCATCACAATCACATCACAATGTATTGGGCTGACCGATGGGCATCCCCTGACTTTCCAGCTCTTTGCCACCACAAAAAGAGTTGCTTAATCATTTTTGTACGGACAGGTTCTTTTTCTTCTTTCTTTGATCTCTTTGGAGAGCAGACATAGTAGTGATATTCCTGGGTCAAAGAGTATGCACAGTTTGAATGTGCCTTTGGGCATAGTTCCAAATTGTTCTCCAGAATGGTTGGACTAGTTCACTATTCCATCAGCAATTCATTAGTGAACCTATTTTGCTCCTCCCCTACAGCAGTGGTTCTCAACCTTCCTAATGCCGTGACCCTTTAATACAGTTTCTCATGTTGTGGTGACCCCCAACCATAAAATTATTTTCATTCCTACTTCATAACTGTAATTTTGCTACTCTTATGAATCGTAATGTAGATATCTGATATACTGGATGTATTTTCATATGTGACCCACAGGTCGAGAACCACTGCCCTACAGGATTTGTCATTTCTGTTAGGTATCAGGCAGTATCTCAAAGATGTTTTCATTTGCTTTTCTCTAATCAAGAGTGATTTAGTGCATTTTTATATGACTGCAGATAACTTTGATTTCTTGTTCTGAAAACTGCCTGTTCATTTCCTTTGACCCACCTATCATTTGAGAAATGGCTTTTATTTTTATAAATTTGACTCAGTTCAATATTCAGTATATATTTGAGAAAGGAGGCCTTTATCAGGGAAACTTGCTATAAAAAATTTGATATTACTTTATTGTCTGTGGTACCTTTTAGCAGGATGTAGTTTCCTTCCTTATCTCTTTTAATTAGATCTATTTTTACCTTTGCCTTACCTAAGATCGTGATTGCTACCCCAGGCTTTTTTACTTCAGCTAAAGTATATTAGATTCTGCTCTATCCCCTTATTTTAAATCTGTGTGTGTGTCTTTCTGTTTCAAGTGTTTCTCTTGTATACAGCATTTTGTTGGATTCTGATTTCTAATCCATTCTGCTCTCTGCTTCCATATTACAGGTGAGCTCATCACATTCACCGCTATGATTACTGCATATTTCTCTCCATTCTATTTTCCTCCAGTTTAACCTTCTTTGTCTCTTTTTATCTTGTCTCTTCTCAAAAGTCTATTTTGCTCTTAGCCACTGTCCCCCTTAACCAGCCCGCCTTTCTATTACCTCCTTCCCTCCTATTTCCCTATTGATTAAGATATATTTCTGTATACAAGTGATTGTGTATATAAGCTCTTACCTCTTTGAATCAATTCCACTGAGACTGAGGGCCAAGCATTGCCCACTGCCTTTGCCATCTTCTCTTTCACTGTAAAAGCTCTTCCTTGCACGCCTCTTTTATGTAAGAAAATTATCGCCATTCTGCCTCTTCCTGCCTTCTCCCAGTGCATCCCTCTTTCTCACCCCTTCATTATTTTTTGGAGATCATTCCAACATAATTAACTCACACTCATGTCTTCTGTCTATAATATACTCCTTCTAACTGCCCTAATAATGATAAAGTTCTTAGGAGTTACAAGTATCATTTTCCCATATAGGAATGTAAACAGTTTAACTTTATTGAGTCCCTTAGAATTTTATTTTTTATTTTCCTTTTTATGCTTCTCCTGAGTCTTGTGTTTGAATGTCAAATTTTTTATTAAGCTCTGGGCTTTTCATCAGGAATTTTTGATGTCATTAAATATCCATTTTTTTCCCTGAAGGATTATACTCAGTTTTGTGGGGTAGGTTTTTCTTTGTTGTAATCCTAGCTTCTTCGCCTTACAGAGTATCATATTCCAAGCCCTCCACTCCTTTATAATTTCTTGAAATATGATGTCTGGGCTCTTTTTATCATAACTTTCAGAGAGTCTAATAATTTTTAAACTATCTCTCCTCAATCTATTTTCCAGGTCAGTTATTTTTCCAATGAGATATTTCACATTTTCTTCTATTTTTTTTTTCATTCTTTCGACTTTCTTTTACTGTTTCTTGATGTTTCACAGTCATTAGTTTCTACTTACCCAATTCCAATTTTCAAGGAATTATTTTTTTCAGTGAGCTTTTGTACTTTTTTTCATTTGGCCAGTTCTGCTTTTTAAGAAGTTCTTTTCAGTGAATTTTTGTGCTTCTTTTACCATTAGGTCAATTCTGTTTTTTAATGTGTTATTTTCTTCACTATTTTTGTACCTCTTTTACTAAGCTATTAATTCTTTTTTTCATAACTTTCTTGCATCATTCATTTCTTTTCTTAACTTTTCCTCTATCACGCTTAATACTTTCTTTAAATCTTCCAGGAATTCTTGTTTGTTTTGGATCCAATTAGGATTTTTCTTTGAAGCATTGCTTATAGATGTTTATGTCTTGCTCTTCCTTGTCACCATAGTGGGTTTTTATGGTCAAGTTCTTTTGTTGGGTTGGTTTGCTCATTTTTCCAGCATAGTTATGGACTTTGAACTTTATGTTAAAATTGGGCTTTGCTCACTTGCAGGAGGCACTGTCTTAAGCTTCAGGCTTTTTTGTGCTGCTCCTTCCAGAGCTAGTTCTGGCAGTCTGGAAGGTGTGTTCAGAGAGAGATGTGGTCACTGCTCTCCTGGTCTTTACCCAGGAAGGGTCCCTGCTCCTCTGTAGCCATAAGCACTAGTGTTCCTCTTGGCCCAGGAAGTGTGACCAGGTCCCCTGCTCTCTCCACCCTGGAACTGCAACCCAGAGCTATATATAGGCAATAGAGGTGCCAATCAGTGCCAGCTGCACCCAGTGACAGAAAAGGGTCCCCTGTCATCTCTTTCTGACTAGCTGTCCAGCCCCCTTACCATCTCTGTGCTGAGAGAGGTTAAGGTGCTGAAGCTGCTGCTTCCACCATGTGAGCTGCTTTCAAACAAGCCTCTACCCCAATGTCACAGATCTCTCCAGCTGACTTCCTAAGTTTTCCTAGGCCAGAAAAATGTCTCACCCTGATCTTTTCTTGGCTCTGTCACTCCAAAATTTTATTTGAGGCATTATTTTAAAGTTGCTTGGAGGGGAATGTTGAGAGAATTCAGCTGGGTTATCTCTGATCTGCCATCTTGGCTCCCATACCAATGTGTTTAAAAAAAAACCCTTTAAAATGCAGGCTTTTTTATTTAGAATTCCATTTCTGGCCACTTGGAACTGGAAATGTCCCCCACAGCCTGACTGCATTGAGGGTTGGGGAGATGGCATTACTGCTAGAAATAGTTTTTTGTTTTGTAGCCTTTATCACAGTCTTTGGTTTGGGCATGTTTTGGTCAGGGCTAGGATTGTGCTCGTTGGATAGAGGAGGCATTGGCCAAGTCACATGGATGAGGAGTCCAGCAGCTGCAGCAGCAGCGAAATTCTACTGAGTACCTAAGGTCTGCAGCCTGGAGGAGGGAGAGAGGGAGGGAAAAAAGGAGGGAGGGAGGGAAGGAAGAAGAAGGAAGGGGAGGAGGAAGGAAGGAAGGAAGGGAAGGAGGGAGGGAGGGAGGAAGGGAGAGGGAGAGAAGGAAGGAAAAGGAAGATAGATTTACTTCTTCTTGTGATTCTCAGCCCAGTCTCACTCCTGGGATCAGGAGTGGGGTTCAGCTGAGAACTCAGAGATTTTGACAGGCAGTTTTGCCTAGTGGATTGAGTGCTAGAGCTGGATCATGCTCTATGGCCCTGGGCATTTGTTCTGAGCCTCAGTTTCCCCATCTGTAAAATGATCATAATAAGGCAGTCCCAGCTCATCTTTGACTTTTTTCACTTCCGCTATCAATTAGGGCTGTGTCCCTGAAGCCTCCATTGCACTGATCAGGTCTGACTGGATGTGTGACATCCCCTCAGCAGACTGGGATTTCCCTGACAAACATTCTCTCCCAGTACTATTGTTACTGCCACCCCCACCCAGCTGTGCACACAGTAGGTGCCCAGTGAGTGTTGATGGGGGTCTCTGTTTTCCCAGAAGCTCCTCCCTCTGAGCTCCATCAGGGCACAGAGAGCACTGGAGAACATGAGCCATCCACTTCCCTTCCTCCCCCTGACCTGGGAGGGCGGGGAGAGGAGCTGCTTCAGCCGCTGCCTGGCCAAAGGAGGTTGTACAGCTCAGGGTGTCATCAGGTTTTGTCTGGGTGGAAGTAAGTCCTTAATCATGCAGGGGACACTGTCCTGGTATAAATGTCATTGCTCCTGCTACCATGTGTAGTGCGATTCTTGGGGCAGCCACTCTGTGTCTGTCAGGAGATGCTGAAAGGGGCCCGTGGGAAGCCTGTCAGCTTGCTGGAGAGGAGTTCACTCCCATCAGGTTGTTGTCATAGCTTTCCTGGGCTACCCAGAACTCCAGAAAGCTGGGGTAGCTGTGGGGAAGGGAAATCAATGGATAATGATATGTTCTGTTTAAAAGTCGATTGATCCCCAGATGAGGGCGGCTACATGCGTGGGCAGCAGGGCTAGCCATTTCCGCTCATGGGCATGGCTTTCCCATCTATTACGCTGGAGAGGGAAAATCGGTACAGAGCTGCCTTCCCGTAACTGATCGCCTCTCACCACTGGGCATTGGCTCTGTATTTTTAAGTCACTCATCTCTTGGGAGCCCCTTCCACATCTCCTCAAGGTCTTCTCAGGCATGTTCTGGAGAGGTAATGATGGATCCAGACAACAATATAGCAGTGTACCTCTAGACCTGGATGCAGCATCTGACTGAACATGTCTTTTGTCCTCAGCCCTCTCTTCCTCTCTCCTCTTCCTCTTCCTCCTCTTCTCCATCTCTTCTCTTCTTCCTCTTTCTTCTCCCTTTCTCCTCTATCGCCCTCATGCCATCCCTGCCGGAGTCCTCCTCTTTGAGAGAGGCATACAGATAATTCCACTATTCTCTCTCCCACCCAGCCTGGAGAAGTCAGCAGCGTTTGGACTGAAAAGAGAAGGGGCATCTCTCCTACTAAAAGGCAAGGATAGGTCCCTTCCTTCTTCCCCTCAGAGATCCTTTGTGTAGGGGAACATGAGGCTGAGCACTGCAGCAGGCAAAGCCTGGGCTCCTGTGTTGGCTCAGCTCCTGATGACCTGATGGCCCCACAATTGCAGCTGGTCCCTGCCAGTTCTGATGCGCCAGGCGCCTTCGGCCCTGTTGCAGGAAATGGATGGTGTCTGATTCCTTGTCTGCTTTCTCTCTCCCAGACTGGCTTCTCAGAGGCTCTCGTCCTGATGTGAATGCTGGCCACTGGACTGAAAGACAGTTTTCTGGATGCTGATCTCAAATTTGTTGACACGAACCCCGTGGTAAGTCAGCTCTGTTTAACTAGCTCCATTTGCTCGATGAGTCAGCTGGTCTGAAGCTCCGTCTGCAGAGGCTCTTCTTGGCCATTGGCCTTGAGCAGAAATCATCTGCCTCCTGTGGGCAAGGGGATGAGCCATGCTCTCATCCCAAATGTCATCCCAGACATAGATCCTTCCTAGACCAGACTAAAGGGCACCGGGCCCACACATGAACATCCAGGAACACATCAACCTGTGCATGCACCAACATGTGTGTGTGAGCACACATACACACACACACACACACACACACACACACACACACACACACACACACACGCACACACACTTGACCAGCTCTGTGTCTTAGAGCTTATGGGGCCACTTTGTACAAGTCATCCAGACTAGGAAATATTATCTCCAGGGCAGCCTTCCTTCTCTGGGAGATTTTAATAGATCCTAAACGTACTTTGTGGCCAAGCCTAGAGCTCACCTTACGGTCCTGAGGTAGACCTGGGGCCCAAGAGGCCTTGGTTTTATTTTGTGATGAAATGAAAGCAGCCGCCGTTGGAGCTGGCTCCTCTCTGTCTGCCCAGAATCTAACCCCATTGAGGGCAAAATCTGCATCCCCCCCTACAAATAATCCCCCAGAGCCACAAACTGAGCTTCGCAACCTGCGTGATTTATGTTCGGGTGAAAAAAGTGAGGAGAGGGGTATGTGGGGGCACTCTCACGTACAAAACGAGCCTGGAAGTCTGTCTGGGTGCTTGTGAGGGTTTGGACAAGCCCACATCAGAGGGAAGGGGCAGTGGGTGAGGGAGGATCCCCATGGCCCCCAGACATCTCTGCTATCTACAGTCCTCCCATCCGGCACTATGGGGCTCAGGCAGCCCTCCCTCATCGCTACCTTTCATTGTTATTGTTCAGTGGTGCTTTGTATCCAACGGGTCCCCCCTGCCCGGGTGGCAGTTCCTTCAGCCCCCACGAGCAATGGGAGGCAAAAGGGCCCCCTGTCAGCTTTCCACAAGGACACATCGGGCAGCCATGACTAGTTTCCTACTGAGAGGTGCACTTAGCCTTCCATGATCCCATCTGAGGGCTCTGGGGAGATGGAGTCCTTGGGTGGAAATGCAGTAGATTGGGAGGTGAGGGGCCTTTCTCTATCCCTTGGAGGGGGAGCATGGAGGAGCAAGAGAGAAGCCGCTTTGTAGGGCTGGAGAGCACACACCTGATGGCAAGCTGATGGGAATTGGGAAAATGGGGAGTCATAGATGCCTGTGCCCGGAGGGCTGCATTCAGCCAAGTCATTGATATTGTCGCTGCAGACTCCCCAAGATCCTCAAGAGGGGCCCTGGATGGGGAGGGGGAGAAGGAAGTCAGGAAAGAGCCCACTCACCAACAGTTCATTTGCTGGCATCTGTCAGCCCCTGCTCCAGGCTGAGGGGGTATTGACATATAAGCAGGCTGGCTTTGCTCCCTCTTGGGCTATTCAGTGAACTGCCGTGTCCTCATCTCTTGGGGAAGGGGATCTCCACTTGCGGGCCACAGTGCAGTGTCTTCCTCTCTCTCCCATCTCCCCCACCCTTCTCAGGGTAGGGGAAGTCTTCAGCTCTGCCTGCACAGGCATCTGTGACTCCCCACCCTCCCGCTGCCCATTGAGTCGCCATCAGGCACACGCTCTCCAGCCCTCCAAAAGGGCTTCCCTCTTGCCCATTGCCATTTCCCCTCTGAGGGGTAGAGGAAGCCCCCTCCCCACCCAAGACTCTGCCACTGCCCTGGGCCTGGCTCCATGCCCTCTTGTCTTGCTGCTCTTCTGAAGACACGGTTTCTTCTCTCTCCAAACCCTTGGCCCAATTCCCAGGTGCCTTGTGGGTAAATGCTGTTACATTTCTGGTTCAGAAGCCAAGCTTGAAACCAGTGTGTGAGGCCTGTGGCCTTGTGGGGCCACTGGCATCACCAGCTCTCCCAGGAAAGAGGAGGAGGAGGGCCAGCCAGCTGCTCTAATATACTATACCACCATTGGCATAAGCGGGGAAAGGAGCAGAGTGGGATGAGACCCCAAGATGCCACCTAGCTTATACCAGCCACCCCCAACCAAGCCCCCTGTGCTTCCAAGCTTCAGGCAGAGGAGTGGGGGCCCCCAGTCTGGCGGGCAGAGGAATGGACACTGAAGCCTCCCCCTTGAGCCTGAGGAGACAGTCAAATTCAAGCCCTGCCCCAAGTGAGCCGGGAGTCGTCATGGGCTCCACAGGAGCTGGTCAGACCCTTGTGCACTGTGGACAACCTTGAAGGAAGCCCAGGCCACCTTCCCAGAGAGAGGGCTGGAGGAGGAGCACTGGGGGAAGGGCTCCCTCTGTGGTGCCTAGGACTGGGCTTTACTCAGTTGGTCAGGTAGGTAAGGGGCAGACAGTACTTCATCAGAGGCTTCAGAACCATTGAGACAATCAGAGATCAGAACAGAAAAATTCATTCATTAATGGATCAATAGCAACTTGGAAGGGAGGTCTCCAGGGGGTGCCCCAGAGATGTGGGCTTGGCCCAGCCTGTTGGTATTGACAGCAGTCCCACCCTGACTGAGGGTGGTCTGATTGTCACGTGTGCAGAGATGCAGACCTGGGAGAGATCCTAACACGGGGAGTGGCAGAGCTAGGGACACACAGCTGTGACAAAGGGAGGGAGGCGGGGAACTCGGCATTCCTGTTTGATGGACGCGTGATCTCGTCAGCTCTGTGCCTGAGCTTCCCCGGCTCCCCGAGTGGGACTCCTCTGCCTCCTCCCTGGCCTCCACACGGGGCAGCTGTCAGCCCTCGCTTGTGCTCCTGACCAGGTCGTTTGTGCTCAAGACACAGCTGGGGTCCCATGTGCGGCCTCCTGCTTTTCCAGGGCCCTTTGAGAGCTCAGTGCGTGGATCTGGCAGACAGGCTTCAGGACAGGAGGTTGTTTTTAGTAACCTGTTTATTCCTTGTCATTCTCAACTTGACAAATGCCAACAAATAGGAGCATTTTTCTATGCAAAGCAGAATGTGGTTGGAACTGGGAGTTTCCATGATGTAGAATAAATACAGCCCGGGTCGGTCCAGAGCTGCCCTGACCGGCTGGGCTTTGGCCCCCAGCCTCCTGTTCTCCTCGGGTCATTTTAAATTAACATCATAATTTTTAGGCAGTGAATAGAGCTCTGGGCCTGGTGTCAGGGAGAGCTGAGCTCAGATATGGCCTCAGACACTCTGTGTGACAGTTGTGTGACCCTGGGAAAATCAACTTAACCTCTGTTGGCCTCAGTCTCCCCATCTGTAAAATGGGGATAATCATAGCCCCTACCTGCAAGGGTGGTTGTGAGAGTCAACTAAGATAATTGTTGTGAAACAATTAGCACAAAGTCTGGTACCTGGTAGATGGTCTATAAATGCTAGCTGTCATCACCTTCATCACCATCATCATCGTGGGACTTACAGTCCAGGAGATGCACATTTGAATCTTGCCTCAAGCACTAGCTGTGTGACCCTGGACAAGTCACTTTACCCTGTTTGCCTGTTTCCTCATCTGTAAAACGAGCTGAAGGAAATGGCAAATCCGTCCAGTATCTTTGCCAAGAAAACCCCAAAAGGTCACAAAGAGTCAGACACAACAGATGACTGAACAACCCCATCAGACGGAGTCTTTGGGTTCCCTGAACACTAGGTTCATTTGCTTCTGAATCATTTGCCCCTTGGGACCCCTGATCAACTTTTCTACATTTTAACCAGTAGCAAATAATTTTTATAATTACCACTTTGTAGCTTAGTTTGAGACCTGATGCCCAGCTTCCTTCCTTTCTTCCTTCCCCCTCATTTGCATCATTTCCTTTGAGATGCTTAACCATTTGTTCTTCTGGATGAATTTCTTTATTATGTCTCCTGCTCTTTAAAGTAACCCTTTCGTGCTTTGGTACTGAATGGTGCTGAATAAGAAAATTAATTTAGGCGATACTGTCATTTTTATTATATGAGCACCACCCAACCATGATCAGTTAATAATTGCTTCAGTTTTTTGTCTTTATTTCTGCAGAAAGTGTTTTGCACTTGCATTTGTATAATTCCTGAGTCTGTTTAGTTCGTAGATTCTCAAGTGTTTTGTATATTCTATGGCTCATTTCAGTGGAATTTCCCTACTAGGTTTTGTTTGTCATATATGAGTAGACTGATGATTTGTGTGGCTCCACTTTTTGTCCTGCTCCTCTGGCTTAAGCTGTTGCTTCAGTTAATTTTAGTTGAATCTTCAATGTTCTTTAAGCAGATCAAAATACCTTCAGCAATATTTATCCCCTTTGTTTATTGTCTCAGTTGCTTTTTTTTAATTTTCCTACAGTGACACCTAGCATTTCTATAACTACACCAAATAATAGCGGTGATAATGGACATCCTTGCTTTACCCTTGATCTTATTGGAAAGGCCTATAATGTTTCTCCATTACACATAATTCTGGCTCTTGATTTTAGATAGACACCAGTTATCATTTTAAAAGAAAGATCAGTTTATTCCTATGCTTTTTAATGTGTGTGTGTGTTTTACTGAAACTTTTTACTGAAATTATTTTGTCAAAAGCTTTTCCTGGACTATTGCCATAGCCTTCTGGTTGGTTCCTGCCCTTTTCCCACTCCAGTCTATTCAGCTGTCAAATTGATCTTCCTAAAGTGCAGTTCTGCCCATGTCAGTCCCCTAGTCAGCAATCTCCAGTGGCTTCCTATTTCCTTCAGGATGAAATATAAAATCCACTGAGTGGTGTTTCAAGCCCCTCTGGCGGCTACTCACCTTCCCAGTTTTCCTATACTTTGCCCCTCCTCCTACCCTATGATCTGGAGACACTGACTTCCTCACTGTTCCTAACACATAACACTCCATCTTTCCACTCTGGGTCTGGGATTCACTCCTTCCTCATCTCTGCCTCCTTAAGGTCCCAGCTAAAATCCCACCTTCTGCAAGAAGCCTTTCCACCCCCTCCCTCTGAGGTCACCCCTCTCCCTCTGAAGTCATCACCAAGTTCTGTCTGTAGCTTGCTCATACTCAGTCATCCGCCTGTTATCTCCCCCATTGGATTCTGAACTCCTTGAGAACAGGGCCTGGGGTATTTGGAGTTTTTGTGTTCAACCCTGTATCTGACATAGGAAATAATTAATATTTTTACTTGGTAGTGTGTGGTTTTTCTTGTTTTTACAATTAATATGGCCTAGTATGTTTCTAGTTTTCCTGATAGTGAACCAGCCTCCCTTGTTAGGTCTTGATATTAATGGTCAGAGTCATCAAGGAAAGTTCTCTTCAGTTCAGTAAGTATTTATTAGGTTCCTGCTGTGTGCTGGGCAACCCTGGGAATACACATAAGGAAGAGGCAGCCCCTGCCCTCAAGGAGCTTACAGTCTGACGAGGAAAGGCAACACATCCAAGGAAGCCGGAAGGGAGTGGGGGAGAACAGGGGCAGGTGGGAGTGGTCCATGGCACTCAGATCAGGCAGAGCTGCAGATGGAGGATACAGAGTGAGCTCATGGAAGGAAGGTTTGGGAGGAGCTGAGGAAGGGGAGGAAGGCTTGAGTGTCCAAAGCAGCAAGAGAAGGGGATTTCAGGTGTCCTGGGAAAGGCGGCTCACTCCATGGCGTTCACATCAGGCAGACATTCAGTGTATCAACAGTCCTACATTCAAGGCCATGAGCGTTTGCAAGCACCTGCTCTTTTCAGGGCAGTTCTGCTGGGTGCTGGGGCTACAGAGAGGGGTGAAGCAGACCTGCCCTCTGAGAGCTTATGCTTCGGGGTTGGGGGGGGGGGGCGGTTACAGAAGCATGTGCACACAGAAGTACTTTGCATGTGTTTAGATTTATGTTGTAATGTCAGAAGAGGAGACCGCTAACAACTGGGGACATTTTAAAGGCTTACACCACATGCATGCAATGCTACCGTCCCCGAAGAATCACATTGGAGGATGCCCCAAAGGGCAGAGGAGGGGGCCGTGTGGGTGGGAGCCGGCTGCAGGTCAGACTCTAGAGCTGATCCCTCTGCTCGGGGGAGGATGGGCTAGCCTCCATCTTGCTCTTCCTGAGTGTGTGGCTCTCTGCAGAAGGGATGGTGCAGCTCCCGAGGCCTCCCTTCTCCCTCCCGTGGGGCTCCTGTGGCCTACTTTCCAAGCACTCTCATGGAATCATGTCGTGGCTGTGGTCCTCGTTTTGGCCGCTGCCACAGTGTCTCCTGCTGCTGCTCTCAGATTGGGGGATGTATGGAGCAGGGCATCAGAAGCTGTGCCTCTTGCTCTTGGGCAGGCCCTGGACACCTCAAGGAGGTCCATGTCCTGATTTATGGGGTCGATCATAGCAATGATTTATGTGTCCACACCACCTGGAAATTTAAAAGATCCTTTCCTTGCAACCACCCCAAAAACATGCAGTGCCCCCAGAGGCATGCAGAGCCCCCAGAAATGCTCAGTTGAGAGTGTGAAGTGAGTGGAGGCTTGCCCAGAGTCACCCAGCCAGGAATGGGTGCTGGGCAGGGCTGGGCAGGGCTCACCACAGGGCCTTCTCCCAGGACGACGAAAGAGAGGAGCCCCATGAAGTATGTGGGCTGTCTGGGGATGGCCACCCAGGGCCAGAGGCCTTCACAGGACAACGTCCCTGCTAGTTCCTGTAGTCAGCAAAGACATCCTGGAGGAGGTCAGAGGAACGTGGAGAAGAGCCACAGTGGTCACAATCCTATCTCTGTGCCTCCAGGTCGAAGCCCACGAGGGCAATGCTCATCAGCGTTTGCTCCCTCCACAGGGGATGATTTCCCACTTACTGATGATGGCGTGAGCCCTCGCCCTCCTTCACGCTGTAAAGTGAAGGAATCAGGGGATTCAGCTGAGCAGCCCACACCCCAGAGTGGCCAGCAGCAATGGATGCCATGTGCCAGCCCCAGAGGCTGCGGATGCCATGCCGGGCTGGGGTGAGCAGCCCCACCCAGGTGTCTCAGCAGTTGCATGCCAGATGTGACACAGGCACTTCCCCACAGGAAGATGGGGCCAGGCGAAAGAACTACCCCACAGAGCAGTGGGACCCTGAGTGCAAGCCTTCTCAAGGGGGTTCCTGGCCCCTGCACATGTCCTTCTCACCCACACTCAATGTGAGTGGAGTCAAAGGTCTTGAGAGCCCTTGGCATACTGGAGACAAAGACCACAGACCCCTCTGCCATCAGGAGTGGGAAATGGTTACTCCCACCTGGCCTCTGGGCCCCCTCAGACTATGCCTGGATTCCTGAACCCAGCTCTGATGGCCCTGGGTGACTGGCACATATGTCCTTGCCTTCTCTCAGTGGGCACCTTAACCACATTGTACATTCTGAGTAATCCCTGCCATTGGATGTGAGTTGTGTATGACTTCATTTCCCTCTGATGAATGAATGAGATCAGCCTTGACTCTGGGAAGGCAGAGACCTGGGACCTCTGGGATCTCCATGCCCCAAGATCTGCTCTGCTCTGTGTTAAAACACACCTGTGTTTTTAAAAACACTGTGCCCACTCTGGACAGTGTGAGCCTGTCATCTAAGGAATGGGAAATGGAAACCAGCTTCCTGGAGCAGAAGGCAACCTTCAGGACAGATAGAGACTGGCTGGTCAGGGTAGAGCTGGGCCAAGAACCTGAGGAATGGGGCCCGTTTTCACCCATGTCCTCAGGAGCAGGAGGGAGGCCCTAACCTGCTTCTTGCCCTGACTGTTGTCCCAGGGTGGAGCGGGCTGGACGCTGCTAGAAGCCAGTCTGGGCCTCAGTCAGCACCTTGCTGGGCAGTGCCCGCATCAGCATCAGGAGGCTCAGCACAGTGTGCAGGGGCTGGCTCCCCTTACCTTAGACAAGGGCTTCAGCCTTTCTGAACACGGGGCCCCTCAGGAGAGCTCTCTGAGCTTGCCCCCCGCTGGGTCGCAGATCTTTCCTTACTGGACAGTTACTTCCAGGGGCTGTGCAAATAGTTGTGGCCACTGGAAAACCTACCCAAGAGACAGACATCTTGAAGGGATGAGACAAAGATGACCTGATATGTTGAAAACATTTGTTGGCACGCGTCCTTCTTGCTCTCATTAAAATGTTACTAGCTCTTTGAGTGAGAGTCATGCCTTTGAATGGACTTCAGCATTTTTAACATCTTGGTGGAGCACTTTGTGATACATTTCAAAGGTCTGTGTTAGCCCTGTTGGCTGCCCCCTCTGGGAAAGAGACCCCATGGAGACAGGAGGAGCCAAGGGGAGACACGACCTAATTACAATCCTCAGTTTCCCCACCCACCAATGGCACCAAGGTTTTTGTGGAAAGTCTCCATCTTCCCTGTCTCGGTTGAATCATATGTTCTCACAAACGAATCAGAACATGTTGCATTTTTATATTTTTTCACTAACTAACTTAAAAATCCGGGAACCAAATCAGAAAGATGAGAAAAGTCTGTTCCCAAGTTTGCTCAAGTGTGGAGATACAAGAGGATTTGGTTTGGGGGTTTTTTGGTAACCCTTGACTTCAATTTTAGCTACACAGAGAGGAGACAGTGTCCTGGACGGAAGGGGAGGGCGGTCACCGTGCAGAAGGCTACCACGAGGTCAAGGATCAAGGACTGAGAAAAGACCATCTCCAGACTCGGCATCTCTGATGTCACGGTGACTGGGAAGAGTGCACTTTCAGTGGAGTGAGTTGTCCAGGAAAGTGCAGAGTCTGAGAATCTGGGAGACAGGAAGGATGATGGAGACCCCCCCCCCAAGAAAGAAAGGTGCATTCGGGGAAAAGATAATGTAATGAGGTCTGTGATGCCATCAATAGGCTATCCATATGCACATCTCACATCTACTCGAGCATCCCAGGGTGAAGTGGGGAGCTCACTCCCCTGTGGTGGCATCTGAGCACAGAGTCCACCTTCTAAGGACATCCACCCCAGCCGTAAGGAAATGGATGGATGTAGGGACAGTGGAGGGGCCAATGGTCCCACTGGAGCCTGAGGGCCCAGTGCCCTGAGCCTGTCTGTCCACTGAGACTAGAAATGAGAGAGGTCCAGGAGGCTGTGGAGCTGTGCTCGGGGAAGGAAGTAGTGTGGTGTGTGTGGGGGCGGGGGGAGTTAAGCCACAAGACTAGCTCTGCTAGGAAGAGGAACATGCCACCCATCTTCCCACTCTCCTATTGGTTGATCACACGTGACTGGGCCGTTGCTCCACTTTGGAGACTACTGTCTTAGGGAATCTTGGAATTCCTCAAAGTAAACCTGGGGCTAATGCCCCAGAAAGTGCCACCTGTGTGGCTGACAATGGACTGAACCAGGCTGGGCTGTGCAGTAGAGCATACCAGAGACATGAGAGGAAGACGTCCTTGGGGATCCCACTGTCTGAGGGAGAAGACAGGATTCCCATAGGAAATGATGAGACCAAGGCAAGACAACAGACTCGAGACTCCCAAGGGATCTGTCTGGGCTGTGGCCATCTGAGGAGGTAGCCCTGGAGATGGCAAGGAATGAGGCATTTGTGAAGCATCCTGTGATTAGCAGGAAGGGCTCAGTCAGTGTGGGGAGGTGATGGGACTGGGCACTCTCTGCCTTAGCCAAGCCTTGGCGGAGCACTCTGGGAAGCAAGACTCACTCAACCTGGAGTCTGTTTGTCTGTAAACTGGTTGGGGCTGGACACAAGTTCACTCTGAATGCCACTGAGCGGGCTACATGCTAGAGGCTTGTGGGTGCCCCGAGGAGATCTCGGGGCATTGATCTGCAGATCCTCTCCTCCCCTCCCCTCTCCTCCTCCCCTCTCCTCTCTTCTCTGCTCAGCCTCCTGGTCCTTTCTGTCTACCCTGGGCTTCAGGGGTTCCAGTACTAGGGCTGGCTGCCCTAGCGTTCACCTCGTCCATCTCCTCCATTCAGGCTTGTAACTAAACCATGCCAGCAACTTGTCCCTGACATTGAGGCTTGTTTTCAAAGGTCTCCAGGGAAAGAAATTCCATCCCTCCCCCCATCACCATTCCAGTGACTCGTGAGCTATCCTCAAGTCTTTTCTGTTATCTGACCTAAATCTCTCTCTCTGCAACTGAAGCCAATTTCCTCTTGTTTGGAGCTCAGGGAGAAGGGCAGTGAGCGGTCACCAGACTCCTCCTGAGGCCTGCTGACCCAGGTTCCCCATGGCCCCCTGTGCACCCAGAGGCTCTCAACTCCAGGAGAGAGGAAAGAGCTTCTCTTAATCCCCCAAGCTCATGCACTCCTCTTGTTGGGGCCACTGAGCCCATTCATGTCTGTCTGCTGTATGCAGAACCCTAGGTTTGGTGCTGGTGGGAGAGGAGGCCAGAGGTGGCTGAAAGAACACTTGCCCTCAGAGCATCTAGGGTCCAGTGAGGGAGGCGAGGTACACATGTATGGGAAGTCCACCACAAAATCTCTGAATTGGAAGGGCCCTTGCTGACATCTGCCCAGCCCACACTCGAACAAAAATCTCCTCCATAACCCACCCACATAACCTGTCTGGTCTCTGCTCAGACCCCTCAAAGCAGCCTCTCCACCCTGGGACATCCTGCAGGGGATGAGTAAGTCCTTCCCGGGGCCCAGTGAAAGGCAAGTCCCTTTGCCCCCACCCCCCACTGCTTGTGACTTCTGGGGCCAAGCAAACAAGGCTAAGCCCTCATTTGGGTGATGGTCTTGAACCCAGCTCTCACCTCCACTGTCTTCTCTTCTTAACATCCCCATTCCTTCAGTGGAGCCTCAAGTGACCCAGCACTAGCAGGACAAGCCCCAGCCCAGCTCACGGTAGGATCTAAGGGGTCTGAAATGGGCAGTGTGGGGCAATGGAGGGAGCCAGGAGACCCGTGTTCTAGTTCTGCCTGTGGCCCTTCCTAACTCCCAGGCTTAGTGTCTCTGACCCTCCTCCCCTCCCCTCCCCTTCCCTACTCTCTCCTCCCTTCTCCTCCTTTCCCCACCCTTTTCCTCCTCTCCCCTCCTTTCCTCCCCTCTCCTCTCCTCTCCCCTCCCCTCCCCTCCCCTCTCTTCTCTGCTCAGCCTCCTGGTCCTTTCTGTCTACCCTAGGCTTCAGAGACTGCAGCATTAGGGCTGGCTGCCCCAGCGTTCACCTCGTCCAGTCCATCTCCATTCATCACTGCCATCATACCCCTGAGCCCCCTTCCAGCCCTGATGCCCCGTGAGCTTGTGACCTACAGAGAGGAGTAGCCTGGGGTGGTCGGGGAAGGCTTCCAAGAAGAGGTAGCACTTGAGCTAGGCCTTAAAGGATGGGAAAGATTTGGAAAAAGCATGTTCTAGAAGAAAAGTATTGAACTCGGACCCGGAAGGCTTAGGTTGCAATCCCTACTCTGCCACTGAGGGCAGACTGCCCCTGCTGGAGCCTGGGCATCTTCTGTAAAACAGAAGTGCCTGAGCTGGAAGCTGGTCTGATCAGCCCCAGTGAGACACGTGTGTCCTGGGCTGACACAGACACACCTACGGCCTGCCGCTCCAGCACCAAGAACAGCGACCAAGAGGGTGGGAGCAGGAGGGGAGTGCTGCAGAGCCTGGCCTCCAGGTACCACCACCCCCCTCCCCATTACCCAGCTGAGGTAGCAGGGCCTCAGAGCAGGGAAGGAGCTTTCTTCAGGCTCAGCCAAGGGGGGAGGGACAGGGCTGAGACTGGCGGCAGGGGCTTCCTCCCTTCCTTGGCAAGGCTTTAGGCCCAGGGGCTGGCGTTTGGGGCATTGCTGGGGCTGCTAGTCATCGGGTGGGGAGTGGGAACTGAGGGCCCTTTTAATTCAGTTCTGAAACAAGGAGACCCAAGTGATCGGAGCCCCCATTACTGAGGGACCCAGAGCAAAGACCTATGATGCTGCAGCCCTGGACATGGCTAAGCCCAGGCCTGGGTGTGTGACCTTGGGCACACCCCTTCCCTGGTCTGGGCCTCAGTTTCCCCATCACTTAGCTGAGGATGTTAGGCCGGCTGAGTTCAAACAACTTGTGCATCTTGATCTGGCTCAAAACAGGGACCTTCAGAAGCCCCTGAAGGGCCCCCTTGAGGAGGCCGGGTCAAAGCCCTGCTTATTCTAGAATGCTGGAGCTCTAAGCTGTCACCAGGATTCAGCAGAGTAAGGGCTCTCATGGCCAGGCAGAATCCCCAGGAGAAGAGATCCAGGCACTCAGTGCCCAGTGCCATGGCCATCTGCCCTTTCCAAATTTCTGCTTCAGTGCTGGGGAGAGGGAGTGTGGAGAGACCAATTGTGCATGATGCAAGCGCTGTTAATACCCAGTACAAAAGGTTATTGATTTTGGCTTAGATTTCTGGGAAGTTGGGGCTCCTCAGGATAAAGAGAATGGCAGGTGTTTAATGTGAATTCTGGTTAACCCTGGTTAGAGGCATGGGACCCAGCTTGGGCAATGGGCATGGATGGACATCATGGCTGTGGCAGGAGTGCCCCCTCTGGGCTTGCTCCCAGCTTCAGCAGCCTGTGGGGGTTTCTTCTCCCTCATACCCTATGGAAGAAGCCCTTTCCCTATGAGTATGGTTGGGGTCCAGGACCTCCCAGGACCGAGACCCCTTTGTCCTTGCTTATGTCAGCAGAAGTCATTGGCTCCTCCCCATTCATCAGATGGGCCTGGGCTTTCTATGCTTCCTGAGGGCCTGAGCAGCCCCTCTCCCCATCTTGGGACAGCCAGAGGGGTTGCAGGACTCCTAAGAGAAATTGCCCACACTGAATGGCACCATAGAAGATGTGAGCACAAAGGGGCAGATGGCTTAGTAGGGGGCTTAGAAAGACAGCTCTGGGTAAGCTGCCAGGATTTGTATTTGGCCTGGCTCTGCCAAATTCAGGGAGTGCTGGGCATTTGGAGGCAACCCCCACAACATAGGCACATGTACATACATGTATGCATACACACATACACATGTGTGCATACAGTCATACCGCCCTTAGACCTCATCTGCCAGTATGCCATCCAGTCTGGATTAGGCTTCCCAAAGAAAGCATTTCTGTGGATCAGGATGGGTGTAGGGGCAATCATAGAATCAGGACAGGTGTAGGGGTGACCAGAGGATCAGGACAGGTGTAGGAGTGACTGCAGGATCAGGACAAGTGTAGGGGTGACCGCAGGATCAAGACAAGTGTAGGGGTGACCAGAGGATCAGGGTGTAAGGGTGACTAGCATCAGGGTGGGTGTAGGGGTGATCATAGGATCAGGACGGGTGTAGGGGTGACCAGAGGATCAAGACAGGTGTAGGGGTAACTGCAGGATCAGGATGGGTGTAGGGGTGACTGAAGAATCAGGATGGGTGTAGGGGCAACCAGAGGATCAGGATGGGTGTAGGGGCGACCAGAAGATCAGGATGGGTTTGGGGTGACTGGAGCAGAATGACTGATTGGTCAGAACAGATAGAAGAAGGGAAAGGGAGCCCCGACAGCCATTCCATGTGTGCCAGTGAGAGGCGTAGGGGGGAGGGGTGACCTGAGCCAGCTTTCTGAAAGTGAAGTCCCCACTAAAATCCCACCTCCTCCAGGAAGCCTTCCCTAGCTCCTCTTCCTTCCAGGGCCTTCCCTCTCTGCTCAGGGTTTCTTCTTTATCCCATAGGTAGTTTGTTCATATATGTTCATATTGTTCACAAGTTTGCATCTTGTCTCCCCATTAGACTGTGAGCTCCTTGAGGGCAGCAACTGTCCTTTGCCTCTTTTTGTGTCCCCAACACTTAGCACAGTGCCCAGCACATGGTAGGCCCTTAAATGTTTATTGAATTTAATTCTGAAACTCTCTTGTTGGTTTTCTTGTCTATTAAAGGGGGGATGCGGCACCTGCTCAGTTCATGGCACTGTCATGAGCTTCAGGTCACCAAGCATTTCTAAAGCACCTACTGTGTGCTGGGTGCTGTGAGAAGTGCTAGGGAAACAAGGAAAGGTGGGAGACAGCCCTGCCCTCAAAGAGCACACAGTCCAAGGGGGGAAGAGCAGGCACACAACTGTGTATAGAGAGCAGAAGATGGGGAAGGCACTTGCCTGCCCGATGTGGGGAAAGGGCTCCTCAAAGCCCAGAGCATGAGTAAGCTCAAGGCAGCTCGCTGCACCTGCCATCGCCACGCCTACCGTTGCCATGTCCACCATTCCCATGCCCACCGTTGTGCCCACCGTTGCCATGCCTGCCATCACCATGCCCACCGTTGCCGTGTCCACCATTGCCGCATCCGCTGTTGCTGCACCTGGCATTACCATGCCCGCCATTTCTGTGCCCATGTTCATGTGTGTTTCTGGGAAGCCCAACCCAAGCCAACAAAGCTCCTTGCCCAAGATGGCTGCATCCTGCACTGGCTCCCCCAGCCCCCTCCAACCCTGCCCCAGGCTGAAAATAAGCTGCACTCAGATGCTTCTGGGGATGTCTCAGTCAGTCAGGACGAGATGCTTACGTAAATTCTCAGGTATAAAAGCCCCCCAACAAGTTATTAATTTGCCAGAATTATTCATCTTTTCCTGATGATGCTCCTCATGTATCTAATCAGAGACCTCATGAATAGAAATGAAACCATTTAAATACAGATCTGCTGCTGTCGGGAGGCATTGTTTTTCAAGCTGCTTCATAAATTTATTTCTTCTGAAAACAGATTCCTGCAGCCGTCGTGCAGGGCTTTTGATCGCAGATTCAGTGGAACTGTGTTTCATGGTGGTTTTGTGCGTCTGTCTGTCTGCCTACCCATGGAGGAACATGGAGGGGAGGGAGGTTTGTTATCTCATTCCTTTGGTGGGGGAAGGAGGCAGTGAGTTAGGAGGAGAAAGGTGACTTTACATCTTGCTTTAGGGTGGCTGGGAAATCACAGCCTAAATTAAGTGTCTGTGGAATCCCTGGGCTCAGAGAGAGTTAGGACATAGGGCTAGAAATTGTCAGCCTGCCCCGCACCTAGACGGCTGGTGGGCAGCAGAGAAGCCAGGTGGGGTCTCCTAAGGCAGCCTGGAGCAGCCCAAAGCACCCCGGAGCACACGGCAGCCCCACTGTGGAGAATGAGAAGCCAAATGAGCTGGGCTATCTTTGAAGACCTCAAGGAAGCCGGGGCTGGATGACTTAATTCCATTAATATCACACTATTAACCCAGCCATTAACAGGGAACATGAGTACAGAGATCGAGACTGAGATGAGACCAAGGACCGCTCTTCTTCCCCACCCAAGTTGACTCCTGTAGCTGTCATCAAGAGTGAATTGATTCTGGGAATAGAGGAACAGCTTGAGTGAAGGGAAGGTCTTTGGAAAATCTCAAGGTTTCATGGAAGCACTGCAGGAACCCTCCAAGGAGTAGGGAAGGAGAGGAGAGGGAAGAGAAAAAAGAAGAGGGGGAGGAAGAGGAAGAAAAAGAAGAGAAGGAGAAGGGGAGGAAATAGAGGAGGGGGAGGGAGAGGAGAAGGAGGGAGAGAAGGGAAATGAGGAGGAAGAGGTGTAGAATGGGGAAGAGGAGAAAGAGGAAGGCTTTCCAGCTACAGCTCAGTCCCTTCATCCTGGTACTTGGCAGTGAGACTTTCCCAAGAGCTGAGAGACCATGCCTCTTGGTGAGCCTCTAGGCAGCCCTTAGCCTCATTGGAATCATGCTGGTGTGCAATCAGACTGTGGGGTCTCCTTGCAGGCTGTAGAGCTGAGGCCCTTGGAGACCCATGCTGTGATCCTCCCTACCCCTAGGCCTCTAACCTGCTGCTACTGACATATCTCCTACTTCCATAGGAGCCACACCCAAAACTTGGAATTCGTGCCCTCCTAATTTCGGCTTCTCAGAAGCTTTCTTCCTTCAAGGCTTAGCACTGGCTCTTCCATGAACCCTTCAGCACGGCTCATAGTATGTATTGAATAAGCATTCATTGAATGGAACGATTCTGGAAAGAAGGAGCTCGGAAGATGGTGGCATCTGCCCAGCTGATGACCTGGACGTCATCAGCTTGGAATCTCTGGCCACCAGGAAGATGATGGCTGCCCCAAAGAAGCAGGGACCAGTGCCTTGTCAGTCCATTGTGTTTCTCCTTCTGGATGAGTACTTCCCCCTTCAGTCCAAGTTAAAGGAGCTGCCCCTGGGAAGAGTTGTGCTGGCCACATCCATGTGGGAAGAAGATTCCTCACCATCCTCTGCAAAGTGAAGTCCCCTTCACCCTTTGTTTATCATCAGTCTGTCTGTCCATTCAGCCAATGCAGACTGAGCACTTGCTAGGGGGGCCTTAGGCAGGAGGAGCTGGGAAGAAGAGAAACAAGAGAGACCAACAGACAGGCAGACTAAGCCTGGCCCAGGAATCTCAAAGTCTGGTGAGGAAAAGGAATGAGTATCAATAGCCTTCCTAACTGGGGAGAAGTGAACCCTGAGAGGGATCCAGAGAAGGCTTCTGGGTAGAAGCACCAAGGAGGGCTTGCAGGAGGGGATGGGCAAGCTTTAATCAGAAATGGGGCTCCAGATAAAGGGGCCCCCAGAAGCTCCTTCCAGGAGGAAGGGTGGTATGGCAGAGAGAGCACAAATCTTGGAGCTAGGGGACCTTGCTTTGAGACCTTGCTCCAACACTTTCTCGCAGAGAACCCCACCCTCATTTTGGGCTCTGAGCCTCAGCTACCTCATCTATAAAATGGGCCTACTTGGACGGCCCTCGGCTCCCGGGGTTGTCATGTTATAGCCGAGCTGCTATAGAAATGGTTGTTCTTTAAAAATGCCTCGGTTCCTCTGCCTCTTTCCCTCCCTGAATGATTAGACAAACAGACACCTTTAGAAGACCTGTGGCTGCACCTCCCCTCTTGGAGCTCTCTCCTCTTTGCTCTTCCTGTGTCCTGTTGGTATGTATTTGCTTGCTTCTTGTCTCTCCCATTAGACTGGTAGCTTCCAGAGGGCAGGGGCTGTCTTTTGCCTTTTTTCTATCCCGTGCTTGGCACAGTGCCTAGTATACAGTAGGCACTTAACAAAGGCTTACTGACCAATTGACTGACTGTGCCAGGACATTTCCTGGTAGGAGCCTTTTACCACCACAAGCTCCCAAACAGCTCCTGGGCTTTGTACCCCTGAGTAAGGTGAGTGTCTGATTTGGAATGAACTCTCTCCAAGTCCCTTCCTCTGCTGTTTCCACACCACCACCCTCCAGGAAATGGTGAGACCACTAGGAATGCCCCACCCCATTTGGGTATCTATGTGGGAAAGTGTGAGCCAACCTTGTCCTCACTTGGCTTACTGTCACTAGTAGAGGGCACTCACCTACCTGAAGGGAGAAAGGTCAGGGCTCCCCTGAGCTCCCAGTCAATCACTGTGCCCTTGGGCATAGAGGAAGGCTCTGGGCAAAGCTGGCTGATGGAGAGGGAGACACAAAAGTTTGGGGGCTGGAAATGAGCAAATGACCAATGTGAAGAGAGACAAGAAGAGATGCAACTGTGATTGGGGTTTAGTAGTGTTCAACTCCTTGTGCTCCCATTTGGACTTTTCTTGGAGACGATACTAAAGTGGTTGGTCATTTCCTTCTTCAGCTCATTTTACAGATGAGGAAACTGAGGCAACCAATGTGAAGTGACTTGCCCAGGGTCACACAGCTTGTTAAGTGTCTAGTCTGGATTTGACCTGACTCCAAGGCTGGCTCTCTGTCCACTGCACCACCCAGCTGCCCTAGAAGAGAAATCAGGACCACACAAATTCTGACAGCCAAAACTAAGCCTTCTTTAGAGCCTGCATGTAAGTGGGTGAGGAGGCAGGGACAGCCTCCCCTGTAAGGGTCCCTGGGGCCACATCAGGTCTAGTGGAGGAAGGTGTGCCTCGCCCAGAAGGCTCCTTTGTCAAGCTGTCCTATTCAGGTAGCTGGCAGGCTGATGGGGCCACCCCCTTCCCTGCACTCAGAACTCTCTGCCTGCCCCCCTTTGCCATAGAGACAGTGTCAGTGCTAGGAAGGGGGACAGAAGAGAGAATGGAAACAAAGCTCTCATTGCCCTGATCCTATTGTCAGGAAGAGGACCGGGGAGAATGCTGCCTGGGGAGCCCTTCCCAGTCTCCCCTCCATGGCTGTTTCTTATGGGGAGTAGGGAGCAGTTGTAGCCTGAGAGCCCCTTGAGGGGAAGTACTGACCCTGGGCCTGGAGCCCAGGACCTTCTCCCAGGGTGTGCTTGTCATCTACTTTAGTTTGCCAGAAGCCATCATCTCTGTTCGCCATATTTCCTTCACCCCAAAAGGAAGACTATAGGGAAAGTGCCTGTGTTACTGCTGACCAGCCATGGCATCAAGCAGCCTCGATCGGTCGGGGCCCTTTTGTTGGCTCACACGGGAACCCTGAGCAGACACTATATGTGGTGGGAGGTGGAGAGTTGGCCCAAGGGCTCCTCTGCTGTCTCAATCAGGCCCAGTGGAGCCTCTGTGTGCCCAGGCAGCATATTCCACAGGTGGACACTTCTGCTTGTTAGGAAGACTTTGCTTTGACTGACATCTCCCCCTCTCCTGGCCCCTGCTATCCTCACACCTGGCTTTTACCTCAGAGACCCAGCAGTTCCCTTGTATATCAACAAGCATCTCCTGGCTATATGCCAGGCACTCTGCCAGGCCCTGGAGATACAGACACAAAACAGACAGATTCTGCCCTCAAGGAGCTGACATTTCATTAAACAGCAATTTGGAACCCTGTCCCACAGGACAGTCCTTGAACCCAGCTTTCACATTCCCCTCAACCCTTCTCTCTAGGATGTTCATGCCCCATTCTTCCCATAATTCCTCATACAACATGGACCCAAGACCCTTCCCCATCCTGGCTGACTTCTCTGGATGTTCTCAGCTACTCTGTGTCCTTCCTAAAATGTGGCACTTGGAGCCTCTGTAGTCCTCCACGCGGCTCTGACCAGAGCTGAGCATGGTGACATTGTGTCCTTCTCCCCAGGAGACATGCGATGCTTGTCTTAGAAAGTCTGCCACCACAGCTACATCACACTACTGGCTCACACTTAGTTTGGAGCCAACTGAACCCCCATATCTGTGTGACAAAGTGGTGCAACCCTGTCTTCCTCATCATTGACTTGCAAAGCTGATTATCTTCAAATAAAATTATTTATTTTAATTTTTAATCTTGAGTTCTGAATTCTTTCCCTTCCTCCCACCCTCCCCACACCCATTGAGAAGGCAAAAAATGTGATATCAATTGCATGTGAAATCATGCAAAACATACTTCCATAAAACATACTTCCATATTAGCCATGTTGCAAAAAAAAAAAAAGAGCAATAAAATGAAAGTGAAAAATCATGCTTCATCCTGCACTGAGACTTCATCAGTTTCCTCTCAGGAGGTGGGTGGCATTTTTCATCCTAATGCCTGTGGAATTGTCTTGGATCATTGTGTTTATCAGTGTAACTAAGTCTTCCACATTTGGTCATCACTCAGTATTACTGTTACTGTATACAGCGTTCTCCTGGTTCTTCTCACTTCACTCTGCATCAGTTCATGTAAGTCTTCCCAGGCTTTTGGAAAGCATCCTGTTTGTCATTTCTTATACCACAATAATTTTCCATCACAATCGTATACCACAGCTCATTCAGTCATTCTCCTGTCGATGGGCATCCCCTCAATTTTCAACTTTTTGATACCTTGGAAATAGCTACTACAAATATTTTTGTACAAATTTGCCTTTTCCTTTGATCTTTTGGGGTACAGACCTAGTGGTAGCAGTATTGCTTGGTTGCAGGGTGTGCACAGATTTATGAGCCCTTTGGGCATAGTTCTAAATTGTTCTTCAGCCTCTGTTTCTGCCAGGGGAAACAAGTGAGGCAGTCCAGCAAGCACAGCTGAAACCAATGGCCTCATTTACACCCAGTGAGTAGTGACCAGAGGATCAGGAGAAGGCTGTACCAGGGTAGGTGGACATCCCTCTCAGACATAGGGAGAGGTAGGTCAGGTTCCAAAGCTGCAGAACCAGCCAGGGCAGCATGGTGCGACATGGGATCTTGAATAGGGAGGAACCATGTAATCAGCACTGACTGAGCCTGGCTGAGGTGGCAGAGATGTTATGTCCCTGAGAACATGGATATAGAAAGTCAGGATTCAGGAGCCCAGTTTAGTTCCCTTAGGACTGACCCATAGATGATGGAAGAGCCTTGAGACCATCTGTTTTCATGTGGCCTCATGGCACAGATGAGAAAACTGAGTCAAGCAGAGATGTGCAGTGATATAAGCAGAGCTGCAGGCTGGGGTTCTAACTTGGCTCCTTTCCCTCTTCCTGCTTCTCCACCATGGCAGCCTGTGAGCTCATTGTGTCAGGAATGGATCCCCAGGGGATCCAGGCTTAGAACTCTGTTGCTACTTGGCCATTTCCAAACCTCCTCAGGGCCTGAGGACAATAATCGTTATGAAATATGACAGCAATGGGAGTCGTGTGGAATCTATCAGAAGCAAAGCTCTATCCGTCAGGAGGCCTGATTTACCAAGGAGAGCTATCCTCAGGCTGCTGCAGGGCTAACCAGTCACCTTTCCCAAGCACCGCCTTTCAGGCTCATTTTTTTTCTCATCTTTTATGGACGGGCTCCAGATCGAGGCAGTCCTGGGACAAGCCACCATCTTTTTGCTCTTCTAGAGTGAATGTTCTGTTGACTGTTGCAGAGGTGGATGAAATGGCTTCTTTTTTTAGTTGAATCAAAGGATTTGGCAGTGAGTTCATCCCTGTGGGCTTGTCATAAGCATCTTCCGTAGGTAGGACAACAGGGATGGAGCACATGGGCCCTGTCTTGTTCCCACATGGCTTAGATCTCCTCAACCAGGTCTCTATACTTCATTCTAAACTTCATTCCAGACAGCTTGGAGATTACAAGTATTTGAGAATGGTGATATCCATTTAAAAGCATTGCTCTTGGGCTTTCCGGATCCATGCACTGCCCAGGTGATTGGGACCAAGCTTTTAGTCGAGTTAATGGTCCAGTTCCCATAGAGTTTCTTGGTCAAGTTCCCCAGGATTTTTGGAGTTCCACATTTGCAGCAAGGGGCTGTCTGTCTGTCCATGAAAGGTAATAAATGAGCTCACGGTGTTGACTTCCAGCTGCCAGGCTGCCTTGCTGGCTCTTCCACAGGTCCTTCATTTTTACAGCCTGCAATGAGGTGCTTCTTCATCTCTATGAGTTTCTCTGCATTGAACAAGTCTGGGCTCCTCAAATATCAGACTTCTGTCATTTCTGGCAGCAAAGATTTGGTCCTAAATTGTCCTCATAAACCCCTCAGCTTCCACAAGCAAATCTGCATAACCCAGTGATTCCGCGGTTCTTCTTTGTCAACATGTTCTTGTAACCTCTATTCTACAGATGAGGAAACTGAGGCTTAGAGGTGCACAAGTAACTGGCCCAAGGTCCCTGTCTCCCTGTCTCTGTCTGTGTCTCCCTGTCTCTGTCTCTGTCTCTGTCTCTGTCTCTCTCTCTCTCTCTCTCTCTCTCTCTCTCTCTCTCTCTCTCACACACACACACACACACACACACACACATACAGCACAACTTGGACCCAAAGAGTTTAGAGTGAGCTCAGTTCTGAGTCTTGAAACAGCCAGGCGTGGCCTCTCCTAACTGTCGGGGAGACTGAAGCCAGGCACCGAGCTCTCCTTGCAGCCTGAGGGATGTGGGGAGGCTCTGGACCAGGCCTCCTTGGGCCCCTGGAGCTGAGAACTCGGCTTTCTCGTCTCTCCCTCAGGCGTTTTCGGGTTTGAATTTTCATATGCTCATCCGTCTGTCTTTGATTCCCTCTTCTGATACCTGGAAGTCCACGGAGAGGCCTTTTCAAAAGCTTTCCCTGGTCTTTAATCTTCCCTCTGGGAACAAATTCCAGAATTCTTTGTCCCATTTGCTATTGTTCTTTCTTCTCTCTCCTCCTGCCAGGCTCCACCTGTGGCGAGGCTCACCTCTGGTCCTCCCTTCCTGCTGAGCTTCTGTTTGCTCCTCACCAGGCCCCTCTCCCCCAGCAGGTACTATCCCTACCCTTCCTCAACAGCCTGGGAATGAAAATGCCAGGAAATTAGGTCACTCCCTGAGGTCTCCTCTTCCTTTCCTAAACCCAGGGTTTTGGGGTCTGTCACTGCCTAAGCAAATGAGAAACAAAAACCTTTCCTTCCTCTCTTGTCCCAGTTCTCATTGCCTGCACAGTCTTCCTCATCCATTGGACCCTGTGAAGCCCCTCTTCTGTCACTGACAAATGTCCTTCATCTTAGACATGGACCTCTTCCCCTTCTTTCTTCTCACACTCACAAAATCCTGGCTCCCTCCAGAAGTCACTGCTTCCCCTCCCCTACTCCCCTCTTCAGTGCTACATGGACCTTTTGTAATGCCTTCTGACACCGTGGGGTTGAGGAAAGGCAGGCAGATGACTTGGTTCCTCACTGCCACTCCTAGATGCCCGCCTGCCCGCCCACCCTCCTGCTACCATTAGTTGCAATCTCTATTCCTTCCAGGTTCATTACATCCATATCTCTCATTATCTCCAAGTTCTGGGGACCACTGTCCACTAGGTCCCAGGGAGTGGAGGAGCTGGTTAAGAGTCCACACCAACCTCTGCCCTTACCCTTGGGGGTTTCTCTGTATATCTTCATGGTCAGCCCCTTCAGCTCTTATACTGTCTTCTCCCCCTCCAACCTCAGCTGCACAAAGAGAGGGTCACATCCTTGACCTCGCCCCCACCCCTATGCACTCCACCTCTGTGATGCAGGCCCCAAAATTCTTCTGTTCAACCATAAAGCCCCCATCATCATCCCCATCAACACCACCAGTACCTGCTGTGTGCCAAGCGCTGTGGTTACAAAGCATGGTAAACATGGTGCCCAGCCTCCAGCAGCTCACATTCAAAGGGGAGAGACCATGGTGACCATGTTGCCTCCAGAGCAGGTGGGAGGTCACCTCAAAGAGAAGGCCCTGGGGGGGATGAGACAAACCTCTTGCAGAAGGTGGGATCTCAGCTGTGTTCAGGGGAGCCAAGACATTGAGGTAAAGAGGAAGAGTGTCCCAGACAAGGGGGCCAGTCTGCACGCAGGTTGGAAGGGAGAGGTAGGGGCATCACTGGAGAGGCTGGGTCATAGAGGAGGGAAAGAAGGTGGGAAGACAAGAAAGGTCACCAGGCTCAGGGCATGCACAGAGGACTGGACTTGGATCCTTCGTCCTTACCCTGGCACCTCTTCCCTCTGACCCCACCAACTCTCCCATCTCACTAGCTCTGTGTTGCCTGACTTTCTGCCTTTGGAGTCTTGAAGCTCTGGTCCTCCAGGCCTGGAGTCCTCTCCCTCCTTCCCTCCTTCAGGCTTCCCCCGCTCCCTTTAGGTCCAGCTAAAAGTCCACCTTCTACAAGAAGGTCGTCTTCCTTCAGTCCAGTGCCTTCCCCCCATCAGTTAGCTCCAAGTGACCCTGTCTTAACATGCTCGATGTGTTTGTTTGCTTCTTGTCCCCCTGTTAGACTCCGGGTTCCTTGGGGGTAGGGCAGTCTCTTACCTTCCTTACCTGGGTATGCCCAGCACGGACCAGGGTGCCTGAAACACAATAGCTACTTAATCAATGTTTGGTGGTTGATTGGCTAATTGATGCCCAGAACTGACCGTAATCATCTAGGAGTCATTGGGCCCAGGATGAAGGACAGAGGGACTCTCTCCTCCCTGCCCTGGATGCTCGATTCCTCCCTTCTCTCTCTCTCTCTCCAGATGCCTTTCAATGTCTCCCCCAATTTTTAGCTACTGTATCATTGAGCTGACACACTGAGCTTGTGGTCCGCCCAGACCTCCAGGTCCTTTTTAGATGAGGCAGCATGTATCTATGAGTGGATCTCCTCCGTCCTGGGCTTTCTGAACCCTAGGACACCGCCTCTGAAATGCCCTATCAGCCCCCTTAGCAAGCTGGTGCTCCGGCTGCTAATTATGCTGATAACACTAATAACACTTGTCTTTATTGTGATGAACCTTTACGAATGCCTACTGTGCGCCAGGCACCATGCTGAGCACTTCATGGTTATTTCATTTGATGTTTGCCACGACTCTAGCTAGTAGGTGCTTTTACTGTCCACAACTTACAGATGAGGAAACTGAGGCAGTAGTGGTAAAGTGACTTCCCCAGGGTCACACAACCAAGTGTCTGAGTCTGGGTTTGAACCCCGTTCTTCCTGACTTCAGGTTTGTTACTGTATCCACTGGCCCCTCAAGGTCTTTCTTTCTCTGATGCCACCATCATGTCCTCCACAAACCTGATCAGCAGCCATGTTCTCAGCACAGTGCCCGCTGTCTGGGGGATTGACCCACTCACCTGCCAGCGGCTGCACAAGCCCGGGTGTTCTCCTTGTCCTCCGTCACTGGTGAGATGCCCCAGGTGGGTGCCCAATGCCACCTCTGAGTGCAGGTGGGCACAAGCCTTGTGTCTGTGCTTGTGCAGGGCTCCTGGCCCAAAGGGACCCCCAGGCCTTGGAAAGCTTTCAGAGAAATTAGTTTGTCACTAAGCATGCAGCAAGTGTGTATGGAGCACTGGGGCTAAGCTGTGTGTGTGTGCATGTGCACATGTCTGTACACGTGTGCGTGCACATGTGTGCATGTGTGTCCTATCCGTACACATGTGTGTGAGAGCATATTGTGCAGGGGGCAGGTAGTGCCAGACTCTGCTGCCCCCAGGCCAGTGAGGCCAGTGCTCCCCTCACAGAGAGCTCTGATGCCAGGTGTATGGGGCTGGCACTCCAGGAGGGTGCCATGGGCATTGAGGCAGCCAGGTGGAGATTCCCATGAGATGGTACAGAGGAGGAGCCATCACTGTGAGGGCTTCATAGGGAAGGCGAGTGTGCCCAGAGCAAGAAGAGAGGACCAACTATTCACCCAAGGCAGGGCACACCACCCTGCCCTCACCAGCCACACAGGGAGGGAGATAAGCAAACGGTCACCTGGGGAGCAGGAGGCCTGGGGTCTGCTCTTGCCAGTCTCAGCCGTTAACTTGTTCTGTGACTTTCCCCACTCTGTGCCTCAGTTTCCCCTTCTGTAAAAAGAAGAGCTTGTACTCTGTACCCTGTCTGATCCTATCCTCTGGGGCCCATGTTCTCCCTCTACCAATTCTAGAGGCATCTCCCTCTACCAATACAGTTTGGCACCTTCTCTTCATCTCAGTCTTGGAGAGGTAAAGGACTCATCCAGGGTCCCACAGATGGCCTGTGTCAGAGGCAGGATTTGGACCCAGATTTCTCTGGCCTGTAGGCCAACTGTCATGCAATGAACCCAATTGCCTCTTCTTGACACATTAAAACCTGAAGACATGAGCTTCCCTGTGCAGGAGGGTGCACGGCCCTTGACCATGACCTTGGCTCCCAGCCAGATGGAGTCAGAGTCAACCAAGGAGAAGCCAGCCTTGAGGGCAGCTGGCTCTGACCCCAGGGGGCCGCCGGCTGACAGACAGGGCAGGGGATTCCCTGCTTGTCTCTTGGGAAGGGGACATTTGGGTTCATGCTGAGGCCACATACCACGTGAGCAGCAGATCTTCCCAGGCCTTCACCAAGAGTGGACGTCACAGACTCTGTGACCCATTTTTGGAACCGTCCTGGAGGGATCACGCAGGCACTTCTGCCAGGGCAGCCCAGGACAATGAGGTCGTCATTCATACCTCTGCTCAGCAGGGCTCCCGCTGACCTGTGCCAGCTGTACCCACAGCCGGCCCCTGGGACACAGGCTACATGCCCACACACATGTGAACATACATGTGCACACACAGCAGTCCTGATTTCTGCTTGCCCTTTTTAAAGTGAAACTGCCAAGCATCTTTGTGTGAAGCCTGTGGCAGTGGACCAATGGAGCCAGCCCAGGAAGGTCCCCTGTGCCACCCCAGATCCCTGTCCAGGAGGGGTGCTGTAGAAATAAGGGGGGAAGTGGGAGAGCAGAGCGAGGCCTCTGCTGCAGAGAAGAGCTCCCCACCAGCTGGGACCCAGTGTGGACCAACGGTGCAGATACTCCTCCCTGGAGGACCTCCTACAAGGTTTCACAATCCCTCCTTAAGATCTCTGTTTAGGCCAGCTTAGACTCGGTGCTGCTAAGGTCACTTCCATCTCTGGGCTCCTTGGGACCCGGAATCCAAAACCACTTGTAATTCTTCTGCTTTGACAAGCGAGTCATGGAAATGCACAGAAACCCTCTAGAAATCATGAAAAAGTCAGTGAGAGGATGTGTCTCTGCCTCACAAGCCCTTGATTTGGAATTGGGGACCTGGAGCAGAATCCTGACTGCTGCAGTCAGTCTGGGAGACCTTGGGCAGGTCACTTCCAGAAGTCCAAGATGCAAGAGTTGGAAAGTGCAGCCCCTGCTGGTACCAGAATTGTCCTGGAGCGGTGCTGGACAGGAGGGACATTGTAGAAGAGGCTCTCCCTATGGGCCTCCAAGGGCCCTTCCAGCTGTGAGGCCTGAGCCTGACCCTGGAGACAGCTCATCCCTACTCTGATGGTGCAGTCCCCCAGAAAAGGCTGGGCCTCAGCATCCCTGGGAAGAGGAGGAAGAGGAAGGGGAGGAGGGGGAGAAAGGAGAAGAGGAGGAGGAGGGGGGAAGGAGGAGCCCAGCAGTGTGGACCAATCACAGCAAAGGAACACTCATCCCTGGGAGAAGTTCGCATCCCTAAGCCCTCTGTCTGCATCCCCATGGGATTGCCTGGTCCTCAGGGCTGGGCTGGACCCTCTGCCCCGGGGCAGCAGCACCTGGCAGCCAACCCACTGTCCTGCAGAATGATCCAGTGGGAGGGGGCTTCCCTCAAGCTTCTCATCCAAGGACTCCACACATTCCAGAGGCCAGCACCCAGGACAATGGGCACGGCAGGGCCCTGCCTCTATCCACACATGTGGCCCTGGCCATGTCCCTCCTCTCCTGAGCTACATGGTGAGGAGGTAGGGTCAGAAGGCCTCCCTGTCCCTCCCAGCCACTGACGGGCCTCAGTCCAGCTTCACTGGAGGTCCTGGATGCTGCTGTGGTGAATCAGCTCACATGCAGATGCCCATACACACCCACACATGCATACCCATGTACATGCGCATACACTCACATAAGCATGCACATACACACATGCACATACATACACCCACACATACATGCACACATATATGCACCCACACACGCATACACAATGCACACACATACATGCATGCACAATGCACGTGTGTACACACACACACATGCATATGCATGTGTGTGTGCACACACGCCATCTTTGCTTTCTTTTTATTGCTCCATTTTGTGAATTGCACCAACATGAGTGTTTCTCAACCAGACGGTCATTCAGAGGGGTCCTGTCCCCTCTTCCCGTCCCTTCACTGGCTTGAGCCCCCAGAGTCCAGGCCTCTGGTGGGCAGTTGTGGACCTCAGCCACTCTTGCTCTCCCTTCCCTGCTTCCTTCCTCAGCACCACTCCTCCCTCCCTTTCTCCCCATGGTGTATGATGCACATCACACCCAGGACCTGCTAGAAGACCACAATGTCTGAGCCTTCAGTCTATGCTAGAATTAAACAGGAATTGTCATGCGAGCAAGAACCCTGGCACCCACTCTGCTCCCCATACCCGCTGGGCTGGCGCTGGACACCTTCTGAATCTGACTCACTGAAGACAGACAGGGATGGCATCTCTGTGCCCAGATCAGTCCATTGGACACTTGTCAATGACTTGGGCTAAGCCTGAGGGCAGATGTTTGATCAAAGGTAGGAGAGAACTGACCCCTTTAAAACCGCAGCCCAGGAAGGAAGAGGAGGGATGGCTCCTCTCCAGCAGACTGCCCCCCTGTCATCCCTCTCTCACTTGTGTTCAGTCTCTCCCTCTTTCCTGGCTCCTTCCATCCTACCTACAGACATCCAGGTCTCCCCCATCCTCCAGGATGGGAGGAATGGCCATTGGTCCTCATTTATGAAGAAGGCTCCTAGATGCCCTCACCTGCCACAGGGGTCTGGAATTTTGCCAATGCCCAACCTGGATTCTGTGGTCAATGAGAGGAAGAAGAGGAGAGGGGAAGAGGAAGGTCTGCTCATGCTCAGAAGCCCCCTGGCAGGGTACCCTAATGAGGGAGATGTGGCTCAGCCTGCAACACCCAAATCCAGGCTTTCCCCTCAATCTTCACAGTCACACCTGGTCTTGTGATCCCAGAAGACACTTCCCCTGCTCTGTCAGGTTGTAGTCAAGACCCCTTCTCCTATTCACCAAAACTGGGGAAAGGGGTGCTAGCCTGTGCTTCCTCAGATCTGGCGGGTAGACTGGGTGGTCTCTAACTCCGAGGACAGGGTTTTAGGGTGTCCAAAGTGGGGTTGGCACACTGCTGGCCAGCTGGGGGCAATGTCATGGCCAGATCCCAGATCCCAGGGTCTAGCAGGTGCAAGGCTGCTGAGAGATCCAGTCTCTAGCACTTATCAATGGCCCTACTGCCAAGTTGCTGAGCAGAGAGGACTGGGACCATCGCCAGGGGAAATGGGAGGATTCTGCCCAGGGCTCACTATGAGTGATGAAGGATTCTGCAGCAGTTTGGAAACATCGGATGAGATTGTTGCTAACATTGCTAAGTACCTGGCACTGTGCTGGGCAGTATGGTGGGGGGCTGGATATGGGAAGAGACCATACCCACCTTGGCACCTTCCCCAGAGAACTTTGACTGGCAGGGTAGACAAGATCAAGCCTCAGCCCTGGGTCACTCACCATCCACACCACCATTCAGACAGAGCACACTGCAAATTGGTGTGACACACCTCCCCTGGGCCCTCACTGCTGCTTGGCAATCCTACCATACCTCCCTCATCAGCTCACTCTCCTACCCTCCACAGTGATTTCCAGATCTTATCCCTCCTCAAACTTCCCATAGCTTCTCCTCCTCCCTTACTGTGTCAGCTGAGACCCTCATTTCATATTTTACCCAAAAATTTGAGGCAGTTTGCCATGAGCTCCCTCTTCTCTCCTCTTCCTTGTCTCCCACCACTCAGGTAGGTGCCTTTGGCCCCTCTTTCCTTCACTCTAATCTCTCATGATGAGGTGGCCTTACTCCTGACCAAGGCCAACCCCTCTGCCTGCTCAAGAGATCCTCTTCCATTCTGTCTCTTCCAGAAGACTTCTCCTCTGTTATCCCCTCTCTCATTCCCTCTCTCACTGATGTTCAGTCTCTCCCTTTCTATTGACTCCTTCTGTCCTGCCTACAGACATGCCCAGGTCTCCCCCATCCTCAGAAAACCCTTGATCCATCCATCCCTGCTAATTATTGTCCTTTATCTCTCCTCCCTTTTCTAGCCAAACTCCTTGGAAAGGTCATCTGCAATGGATGCATCCATTCCCTTTCCTCTTATTCTCTTATTAACTCTGCTGACTTTATCCTTCCAGCAACACCACCCATTCCAAAGTGACCAGGGATCTCTTAGTGGCCAGATCCAATGGCCTTTTCTCAGTCTTCATGCTCCTTGACCTTCCACTCTACAGCCTCTGATAGTGTTGGTCCTTCTCCTCATTGATACTCTCCCCCTTGGCTGGTTCTCCTCCATCTCTGACCACTCCTGTCTCTTTTGGTGGATCCTCCTCCAGATCTCTCTAACCATAGGTGCTCCTCAGGGCTCTGTCCTGGGCCCTCCTCTCTTCTCCCTCCGTCCTACTTTCACTTGGTTATATCATCCACTTTCGTGGGTTTAATGATTTTCTTTATGCAGATCAATCAGTTAATCAACATGTATTAAATGCCTACTAAGTGACCGGCACTGTGCCAAGCACTGGGGCTGCAAAAAGAGGCGAAAGACAGTGTCTTCTCTCAAGACATTCACATTCTAATAAGGGAAACGAGCAAACCAGTATGGACAAACAAGTTAGAGGAAAGATAAATAAGAAATAATTAACAAAGATGCTAGAATGAAGAGAGCTTGGGAAAAGCATCCTGTAAAGGATGGCATTTTAGCTGGCACCTGAGGGAAACTGATGATTGTCAAATCTCCTTATCCAGCCCTAACCTCTCTCCTAACTTCCAGACTTGTTTTTCCAGCTGCCTCACAAACATCTTGAACTGAACTACATCCAGTAGATATCTTAAGCTCAATATATCCAAAACACAACCCATGATCTTTCCTTCCCTCTTCCAAACCTCTATGGCTGTAAAGGACAACACCCTCCTGCCAGTTCCTCAGTCTCCCAACCTAAATTGTCATGGATTCCTCAGTATTATTGGGGCCCCCCATATCCAATATGGTGGCAAGATCTGTCAGTTTCACCTCTACAGCATCTGTAGTCAGTTTCACCCCTGCAACATCTCTTGTTGATTTCACCTCTGCAACATCTCTGGTCCATTTCACCTCTGCAACATCTCTTGTTCATTTCACCTCAGCAGCATCTCTGGTCAATTTCACCTCTACAACATCTCCTCTCCTCTGATACTGCCTTCACATAGGCTCTTATTCCCTCACACCTGGACTATTGCAGTAGCTGCTGGGGGGGGGGGGCGCTACCTGCCCCAATTCTTTCCCCATTCCAATCCATCCTCCATTCAGTCACTGATTTTCCTAAGGTGCAGGTCCAACCACATTACCCCCTACTCAATAAACTCCAGTGGCTCCCTATGTCCTCCAGGATTAAATATAAAATATCTTGTTTGGCATTCAAAGCCCTTTATGACCTAGCCCCCTATCCAAACTTCTTACACCTTCTTCCATGTCATGTCCTCTTTGATCCAGTGACCCTGGCCTCGTGGCTGTTCCACCACCCTGTTCTGTCTCTGGGCTCTGGGCATTCTCCCTCCTCATCTTTGCTTATAACCTTCCCTGACTATCCTCCAGATAAGATCCTGCCTTCTCCTAGAAGCCTTCTCCAGTTCCTCTTTATACAGCTGTACCTCACTTCCATCCAAATCACATGCATGTCATGGCATCACCTCCATGACGTCATTGTCCTCTTTGAGAATGAAGGCTTAATAACAAGAAATGCCTACCCTATCTCTTAATTATTTCCTATTTATCCTGTCCATAGATTATGGGTAGATCTTTGTTTACTTGTCTCCCCATGAGATTGTAAGCTCCTCAGGAGCAGGGACAGTCTTTGGCCTCTTTTTGTGTCCCCGGTTCTTAACCCAGTGCCTGGCAACAGTAAGAGCTTAATAATGCTTTCTGACTTGTTGACTTGATATGGAAATCAACCTTGGGTTCCATTTCCTTACTCTCTGGGCAGATGTGTGTTTTTGACTGTGAACGCTGACTTTGAGAGGGCCAGAGGCTTCTGGGCAGTCAATCAGTCAGTCAATCCCCAGGCGTCAATTAAGAGGCTACAGTATGTGAGGCCTGCTGCTACCCACAGGGAAGGGGAAGGCCCAGACCTGGACTTATTCACTCCCAGGTGAGGAAGCTCCTTCAGCCAGTGTGGGTCACCTCTGCTTGACAGCTCTGATCACCAGCAGGTGAGAGAAGAAACATGCTTGTACAGGAGAGATGCAAGAGAAATGGGGCTGGGGTCCCCCTCTGCTAGCAGGTGGTGCTTGGGCAGAGAGCTAAGGTGCAAGAGCATTCCTAGAAGACAAGCACCACAAAGTTCCAGGGGTGGGAGATGCCCGGTCATGAGAGGAGCAGTAAAATGGTCAGTTTGGCCAGACTGCGGCAGACCTCCTACACCCATTTTACAGACCTGGTGACTGAGCTAATGTAGTTTGACCAGAGGCCAGGACTCAAACCCAGTTCTTCCTGAGCCCCAGGTCAGCCCTCTTGAGCACACTGCCTCTGACTAATACTCGTTCAATTATTGTCATTGTTTTTAAAAACTGCTGTGGCTGAATGGTCTGGTGTCAGGTCAGTCCCCTAGCCAGAGGTGTCCTTGCTCCTATGGGAATCTGTTGATCAGCATCCATAGCCTCCCTGGGGCCTGGAGAGGAGTATGTCAAGAGAGTTTCAGGGCAGTAGGAAGCAGGATGGCCCACCGGGGTGGAGGCCTTCTTCAGGTTTGTAGCGCCTGGATGCCCCCCAGGAGTGGAAGTGACCAGGAGACCAGGCCCTGTGGACAGCCTCTCTCCCTGCTCCATTGCTCTCTGAAGGCAAGCCTGGAGGAGCCCTTAGTCAGGCCCACTGCAAACTGACCAGGCCTGCAGAGCCCCAGGCTGGACTGCGCCTTCCTGGAATCCAGAGTCTTCAGGGGCATCACTGACGCCCGGGTCAAGACATACCTCGTCCACAAGTGCCCACTGTGTTCTTTACACTACAGATACAGACAGAACTCAGGCCGGATCCTCAAGGAACGGCAGCTGAGGCATTGCCTGGACCTCCCTGTGACCAGGATGCTTTGGGGGCTGTGCATGCCCACAAAATCCTCCAGGAGTTGGTGAGTGTGGAGGGGCCCTGGGAGCTCCCACTGGAGCCAAGGTGCACCGTGCCCACCTCCACAAACAACAGAAATGCCAGACACTGGCCCTGGTGTGAACCAAGGGAAGAATGGCCTGGAAAGCCCCTTCCCAGACTGTGCTAAGACAGAGAGTCAGACCTTGCCCCCAGAAAGCTTCCATTCCAGTGAGAGGGAGGGCCCCTGTGGCCCAGGAAAGGGCCTCGGTGTTTCAGTTGTGGCATCATTAGGAAGCCCCCCTCCCCACATACAATGTTGCTATTTGGGCCCCATCACTGTCAGCCACAGACCTCACCACCTGAGCCCCGGCCCAGCCCAGGCTCTACTGCCATCCAGCCCAATCAAGACCTGCCTCCAATAGCGAAGGCCTTTTACCAAGACATGAATGACAAGGAAGGGGAGCTAGCAGGCAAAGGCTCTTCATGCCCACCTACAATCTTGTGCCATCTCCCCACCTCCCAAGGAATTGCCATCCCTTCCTACCACACAGAGGCTCTAAGGCCATGGAGAATCTAAGGGTTCGGGCCCTAACTGTGGCCCTAAAGCAGGTCACTCTGACTCTCCACGCCTTAACTTCCTCATCTGTTCAATGGGGATGATCACAATAGTTCTGTCTGCCAGGGTTGGTGTGAGGATGAATGAGACAATAGGTTAAATTCTAGCTGCTGTATTAGTAATAGGAAGAGAAGGAGAGGGCAGGGCAGACCTGGCACCCAGCATAGGCACAAGGTGCCAGCTGACAGACACCTCCAGGGAGGAAGTGGCTGCTTCAGCCTGGGAGCAGAGGGTTTCTCTGTCTCTCTCAGTCTATCAGTGAGAAGCACCTACTGCGTGCTCAGCCCTTCCCTGGGGGAATGCCAGCTTGGAGGAAGAAGAGCAGGCCTGGGCCCTGTCCAGGACGTGTCACCATCTGGGAAAGACAACAGAAACCATCTAGGGCAGCCTCAGATGAGCACTGCCTGTCCTCAGGGAGCTCCCGCCTCAGTGCACCACAGCCCTTATCCTGGGAAGATTCCATGACAGACACCTCTAGCAGCTGGGGCTGGGGAGAGGGGCTCAGTGTGCTTCTTGGGGGCTGTGGAGAAGTCCCAGCCTCTTGGAGGAAGACCAAGGTACTCCGAGCAGTGAAGAGCTTTTCTTCCTGAAAGCAACTGGCTCCTACCTGGTCCTTGCGGATGGCCGTGACCAGCCCCCAAAGCTCCTTCCTGGGGCCAGTCTAGAATCCCTGGCTGGGGCTGCCCACGTTCTCAGACAAAGCTAAGCGGCTTCCCTCTCCCCAGAAGGCTCCTGGGCCCTGCTTGTGAAGTCCGCCGACGTGACCGGCCCAGCCTCAGAGAGGCTGGGGCCCCTTGGAGTGTAGGCAGAGAGTCCCAGGTGGCCGAGACGCCCATGTGACAGGACTCATCCCCTGGCCGGCTCACTCCCCACACGGGCATTCCCAGCCCTCCTGTTGCTGTCTCTAGCTCTGTCTCTAGCTCAGCCAGAATTCCTCCCCTTCTATGGAGCGGCGTACTGTCCCTGCCAGTGTGATTTACGGTCTCATGACAGCTGTGCCCTGCTGAACCTCCCATGCCCTGGACGATGGGCCCCAGAGAAGAGCCTGTCCTCATGGGCTCGAGAGATCCCTGCCAGGGACCCTCATCAGGTAAGGAAGAAGCCCCCTCCAGCCAAGCTGCCAGGACCTTGGGGATGGGTGAGAACTGAGAGGCCAGGGCAGGGATGGAGGCAGAGACGGAGTGGGGTGGCTTTCGTTCTCTGTGGAGATGCTGCTTTGGGAGGGGCTCTGTGCTGACAAGTGACTGAGTCTGGGGCTAGCCCAGACACAAGGGACTCCATCCTGGCCACTGCCCACACACTGGGTAGCACCAGGCCCCAGGGTCTTCCCAGTTGGATAAGGAGTGACATTCAGTGATGGTGCTCAGCCTGGGCCTGCCAGGGAGGAGGACAGCATGGAAGGCTGATGCCAGTAGATTCTCAGATGTCCTCTGAGGAGCCTGTCCCCAAAGAAGGACAGACTTCAGGGACCACCTGGCCCCACCCTCCCAAGGCACAGATGGGAGAAGGCTCTGGCCCACAGACACACAGGAAGGACGGTTCACACCCCAGGCCTCAACCAGGAATCACTCAAGCCTGACCCACTCGTTGTGGCCTCCAGGAGACAGTCTGTGAGCATGGGGCAGACCCTGGGCAGCCTGGGGCCTGGCCTGGGCACTCAGCCTCAACGTGCCTCACTCCCAAGTCTGAGCTGCCTGATTGTGCCTCCAAGTGCTAGCCTTGGGGGGACAAAGAAAGGCAAAAGACAGTCCCAAGAGGGGCCCATGCAAACACCTGGGTACAAAGGAGATGGAGATCATTGGAGACAAGCCCCAACAGGGCAGGCAGGGCCAGGAAGGGGGAATTTGAGCTGAGGCCTGAAAGAAGTCAGGGAGGCTAGGAGGCAGAGGTGAGAAGGGAGGGCATTCCAGGCATGAGGGACAGCCAGTGCAAAGGTGTGGAGGGAGGACATAGAGCATTGTGCTGGAGGAGCAGCCAGGAGGCCGATGTCACTGGATGGAAGGGAGGAAGAAGTAAACTGTGAGGAGACTGCAAAGGAGGAGGGGGCCAGGTTCTGAAGGGCTTTGAATGCCAAACTTTGGCTTGAATGCCAAGGATTTTGTACTTGATCCTGGAGGTGATCAGGAGCCTCTGGCGTGACATGATCAGGCCTGCAGATAAGGGAACATGGGCTGGTCTCTCTGTGCACAGGCCCAAGAGGATCTATGCCCCCTGGAGAGTGAGCTCAGAATGCCCTGTGGGCAGGGAGCCCTCTCTTCTAGCCTCTCCCCTACTCCTCCTCCTCTAATGTGGGTGGTGAGCTTGGGGGGGTCAGTAGGAGCAGGTTCTGGTTTGACCATAACTCCCATCTCCTGTGGGCCCTTAGCTGATGTACAGCCAGGCCTGCTGCCATTGGTCATTCGCTCCCCCTCCCTGAGCTGGCCAGCAGCTCTTGTGGTCTCTGGGACCCAGGACCCACCTCTGAGGGACCTGAAGGACACCTGGGGGTGGGGCTGGCAGGGCAACTGTTGGTCCTCCTCTAGGAGGGACTCTTGGACTCCCAGCAAAACCAAATGAAATTGGAGAGGTGGCATCTGGCCAGCAGCCGACTCTGCCAGGGAGTCGCTGAGCCCTCGCAAAGCTCGAAATAGCCCAGCCCCTCGAACCCACATCCTGGTGTGCCCCAGCTGGGTCTCCCCAAGCTGGCGTCTCTCACCCTCCTCCCCCCATGCATGGATCTCTCCTTCTTCATTTCCTCTTCCATGATTCCCTTCCTGTGCTGCCTTCTCCCCTGTCTCTCCCTCCCCTGCGCCCTATCTTCTCCATCTGTCCCTTCTCCTTCCCTGCGGGTTTCTTCCCAGTGCATTCCCTGTCTCTGTCTCTGTCTCTCTGTCTCTCTGTCCCTCTCCCTTCCATCTTTCTCTGTCTCTCTCTCTCTCCTTTCTCTGTCTCTGTCTCTCCTTCTCTCTCTCTCCTCTCTATCTTTCTCTTTCTCTCTCTGTCTCCCCCCCATACTTTCTCACTCATTCAGATTATGGGGGAAGAATCTAGGAGAAAAGAAGACCAAGCTTCCTTGCCCCAGGCCTGACCTGCAGCAGGAGAACCTTGATACTCCATCCTTTCCCAATCTCTTCTGGGTCCTTTCCTGGCAAAGACAGGGGTGATACCGAGGAGACCCCCTGCCCTCTGGGAGCTCAGCACCCAGCTGGGGAGATGAGCTGCTTCCTTGGGGAACAGGATTGCAAGGTCTCCAAATCCCAGTCTCAGAGAGGGAAGGGCCTCAGGGGCCACCGAGGCTACCTCCAGACAAGAGGACGCCCCACCTCTGCTCAAAGACACCTGGGCAGGCCCCAAACCAGGCTCTTCTCTTCCCACCAAAGCCCTTCTGGACTTCCCTTTCCCACCCAGGGCACTGTTAGCTCCCCCCGGACCCTTCCTGCCCATCTGCCTTCCCGGCTCCTCTGGCCTCTCAGATGCAGGGACCCGGCCACCTCACCAGTCCTCACACGGGACACGCCATTGCCCAGATCTGGGCATCCTCAATGGCCGTCCCCATATCTGGAATGTGCTTCCTCCTCATCTCCCTCTTCTGGCTTCTGTCTTTGAACCTCAGACAAAATCCCGCCTTCTGTGAAAGGTAGATGTTCTCTCTGTCCTCCTCAGTCCCTTCATGTCCCCACCTCGGGTGCCAAGGCTCCAAAGGGAAGGGAGAGGCCCTGGTCATTGCCACTGGCAGCCCAGCCTGCACCTGTGCCTCTCTAGGGGATGAATGGCGGGGATCTCTGCCTGGGGAGGGGGCTCCAAGCAGGGAGGGGAAGAAGCCGTCCTAGCTGGTCTTCTATCTCTCTGTCCATCTGTCCTTTTCTGTCCTCATCTTGGGGTCTAGATAACCCAGCCTCCTGCTTTGTACCTGACTCAGGTAAATGCTTTCAGGCCTTGTCAGCTGCACTGGAACAGCAAAGCAAGACAAGGCTTTGGGCCAGAAACCCGGAGCATTAGGTCCTGGTCTGTCTCTCCCTGTCTGGGTGTTTGGAGGGAAGCATTTCAGGCTTTGGGTACCTGCCTCTCCTCTTCCCCCTCCCCCTGCCTGTTCCCCTCCCCCTCCTCCTCCTACCCCTCTCCCTCCTCCTCCTTTCCCTCCTCCTTCCTCCTCCCCCTCCCTTTCCTCCTCCTCTCCTTCCTCTTTCCTTCTTCCTCTCCTTTCTCCTCCCCCTCCTCTCCCTCCTCTTTCCTCCTTCCCCTCCCCCTCCTCCTCCTCCTCTATCACTTGGGAGATGCAGGTCTCACACAGGAGCTTGGGTAGAGAGCTACTAGGAGGGTCCTCCCTGTCCTTAGTGGCTGAGCTGTTATAAAACCCCACAAAATGCCTCATTAATAAAATAATCCTGGGGCCTGGCCCCCACCCGAGAAGGGAGGCTGCCATGGCTATTTTTAGAAAGCTATCAGGTTTTATCAGGGAGAAGCCTCTGCCCTGTTCCGTCGGCCCCAGAGAGAACACGTCACATCCACACACATGCGCTTGGTCACAGGACCCAGCAGGGCCTGCTGGGCTGATGAGGGGCTCTGGGGGAGGGAGGCTGGGAGGATGATGGGATTCAGTGCCCCAGTGGCCTTTTACAGACTGGTCCCACAGCTGGTCAGCAGCAAGGCAAGGCCAAGGTCCAACCCCAACACCCTAAGCACAGCCCCCTCTAACCTCCACACCAGGCACTGCGCTCACAGCCGTGCGGCTGGCACCTTCCCCGGCTGCCAAACCCTTGGCAACCTAGAGATAATGGTGAGCTGTGCCTGCCACCAGGCACCAAGGTATTTTCCGTATACTGCTCCTGGCATGTGGACGTTTCTCCCCCTAATTGCCTTGATCTGTATTTTTCAAAGGTCATTGTGTAAAATCCAGACAAGTACAACTTTTAATTAGAAGCAAATAGTGAAACCAGAACATTTGATCTGCCAGCCAGGCTCTCACAGGAGCTAGGGAGGGGACCTCCCAGCCGCTCCCCAAAAGAATACCTCATTGGGTAGCAGAGAAGTGGCCACCCAGCTCCCGCCAGTGTCCTCCCCCACCTGCCAGAGCAGTCCACCCCACTCTGGGACAGCTCTCCAGGCTGCCTCCTGGCACTTTCCCTAGCCATGGCCCTCCTGAGGGACAACCACAGACAGACACACACCCCCACCTCTCATAGGAGTCAGCCTAACCAGCAGTAACTAAGCCATACCTCGTGCCCAAAATACGAAGACCAGGGTGAAGCAGTCCCTTTCTTTAAGTACCTTCTACTGGTGAGCAGGGCAGGCAGGGGCACAGCACACAAGGACCATTAAATACTAAAAGTAAATGCAGAGGAATTTAGATGGGGGAGGGGAAAGACCCATGGGCAGGAGCCTCATGCTGCCAAGGAGCATTTGAGGTGTGCCTGGAGGGGAGTGCAGGGCAGCAAAAATTAAAGGTGTCAGCACTCGTTGTACATGTTCCTCCTCCCCCTGGCCATCACTGCGGGCGGTGCCTGACCTGATCTGTGTATCTGTTGTGAGCTCGCTACAACCTGGATGGTGGAAGCTGCTGGTCTGCCGGCGATTTCCTGCTTTCCCAAGAAATCCTAGCCGGACACATAGGGCGTTCACTCCTGATTAATTTGTGTTCTGAACTTCATTGAGCGCTGGCTTACGGCTCCTTTCCCGCTGTCGTGGCAGGGTATGTGTGTGCCAAACGTCCTCTGCTTCAGGACGGGGCAGCTGTCCAGTGGGCCCCCCCGATGCCCAGCCCTCTCCCGGGCGCTCTCAGTAGCGTTTGCCTGTCATTGTCCCTCGGATTTCATTCTCTCTGTCACAGCAGAAATGCTGTTGACTTTGGGGGCATTTATTTTGTCCTTTGTCCTTAGCAATACTTTGACTTCCTTCTTTTTCTGATTCTCTTGGGTTTTCTAAGTGTCTCCTCTTTGACTGTTTGTGGCTTCTCCTCTTTCTTTTGTCTGATTAGCACTGATAGCATATCTCTGATCAAAGATAGCTGATCCCATAACAACAGAGGAGGGGGAGAGAGCCCTGCTTTAACTCTTGGGAGAGCCCCTCGTGTTTCCCCACTGCATAAAAATGGTGATTTGGGGCTTTAGACAGATCTTTTCCTATCATTTAAGAAGGTCTTTTTTTCTGCCTCTGCCTTATAGGTTCAGCGTATAAACGAGAGCTGGGCTTTGTCAGAGGCTTTTTCTGTAACTCGTGATACAATCATGTGATGTGTGTATTTGGGACTGCTCTTGTTTTTAATGGGATTAATTATGTGGATTGTTTTCCTGATGTTGAGCCATCCCCATATCCGCGGTATAAATCCAACTTGGTTGTTGTGAGTAATATTTGGATATATTGTGTGGTGTGTTTGCCAGGCTCCTCTTTAGCATTTTTATTAGATGGAGAGGCTGTCATTAGCAGACACAGAAAGCTGGCCTCAGGGGCCCTACCTCTGACACAGACTGACTGTGTGACCCTGGCCATGTCACTGACTTCAGAGCTCTCTAGGCAGTTCTCTAAGGGTGAGAGGGAGAAGCATTTAAATACCCTACTGTGTGCTATGCTGAGTACTTTGTAAACATTTGATACTCACAACAACCCTTCCAGGTGAGGGCTGTTGTTATCCCCATTTCACTGATGGGGAAACTTAAGGCAGACAGTAGCTGACCTACCCAGTGTCTTTGGAGAAGGGGCTATCCTGTATTGGTAGGCATTTCCCTGTCTGGGACTTCCTGGGCCATCCCTCATCCTTTTTGCCTGGAGGCTTTCTCCATTGGAAGGAGATGGGACAAAGAAAGCCAGGATGGAGGCACAGAGGGCATCGGGATGTGTGCCAGTCTCAGCCCATGGCCAGGGCAGGTTCTGCTACTCTGACCTCAGTGTAGTTAGGAGCAAGCAGACCCTGACTCAGTTCAGGGACCCCCAGGAGGAGCTCAGCCCTGTCACCACATTAGAACCAGGAAGCCTGGTGACCTGGCATCGCATGGCATGGCACGCTGTGCCCTCAAGCTTCCTGCTGTCTACTTTTATGAGGGATTCTGTGTTCAGCTGAAGGTAAGCTGGTGCTTCTGGCATCCTGAGCCGGTGTTGGCTCTGAAGGAGTGCATGCTCTGTGGGGCAGGACAAAGGGGAGCTCTGGCCAGACAGCCCCAGACGTGAGGACCAGTCTCTCCCCTGCAGACACAGAGGATGCTCCATGGCCATGGCTGCTCCAGAGGAGCCAGGCCCCCTTCAGATGGGGGGGGGGACCCTCCCCAGGTGCCCACCCCCACTCTGGGCCTCAGGCCTCCGAAAGCAGGCCCTGCCAAGGGTGAAGCCAGAGTCTCATCCACTACCTGGGGGTTCTTTTTGTTTTTCCTTAAAAGAAAATGAGTTTTTGTCTTTTTATTATTTTTGGTTTAAAATGTCTGCCTTTGCTCTCCTCTACACACACACACACACACACACACACACACACATACATACACATGCACAATTTAAAAAGAAGCATTCGTCTGGTAGCAAAGAAAAGATCATTGTAGAGGAACGAGCACTTTCTGATCTTGGAAATGCAATGCAAGGTCCTTGGCAGCTGGGGCTGTGTGATGGGAGCCTCCTTCCAGGCTTCGTGGCTCCCTAGATCCAGACCCAGACTGAGGGGCAGGGGCTATGGGGGAAGCATGAGTACTGCGGGGGCTTGGTGACTGGCCTGTCCTTTCTCTACATGTATATATACACATGTGTGCATATTGGGGGGAGGAGGGAGAGCCATGACCCCTGCTGGCCTCCCGAGGCTGATTCTACAGCCTCAGGTCTCCACGAACACCTTCTCCCTGCCATGCACGTGTGGAGGATCAGGCTGGAGACATTTTGGCATCTGTGTGTGCAGATGGATGGCTATGTGGAGTGAAGTTGGGGTGAATGAACAGAACCACACATCTGTGGGACTGGCAGAAAGGCGGGGCTCCCAACAGCAACAGGGAAGGTTGTACTATGGCAGCTTTAGAAGGAAGGGAAGTCCTATCTGGGCCCTGCTGAACGTGTGCTCCCTTTGGGACCTCCAGCCAGGGCTACCCGACAGGCAGCAGAGATGAACACCTCAGCCCCACAAAGACAGGACAGGGCCTGTCTGGAGCTCCCCTGGCAAGCAGCTCTGGCCTCCATTCTACCGGTGAGCCCCTGACTGCTCCAGGAACTAGGACCCAGGCCCCCTGACTCCCAGCCTCTGTGGCCCTATGTTCTGTGCTCACTAATGCCATGGCTTCAGGAGTCAGGGATGTGGAGGCCTGTCCTTGATGGTGCCAGTGCCGACACAGAAGGCAGAGGCCCCCTACCCTTGGCCTCCTTCAGAGTGCCTGGCTATGCAGGCCAAGGACCAGACCTGCTTTCTAAAACCAGGAGCTCCTTATTCCTGGGATCCCGCAGAAAGGCTGGAGCCCTGTTTTCAGCAAACAGGAGAGGGGAGGCACCTGTGACCCACCCACCCATTGCCATTTTCCCTTGGGGCAACCATCTTTGTCCTTGGCTTGAGCACGTTGCCCACATGGGAAAACCTTTGCCTCCTAATGAGAGACAGAAGAGTTTCTTAGGGCTGTGAGGTCCTTCCACTGGGGGACTATTTCCCAGCGCAGTGGCCCTTTGTGTTCACCAGAGATAGCAGGGCTGGGAAGGCAGCAGCTCCTCCAGCCCACCAGGGACATTGGGATTGGATTCAGGCCTCATCTGCCTGTATGAGCATGGCTGGTGTCACTGAAGAGGGATCTCCCATAAGCTGTGCCTGAGCCCTGAGTGTGGGGCTCTGGACACAGCAGCAGATGGGGGGTTATCGCTGCCTCACAGCCAACCCTGGCCCAGCCTCTGGGGCCTGACCTCCAGGTGACTGGAGTCCACCTGAGCTCTCCTGGAATGAAGCTTATCCTGGCACTTCTCTGGCTTGGGGCATGTGCCCAAACCAGCTTAGCCAAGGTGGCATCAAGGGGCCTTGTCTGGGGGGAAATGTGAGAGCCACCCACTAGGATACCTAGTGATGGATATGAGCACATCCAGGGCCCCAGGAAGGCAGCAATGACCCAGTCTTTGCTGCCTCAGCAGCTACCATGGACCGGCTGGATAGATCTAGGACTCTTGTTCCCCAGAGGGGCCTGCTGTCTGTGGGAACCTGCATTCAATCCTGCTGCCCCCCACAGACCTCAAGATTCTTCATGGTTCAGCCTGGTGTCCTCTGAAAGGCCATCACTGCTGGTCAGGGAGATGTCCCAGGATGCCTTCTCCAGTCTCAGTCCCTGGAAGCCTCCCAAAGAACCAAGACCTACTCAGGAGCTTGTACGTGGGGGCATGAGGCCAGCACCAGGCAGCTGGTGTCTGAGGGCCAGTTCTGCTCAAGTCTGTCTTGTGCCCACCTCACCCCTGAAGGGGGCTGGCTGTAAGCCCTTGTGGACAAGAACCACTCAGTGTACCTCTTGGTACAGGGCACAGGGGCCTTCATCGCACTGAACAGAGTTCTCAGCACCCTGTCTTTCTCCTGGGGCCCCAGGAGGATGGAGGTTAGGAGCAGACTCACTGTCGCTGATGGAGAAGGAAAGGAGGTCCCACTCAGCTGGAGACCCCACGAGTATTGTGGCTTGCAGACAACCTCTCTTAGCTGGAACGGTTTGGCCTGCAGGAAGCCCAGCTGGGGGGAGGAGCAGGCTCCTTGGCACTCCTGGCCCATTAAGGACAAGCTAGCCAGGGTGGAAGCTGACAGCACAGTCATTTTCTAAGGACAACAGGATGTTAGCAGACTGGGACCATGGCCCCTTGGGCAGCAGCAGCAGCAGCAAGCTCAGCCTCTGGCTGGCTGCCTACTGGCCTGGCCTGTCTGTCCTTGGTCCCTGCCTTCTCTGACCCTCCTTCCCCTCAGGAGGATCTTCCTCCAGGATGCTGGAGCAAGGGCCGGGAGGGGCGGTACAGACTTTCCAGATACTTCCCTCCCAGCAGGACTTGATCCAGGGCTGGTAGTGAGGCAGCTTGCCACACTTAGAAGCCTGCTTTCAGCAGATGTCTACTAGTGTGGGTATCTGGGCCCGCCTTGTGCGCATGGGCAGAGAGGCAGGTGTGGCCATGAGCAGAAGCCTCAAGATCCTCAGATCTTGTGTGTCCTTATAGCCAAGGGTCTTTCTGGACATGATCTCCCCTGGGCCCTGCAGGGTGAGCTGGCCACTGGGGTCTCTGTCCACTCAGAGAATCTCAGTGCTGTGCTGCCATCCTGGTGCCTGCACTAAGAGAGATGGGGATAAGCTGTGAAGGTCCATCCCAGATCCAAGTAACCCAAACCATCCAGTCTGCCTTTGCCTGCTAGGATCCCAATTGTGGAACTGAGGAATGCCATGGCCCACTCAGGATAACTGAGTGAGGAAGGCCCAGACAATGGCCACGATACCCACAGGTCAGGGGCTTTGTCCCCTCCCCTTCCATGTAGCCGCCTCTCTGCCTTCCTGCCAAGGATCCCGTGGAAGACATCAGCCCTTTCCTCCATGCTCTGGGAGACCTGGAGACCAGCTCTTCCCTCTGGTCCAATGAGAAGCTGTTCAGAGTGTTGGGAGTCCCAGGGAGGAGAATGGTTCTACTGTGGCCTTCCATTCAAGCTCTGAAGTCACGTTTGAGAGGCTGGGGTGTCCTCAGCTTTGAGGGAGGAAGAAGATGGAGGCCACAATTGGGGTCAAAATCTCTCCCAGGGGAGGTCCTAGGGGGAGCTTCCAAAGGGCAAGCCTGGCTTCCTTCAGAACAGGTCTTACTGGACTGACTTTACTTCCCCTGAATTGATAGGGTCAGCTCAGGGAACCACTGGGACTCAGCAAAGCACTGCTTCTTGTGAAAACCCGGGCTGCCCAAGAGTGCACATCTGAAGTGTCCAGGGTCAGAAACGAGTCAACCCCCTATTCAGTCACTTCAGTCCTGACCCTGTCTGGGGCTTTTTTGGCAGAGACACTGGACTGGTTTGCCATTCCCTTCTCCAGCTCATCTTACAGATGAGGCAAACACAATACAGCAACTTACCCAGGGTCACCCAGATAGGAAATGTCTGAGGAGGCCAGATTTGAGCTCGGGTCTCCCTGACTCCTGACTGGGCACTCTCCACTGTGGCACCCCGCTGCCCAAGGTTATCTCCAGGGGCTCATGCTTGGTCCCTGCTGTCATCAGTGATCGGATGAAGGTTCATCATATTTTCCAATGGCCCAAAGCTGGGCAGGAGCTCTGGCATCCTTAATGGCAACGAGGATCCCAGAGATCTTGATGTGCTGAGCATTAGACTGAATCTAATCTAATAAAAAAAAAAAAGATGGGAAGGACATGAGCACTCACTAAGCGCCTGCTTTCTGCCCGATGCCATGCTGAGCACTTTACCATATGATCTCACTTTGCCTTCACAACGTGGAAGTGAGGCATTATCATTATCCCCACTCTACGGTTGAGCAGACTCAGGCAGCTTGAGGGGTAGTGACTTAGTGGTGGAGTCTGGATTTGAATTCGAGACCTCCTGACTCTAGGTCAAGGGCTCCATCTGAGGTGCCGCTGGCTGCGCACTGTGTTGCATTGGGTCACTCAGTGTAACCCCCTGGACCTCCCCTCTCTTCCAGCCTTTCTACACTCCTGCTCATCGCTTCCATGACACTCTATCCATCTCCTCCTTTGCCTTCAATCTTTCCCAACATCAGGGTCTTTTCCAGTGAGCCCATCTTCTCATTATGTGGCTGAAGTATTGAAAGTGCATCAGTATTTGACCCTCCAGTGAAGAGACTGGATTCATGTCTCTGAGTGTTGACTGACTCAATCTCCTGGCTGTCCAAGGGTCCCTCAAACTCCTCCAGCAACACAATTCTGTGGCACTTGGCTTTCTTTATTGGCCAACTCTCACCGACATATATTACCACTAGAAAGACCATCACTTTGACTGTGTGGACCTTTGTCAGCAATAATAAGATGGAATTCAGTAGGCATAAATGTCAGGTCTTAGATTTGTGCGTAGGTAGACAATGGGAGAGAAATGATGATGTGGCAGTGTGTTGGGGGGTGGAGGAAGCTGGAGGTCTGAGTGGACCTCAAGCTCAGCAGAGATAGAAGTGGTGCCCAACATGCTTCTTGGGCCATATTTAGAAAGGTGGGGCTTCCAGGGATAGGGAGATGAGACATGCAGACCCCATCAGACCACACTGAATTGCTGAATTCGGTTCTGGGCACCGCATGTTAGGAAGGCCATTGATAAACTGGAAAACCTCCAAAGGAGGCCAACAGGATGGTGAAGAGTCCATGTCATGTGAGATCCCTGGAAGGCACTTTGCCTGGTGGAGCAGGGCTGTAGCGGGACACAAGAGCTTAAAGACTGTACTACCGAAGAGGGCTCACCAGTCTCGTCATGCTCGGCCTCCTCCTTGGCAGAACCAGGAGCAGCAGGAGCAAGGTGCACAGAGGGCAGTGAGGCTAGGTGGCGGGCCCAACAAGGTCGGAATGGGGCTGGGCTCCCCCTCCTCAGGGGTCTAAAGGCAGTGGCTAGACAGTTGGCTATGGGATGGGCCAGGGATGCCGAAGGTGGAGATTCTTGGTCTGGTTCAGCTAAAGCCCTTTCCAATTCTGTGGTTCTCGGCTGAGATCAGCTCTGGCATTCAAGGTGAGATGGGAAGAGGAACCCGCTTCATCCCGGTCAGATGCTTCTCTGAGTGCCGACGCTGTCAGCAGCCAGCCCCTAAGATCTGTGCCTGTTTTCATCCTTGGCAGCTGGGGATATTTCAATGCTCCCTCTAATGCCTCCAAGACATATGCTTATTAAATCTTGGGTATATTAGAAATACTTTTTACCTGTAGATGCTTTTCTATAAGCCAACAGGCCTGGACCATGCGCCCAGTTGTCCCTAGTCAGTCTTCCTGCTGCTCTGAGGGCTCTGCCCATGCCACCGATGCCAGACAGACAACCTATCCCATCCATGTACTTCTAGCCTGACAGCAGGCAGGGGCCATTATTTTGAGGAAGTCTGAGTTCTTCTCTAGTGGAAGTGAATGAACCCCGCACCTTCCTTAAAGAACAAATCTTATCATTTTGTTGGTACATCAAAATTCTTGGTTAGTAAATTCTATAGACCTTTAGCACACATTCACAGAAATGGGAGTGCCTAATGAAGGTCACACCGTTCTCACCCTCTTCACTGGAAACTTGGAGAACATCCTGGAAAGGCTTTTCTGAGTGAGGGTGGGTGGGGTTGTGCCATCTGCTCTGGCAACTCCTTAGCAGAAGGGTCTTCCAGAGCCTTCCCAAGAGCCCTGCCCCTCAGACAGATCTGAGAACAGGAGTCTGGGCAAGGCCATTCCAGGCAGCCTCACCCCAGCCCTCTCCCTGTGTCTCCCTGGGGACCTCCTGTTTATGCTAGGCCAATATTGACTGTGCTGACCACAGAGGGTAAAGCAAGGCCCTGAGGGATCGCTGGGCCTGGGCTGGTTTTCACAAAACTCCCTTCTCTGCCTCTGGAATGTGAACTGGCCTCAAAGCCAGGCTCTCCCGCGCTTTCTTTGAAAGCCCCAGAACTGAGCTCAGAGCAGGATGTAGGGGCCTAGCGGCTGTGGTGCTCAACATGTGTGCAGCTTTGGGTCCCTTTACAGAGGACAGACAGTGGGAAACAGCCAGCCTAAGAACCATGCTCCCCCACACACACGCCCGACCTGGTTCAGCTCTGAGAGTGGCCACCCACTGTACAACTTGGCTGACCTGGCCCAGTCCAGCTCTACCAGCCCAGCCCACCTCTGTCCTACCCACTCAGTTCTTCCCAACCTAGCCCAGTCCAGTTCTGTCCTACCCACTCAGCTTTGCCCAGCCCAGCCAAGCTCTGCCCAGTCTAGTTCTGTCCTACACACCTAGCTCTGCCCAGCCCAGCTCTGCCCAGGCCAGTCCAGTCCAGTCCAGCTCTGCCTGGCCCAGCCCAGCCCAGTTCTGTCCTACCCATCCAGCTCTGCCCAGCTCAGTTTTGTCCTATCCACTCAGCTCTGCCCTGCCCAGTCCAGTCCAGCTCTGCCTGGTCCAACCCAGCCCAACCCAGCTCTGTGCTACCCACCCAGCTGTGCCCAGACCAGCTCTGTCCTACCCACCCAGCTCTGCCTAGCTCAATCCAGTCCAGCTCTGCCTGGTCCAGCCTGACCTAGCCCAGCCCAGCTCTGTCCTACTCGCCTAGCTCTGCCCAGCCCAGTCCAGTCTGGCTCTGCCTGGCCCAGCCCAGCTCTCTCCAACCCAGCCCAGCTCTGTGCTACCCACCCAGCTCTGCCCAGCCCAGTCCAGTCCAGCTCTGCCTGGTCCAGCCCAGCCCAGCTCTGTTCTACCCACCCAGCTCTGCCCAGACCAGCCTGACCCAGCCCAGCCGAGCTCTGCCCAGCCCAGTCTAGTCCAGCTCTGCTTGGCCCAGCCCTGCCCAGCCCAGCTCTGTCCTACCCACCCAACTCTGCCCAGCCCAGTCCAGTCCAGTTCTGTCCTACCCACTCAGCTTTGCCCAGCCCTGCCCAGATCTACCCTGCCCAGCCCAGCTCTGTTCTACCCACCCAACTCTTCCCAGCCCAGTCCAGTCCAGCTCTGCCTGGTCCAGCCCAGCCCAGTTCTGTCCTACCCACTCAGCTTTGCCCAGCCCAGCTCTGCCCAGCCCTGCCCAGATCTACCCAGCCCAACCTAGATCTGTCCTACCCACCCAGCTCTGCCCAACCCAGCTCTGTCCTTTCGAGGTCAGTCAGTCCCTGTCTCCCTAGCTGGCCAGCTCTCCAATCAAGGCCCCAAGTGACATGTGGGAAGTTTTAAATCGGCAGCTAAGTCCCATCACTAAGCCTGGCTTCATGAAGGCTTCTCTCCTCTTGGGTCAGATTGCCATGTGTGGTACAGAGCTAACAGGACAGCGGCTGCCTGGCTCTAGGTGGCCATGGGAGCCGGAGATTAGCCTCCTCTCCAGCAGGATCAAGTGGTCAGATGCAGCAAACACCTGCTCCTCTGGCCCCTCATCCCAGAACCAGAGGAAGCCCCACCTCCACCTAATGGCCCCCATTTCTCCTGAAAGCCAAGGTTGGCAAGTGATAAGCCTTTGCTAAATGTAGTGCGGGCTTGGCAGGCCCTGAGGTCTCCAGTCTGACAGCCCAGAATGACTGAACTTGGCCCTCGGGATGTCCTTGTCTGTGCTTGTACCTTGGTGAGTGCCAGAGGTGGGGGTGGTCTGAGCTGAGGGCAGGGAAGCCAACTCTGCTGGGCCTCAGTTTCCTCATCTGGAAAAGAGAACAGGAACACATGACCACTAAGGTCTCTTCTGGGTTCTCTGGCCCCTGACTCAAGTCTCTCTGGGTCTAGGATCCCACTGCTTTAAAATGGAGAGGAAGTTTGAAGCTGAGGAAGAGCCCTCACCTCTGGGAGGTTCACCATGCCCTCACAGAAAGTCCCCAGCAACAAGGAGAGCAGTGCCTATGTGATCCATAGAGGGACCAAAGGGGAGGGTCAGCACTAGCCCAGCTGAACCTAGCTGGTTCCTTGGTCCAGCTCCCAGTGCACAGGACCCAGGCGGGTTGCCCTCTGAACAAACAGGATGGCTTACGTCCCAGAGAAGGGCCCTGCCAGCCCAGCAGAACAAGGACTAAGCACTAGCATCTTCCCCCTCAGGCCACCTTCTTTCTCCGAGCTGGGCAGTGGACAGAGGTAGAGCCATCCAGTGAGAGGCCAGGGAGCTACCATTACTGTATTTAGCACCACAGACTTGTCCTGACATGGCCAGGGGCCTCATTGATGGGAGCTGTGCAGAACCAAAGGGCTGGGGGGCGGGGGGAGTCCTGGGCAGAAGGCTTAGCTCCAGTGTACCCCTCCCCCCAGGGCACATGCCTTCTGCCCTGCTCAGGCCTCACTCAAGCGTTGGGGCTCAGCTCACATGTTAGGCGACCCCCTGGCAAGCTGTGTCACCTCAAGAGGAGGCGGCCAGAATGGTCCCAGGCAGGGAGGAGGGGACAGTGTCTTCCTCAGCAACACTTCCACTGATAAGCCCTGGCAGTGGCTGTGACTGAGCAGTGGGACAGAGCCAGATCTTTCTTCCCTGGATCTTCAAGGGCCATGGTGGCTGGGGAGGCAATGCAGAGGTCCGTGGGGAGAGAGTAGATGGGGCCTAGAAACCCTGGGCTCACTGCCCCAAGGAACATGGGGGTGAGGGGGAATATGAAGAGGGGATACCCCTTTCACCTCAGAGACATATTAAAGACTAGCTTGAAAAGGCCAAGGTTCCCCACTGCATCCTGGGCCATCTCTAGTAGTCCTGATCTCTCTCTGGCCACTGGCCCTGGATGGCTCCAGAGGAGAAGGTAGAAGCTGGTGATCTTGCACAGTCTTGCCTCACTTAAATCCAATTCTCTTGCATGTCATGGCATCGCCTCCCTGATGTCATGGCCCTCTTCAAGAATGAAGGGCAAACCACAGCCATAACCATCCCAAAGTGTTGAGGCTGAGGGGCTCTGGGTCAGGAGGAGCTACAGGGCCCTCTTCCAGGCTGCGTGGAGACCCACAGGGAGGCAAATCTGCCATGTCAGCAACACAGAAAAGGCAGCAGAGAGAGGAGCTGGAAGTCCTTGGTGCCTCGGCCACCCCTCCCTGGGATCTGGTCCAACCTCTGCATCCCTCAAACTAGAAGAGCCTCTCTCTGTGCAGGAGCCCTTGCGTCTGGTCAGGGCCATGGTGGTCCCTTCACTGGCTGCCCCAAGACTGGAGAACAAAGTGCAGAAAATAATGAGCCCTCAGCCCAGGGGCTGCGAGGGCACCCCAGGGTGGGCCTGCATGATCTTGTTCAGGGAACAGCATCCACTGGTCACCTACAAGAGCCCCTCTGGGCCTGACCTGCAGCCCCATTTCTGGGATGTCAGCCCAGGCTCCAGTTGTGTCTGACTCTTCCTGGCGCCATTTGGGGTTTTCTTGGCAGAGATGCTAGGGCGGTTCGCCTTCTCCAACTCATTTTACAGAAGAGGAAACTGAGGCAAGCAGGCATAAGTGACTTGCCCAGGGTCACACATCTAGGAAGTATCTGAAGCTGAATTTGAATTCAGGTCTTCCTAAGTCCAGGTTTAGTGCTCTCTCCACTACATCACCAAGCAGCCCCTCTAACCTGTAGGATGGAGTAGATAGGAAGCAGGGACTTGCCTCCTCACCTGGGAAGTCTAGCCGCCCAGGACCAAGGCTCTGTACAGAGCAGACACTTTAGTAAGCACTTGTTGAATTAGACTGAGAATGTACATGGAGACAGACATGTCTGGCAGGACCTCTCGGCCTTCTGCATCTGTCTGTGCTTCTACCTGATTTCTGTTCCCCCAAGTGCGTCTGAGTGTGAGCGCCTTGGCAATCGAGAGGGTCCAGCTTCTCCTGCCACCTTGTCCTAGAGCTGAGATCAGTCACCCAGTGTGGGCAGTCCCTTCCAAGGCACGGGCCACACCTCTACCATGTGGCTGCCTCAGGGGCCCCATTCTCTGCCCAGAGCCTGGATGCTGGCCAGCTAGCCTTTGTTGGGTAGTGGGTTCTTTGTGGTCTTCTTTCACACCATTCCCAGTGACAGGGCTGCAATCCACTCATGCCCATTGGGCATTGTGCCATGCCTTCTGGATGAAAGGCATGTTGCCTCACTAGAGATGGCAAGATTGCACCCTAATTTGTGGCTGCACAGAATCCCTGGAAGCCACAGCACTAACCAAAAGAGACAGAGCTTAGATTCCCCCAGAGCTGCCTGGGAGCAGGACAGGCTTCCCCAAGGGACCCAGTTCATCCCTTCCTTGCCCTCCCCCCTTCTCCTGCCTTTCTTCATCTTCTTCTTCCTCCCCTCCTTCCTGTCCCCCTCCTACACCACCCTCTGGGCCCTTCAGTTTATCCCTATTTCACAAATTGACTGGGGATAAAAGTTCAAAGTTGGTTCAAAAACACAACTTCACAAGGACTATGTAGCGGAGGTGTGGCTAGACAGCAGCTCATCTGAAAATGATCAGGGGCCTATAGTGACGCACAAGCTCAGTGTGAATGTGGGCAGCAGCTAAAATCTTAGGCTGCCTTCAAGGAAGTCACACTTTCAGGACTACAAGCCCAGAATCCTGCTGTCCCTAGCTCTGACCAGAGCCCACCTGGAGTGCCAGGGCCATTCTAGCTACGTGTGCCTTAAAAAAGGCAGTGAGGACCTGGAACAAGCCCCTAGGGAGGACAGCCAGCATGGGGCAGGGGCTGGAAGCCGTTCTAGAACAGGAGTCATTAAGGGAACTGGGGCGGTTCATCTTGGAGAAGAGGACTCCAATGACTCCTGTAGGGGGAGCTGTCCACTGTAGGAGTGCTGAGCCTTGTCACGTTGGCCCCAGGGGCAGCACCAGCCACCTTAGGCTGAATGTCTGAAGAGCATCCTGACAGCAAGAGCTATCTCAGAGTGGCCCACGCTGCCCTGTGGGGTGGCCCAGGCTGCCTGAGGAGTGGCCCAGGTTGACCTTCAGGGCAGCCCCAGTTGGCTGAGAAGCAGACCAGTTCCCTCTCCCTGCCCCCACTGGAGGGCTCAGGCAAAGCCAGACACTCTTCACCACCTTGCCAGTGATATTGTACATACAAGAGGAATCTTTAGTGGGGCATAGGCAGGATTAGATGGATATCCTTTTAGAAGGATATCCTGGATATCCTTTACTGCTCAGAAACTATGGGCTTCTGAGATCCTAAATCAGGGATGGTTCAGCCCTCTGGCTTCCGGAGAGGTGGTGCTGTGAGATCTTTACTGGCTGTGCTTCTAGGCTGGAGGCTGCCCCCCCTTGGCACCTTCAAGGGCCGAATGAGTCATTCTCACTCCTAGAAGTCACATCTTGTGCATGTAAAACCCAACAGGAAATGGACTTTTTTTCCATCAATCTCCACATAATGTGCCTGTTTCCAAATGGAATTCTCCCAGAAGATGGGGGTAAGCCTTTAGCAGAATACAAGAGCAAGGACAGTTGGGGGGCCTTGGGGACTCTTCTAGGGACCCCCAACTTTTCTCTACCCCCAACCCCAGAACTGTCCCAGGGATGCTGTCAGGCTGCAAACCAGGGTCCCCAGAGAAGCATATTTGGCAGAAGGACCATAGAAATGGACCCAGGACACAAGAAGACTGGCCACATGGTGAGGAGGTGGCCACCTGACCACTAGATCAGGGCCTAGTACCTCTGGAGTGAGGCCCTCAGGGCCGGAGGGTCTCTCCTGGGACAGAGCACCCACACTCTGCCCAGCCAAGCCCTCTCCTCCCAAGCAGCTTTCCATGGGAGGACCCATGCTCTCAGAAGAGGAAGAGGCCTGGGCTTGGAATCAAGAGAACAATGTTTTGGGTCCCAGCTCTGCCCAGCACATAGTAGGTGCTATGCAAATGATTATTCCCATCCCCCGATAACTAATCCTTTACATCCCGGAGTCTCAGTTTCCTCATCTGTGAAGCAACAATCATTGCACTCCTCCCTCCCTCTACCCCCTTCACAGGCTCATGAGGGGGGCCTGGCCTGGCCAGCTGAGCTACTGAGAGGGGGGAGCTTCTTCCTGGCATGTGTGACTCTGGGGTCTCCTTCTCCCCCATTCCTGTTAGATGGTACTCTACAGACAGGCCAGAGCATCTTGCCATCCATGGTCCCCAGATAAGAGTTGCAGGAAGGCTGTCCACCTTCCAGGGTGGTCCCACCCCCTCCTGGCTGCCCCCGTCTGAACCTCTCCACCTTATCAGTGCCCTTCCTAATACGCGATGCCCAGGACTGAGCCAGACGCTGCAAGTGGGGCCCAGTCAGGGCAGAGGACAGTGGGCCTATTGCCTCCTCATCCCCATTCCCCATAGTCATGCCCCGACTCAACTGGACACTGGCCCAGGGCAGGTGAAGCCAGAACATGCTATGACTACTACTACTAACACCATAGCTAGCATTTATAAAGCTCCTCTTGTGTGCTAGGCTCCAGGCTAACATCTCATTTGATTCTTACAACACTCCTGGGAGGTGAGTTCTATGAGCACCCTCATTTGGCCATTGCAGCCACTGAGGCAGAGGCCAAGGTCACACAGCTAAAAGTGTCTGAGGCTGAATTTGAATTCAGATCTTCCCACGTCCAGGTCCAGGGATCTGTGCCCAGGGGCACCCCCAGCTGCCTTCCAGCTGTTGGTCTGAGAGCTGGAGGACAGAGCTCCCATTGTGGTCTGAGACACAGCCAGTCCCCAGTTCTCTCGAGCCCCATGATATAGGAAGAAAGGGGATGAGAGGCATTGGGTGTCTGCTGGCGTCTGTGCACGGTCGGAGGGCAGTGAATTATGGAGTCTGGCTCTGACCTGGGACAAGGGGGCATTGTGCAGCTGGTGCCTGGTGCCAGCACTCTGGGGTTGGCAGATGCTTCAGCCACAACACTCCCTGTGCAGCTGTGCCCACGGCAGCCTCACTGTGGTGGTGGGGATGCCTGTGACCTGGCGCAGGCATGGCTGGGCTTGTTGGGGCAGGTGTGGGCCAGCCCGGGAGGAAGGGCTCTGCCAGTGTCCCAAGGAGAGGGCTAATGCCCCCAAGGGAGGACCAGTCTCCTAGGCTCCCTGTTCTGGTCATTTCCCTGATCCTTGCCCCAACCCTGGGAGGGGTGTGCTCCAAGGCTGATCTGGTCTGACTGAGAGTCTGGAGGGGCAGCTAACTCTGAACCCATTGCCCTAACTACTGCCTAACACTGCACCACAATAGACTAAATCCACAGAACTGATCCATAGAACCATGGTTCAGTCCTTCACTTAGCACAGAAAGCACTGATGGAGCACCTTACTGTGTGCCAAGCTGTGAGTCTACAAAGACCCCTGCTCTCAAGAGGCTTTGATCCCACCTGGGAGAAGGGGGACATCTTGTACCTATAAGCAGACATTGAACTGATCCCAAGTGATCTCAGCCTGGTTACTGAGAGAATCAGAAAAGAGGCTTCCTGGGGGTGGGGCATCTTGAGCCAGAAAGAGGAGGGAGTAAAGGGAGGCAGCTGTTAGGCAAAGGTGCAGAAGTGGGAGATGGGTCAGCACACAGGCCGGGTGATGGGCCAACAGAACTGATCCCACAGAGATCTAGAGACACTCTGTTATCTCTCAGGCCTCCATGGCACCCGAGAACAGTTTGTTAGGCAATCGTGAGTGACTGGAAAAAGGATCCTATTAATGCTGAGCAATATTTGTTGGTTATCTCCACCAGACCACCCTGGTACCACCCAGCAAAGCCTTCAGATTTTAGGTGTGGAGGCAGTGTTGAAGGGGGCCCTGGCTCCAGCCATATGACCTTGGACAGCCTCTCCAGCCAGCTTGTGCCTCAGTTTCCCCATCTGTAGCCTGGTTTCCAGGGCTATGAGAGAGCACCATGTGGGCTGAGGGGTTCCCAAGAGCTTCTGGGGTCTTCTGGGTACAGTTTGGGGGGGTCGCCTCAGGAACATCACTGACCACCATGACCCTGCCTGTTCCCTGAACAAAGGAGTCCTGTGAGGAATGGTCCTCTAAAGACTCTTTTCTCTGTTCTCCATCTCCAGGTAAGCCCTTGGTGGTCCCGTGCACACCAGCTGCCCGGCCCGGAGATGTCCCGGCATCATAGTCGATTCGAACGAGAGTACCGCGCCCCAGGCTGGGACCGCCGTGAATGGAGTGCCAACGGCACCCATGGGAGCCTGACCAGCTGTAGTGCCACGGCCACTGGTGCCATCAGTGCCCGGCCTGGCCTCCTGCCTCTGCCCATTGTGCCCTCCAGGCTCCCCACGCCGGCTGCCCCTGGGGCTCCCTGCACCACGGGCAACAGCGACACCATCACCAGCCTGGTGGTCAGCTCCTCCTCTGGGGCCTCGAGCAAGGTAGGAAGGCTCTCTTGGCCAAGGAGCACACAGGGGCTGCTGGGGTAGTGACAGGATGGTGGGGCACAGCGTCACTGACAAAAGGAGGTGCCCTGAGATTGGTTAGTGGGCTCCTCAGCTGTTGGGGACTGCATCTTCCAGAGACCCACAGGGTCCACTTCTATGGAGAGACAAATGGTGCTCGAGCCACAGGGTGCCAGTTTGGGAAAGACTTTGGAGGCACTTCTGCCCAGTGCAGGGACCTCCTCTCCAGGGGGCTCACTGCCACATGAGGTACTCCTTGTCATTGTAGGGTAACTGGAGCAACCTCTCAGTGACCCCCAGGCAGTCACCCAGTCCCCTTTTCCTAAGTGCCAGATGCTGCTAAGTCCTGAAGATACAAAAAGAGGTGGAAGACCCTGCCTTCAAGGAACTTCCCATCAAGTAGGGGAGACGATACGGACAGACAAGCTCTAGAAAGAATAATCAGGACATAATTAACAGAGAAGGGCTCTGAAAGGAGGAGGGGAGGCTCTAGCTGAGACCTAAAGGAAGCCAGGAAGGCCAGGAGGCAGAGAGGAGGAAGGAGAGGGCTCCAGGCACAGGCACAGCTGGAGAGAATGCCCAGAGCTGAGAGACGGATGGAGAGTCTTGTAAGAGGCTGGGGGCCCTGCGTGGAGGACATCCTGGGCAGTGAGGTGGAAGGAGAACAGAAAGGCAGGAGGGGGCAGATTGAGAAGTGCTGTGAAGGCCACACAGAGCCTTTTGTACTGGATCCTGGAGGGGAAAAGCACAGGGGAGACGCAGTCAGACCAGCGCTTTAGGAAAAGCCCTGGAGTGATAGAATGGAGGATGGACTGGGGTGGGGGGAGAGCCTGAGGCAGGCAGACCCCTCAGCCACTCTAGCAACAGTCCAGGTCTGAAGTGAGGAGGGTCTGCACCGGGTGGGGTCAGGTCAGAGAAGAGAAAGGGGCGTTCCCAAGAGTTGCTGCCGAGGTGGTCGCCAGCCTTGGCAACGTCTTGGACATGGGGGTAAGAGACTCCTAGGGTGGCAGCCTGGCAGATCAGGGAATAAGCATCATGTAGCCTACTACGTGCCAAGCCCTGTGCTAAGCATTTTACAAACATTCTTTCACTTGATCATCACAACAACCTCAAGGGGCAGGTGCATTATTATCCCCACTTTACAGCTGAGGAAAATGAAACAAACAGAAGTTAAGTGACTTATCCAGGGTCACACAGCGAAGGGAGTGTCTGAGGCTGAATTTGAACTCAGGTCGCCTAGACTCCAGACCCAGGGCACTATCCATTGCACCACCGAGCTGCCTCACTGAGAGGAGAGTGCTTCCCTCCACAGTTATGGGGAAGCTTGGCAGGAGGAGGGTGTGGGGGAAAAGAGAGATTCCGTTTTGGTCATTTGAGTCTGGGGTGTCTACCAGCCATCAAATTCAAGATGTCTGACAGGCTGGTGGTCAGCAGAGACATGAGGGCAGATCTCAGAATCATCATCACAGAGACGGGAATTAAATCTGTAGAGCTGAGGGGATCCCCAAGGGAAGTAGTCTAGAGGGAGAAGAGGAGCAGGCCCAGGACAGAGAGAGCCCTGGAGAAGGATCCAGCCGAGGAGACAGAGAGGGAGGAGGAGAACCACAGAGGGGTGTCCCAAAAACCAGAGAGAAGAGAGAATCAAAGAGGAGAGAGTGACCAGGCGAAAAGCCACTGGATCTGGCCACTAAGAGATCACTGGTCACTTTGAGGAACGTGGTGATGGTGGAAGGATGAAAGCTGGATTGTAAGGGGTTAAGAAGAGAGTCAGAGGAGGGAGTGGAGGCCCCTAATGTAGACGACCTTTTTGACAAGTTTAGCTACAAAAAGCAGAAGAGAAATTTGAAGACAGCAGGAAGGGAAGGGTCAAGGAAGACCTGGGTGTATCTGTAGCGGCGGGGGGGGGGGGGAGGGGGGGGGCAGCAAGAGAGGAGCCAGTAGAGAGGGAGAGACTGAAGATAAATGAGGGAGGGAGGTGGCGGGGCTGGGGGGGGGGGGGAAGACCTGCTGGAGAAGGTGGGATGGCAGGGGATGGCAGAGAGGGCAACCTGCTGGAGGAGGTGGGATGGCAGGGGATCTCTTGTGCAGGCAGAGGGGTCAGCCTTGGTCAGGGGTGAGGCCATCTTGTCATGAGAAACAGGGGTGAAGGAGGAGACAGGGGCCCAAGGCTCCTTAGCAACAGGAAATGAGGAAGAGGAGAAAAGAGGGGGCTCTCGGTGAATGGCCTCCACCCCCACTGGTGGTCCTGATGGTCTTTTGGACCATCCATATTGGACCTCACAGAAAATATTTTCTCAAGTGGAATCTGGCTAATAGCCGTACTGGGAAAAGGGTTACTCAGTGCAATGGGTAAGAGTTTCAGTGGGATCAGATAGGGGCTTGGGAAGCCTGGCTCTTGTCAGTGCCCTAAGGCAGGCTGGGGGTCCCTTGTTGACCTCAGAAGAGGAAGAGGAAGCCCCAGCACCTCACAGAGGCTCAGATCGGTCCCTCAGCTCTCCTTGGGCCCTCCTTGAGGCTGGGCATCTGGCTCAGCTCAGCTCCCACATAGTAGCGACAAGGCTAAGGTCAGTCAGGTTCGAGAGCCAGGGGTGCAGCCTCAAATGTAGGGCATCCCCATTTCTCTGCCTTCCTTGGAAGGGGTCCTCCAAACCGCGTGACTCTTCCTCCCTCATGTCCCTGGGGCCTCTGGGTGCCTCCATTGGGTGCTGGCTGGATGGAGTCAGGAATCCCCCGCGGCCCCAGACCACAGTGTTTATCATCCATACTTCAGACAAAGCAGCCCAGCTGGGGAGGAGCCGCCTTATCCCCTGTTCCCACAGAGAACTTCCAGAGAATTTGGGCTGGGATTTGGCCAGAGGAGGATGGGTGTGTGAGACGGGTTTCCCAGCAGGCCTTCTGGTTCCCACAGTGGGAACACCCAGAGCACCAGCTGGGGTCAGGACACCACTGGCCTCCATGGGTCAGGTTTAACCCCACAGGACTCTCCCAAACGTGTCCTCTGAGCAGTGCTGGACCCAGGCTTAGTGAGAATGGGCATGGGAGGGATCAGATGACTGATGCTACCCCAGGAAGGCCAGGGAGTTCAATGCTCCAAAAGAGGCAATGGAGTTTTCACTGTGCGCCCACCGGGGGAATGTGGAGATGGGTCAGCACCTCTCTGGCCTGGGGCAACAGGAAGTCCCAGTCAGAATGAAGCCACATCAGAGAAAGCTTAGGGCCAAGCCAGAGCCTCACAGATGAGAGGGTGGGGAGGGAATGCTGGGGCAGAACTGCATGGCCCAAAGTGGCTCACTGAGGCAGGGAGGATGCTTCCCGCTCCCACACATTCACAGCCAGGATGGGCCCCAGACGCTGTCACAGCTCAGGGGTCCCACTGTCCTGGGGGCTGGCCTTTCATCAGCCTCCATAAGGTGCCCAGGCTTGGAGAGCACCCTTTCTCCAGCACCAGCCCTCAGGGTGCTCAGGCATTTCTCTGATGGCTTCTCTGATAGACACTGTTCTCTGCCACATGGGCGGCACCTTGTTTCCCCATCTTTCCCATCTTCCTCTTTTATCCGCGCACCCAGCATTTTAGCTGTCTGACTCAGAGACGCCCTGGAGGCCTGGGCTGCCCACCCAGGAACTGGTGCTACTTCTCAAGGGGAACACCAGTTCACCTCCAAACAACAAGGGGACAGAGAAACTTCGTGAATGGCTAGCATGCTACCGTTTGGTCCCTTTGGGCCATCCCTCATCCCATGGAGACAGAATGTCCCTGGATATCCAGTCCCCTGCAGTGTGCCCTCCACCACCACCCCTAGGCCCAACAAAGTGGAGATGAAATCCTGCAGAGGGCACTTTGGGGGCTTACACAGGATTCCTGGCACCATGGTTCTCAAGGAGCCTGTCAGTAACAAAGGCTCAGCCAGTGACCACTGGCCACCGGCCAGAGGCGATTCCCTCCCCCCCGCCCCGAGAAATATTTCCCTGCACAGAACACTCCTACTACACCAGGATCGGTGAGGAGGGCTGGCATCTGCCAGGAGAGAACCAGCAGCATCCTTTATATGTGTGATTTCTGAGTCAGCCCTGCCACAGAAGGAGAAAAATTAATCCATAACCTGGGTGGGGCCTGTGCCAGTCCCACTTGGGACTCTGCCAGTTCCTTCAGCCCTGAGAGGTCCTCCTGGCTCTGAGACTGGCATTCTCACCAGGACCATTATTGTACCCATTTTCAGAATGAGGAAGTGAAGAGAGTTTAGTCTAAAATCTATCCACTGAGTCACCTAGAGATAAGGAGTGCAGTCCAGGTACGAATGACAGTGCCAAGTCATGGCGGCTGCAGACAGAGATGGGCCCATTTAATAGAAGGTCAAGGACAGGAGGCTGGAACGGGCAGTCTGGGACTTGGGAGCCCCTTAGAGAGATGCACTGGCAGCTCTGGAGAAGGGAGACATGGAGGAGAAGGCTAAGGGGAGGAAGTGACACCAGGTCACACAGCCACTTGGAGGTAAGGCTGGGCTGGAACCCGGGTTTCCTGGGTCCTTGTCTGGCCTGAGCATGGCCTCATCGGGAAGAACACAGGAGGAGCAGGCAGGCTCAGGAGCTCAGGGCTCACAATGGGAGAAGGGGCTGCCCCCAGATTCTGGGAGCCCTTGGAGGATGCCATAGAGAGGCTGTGAGGGGCGGGCAGCCTCCTCTCCAGCCAGGCTGGGCCAGATCTGTTACTGGGGAGAGGACGGTGCCTGTCCTTCTTGGACTCAAGTGAGGTCAAAGGGCATTTGGGAGGCAAGCGGGAATCCTCCTTCACCTCTCCTTCCAGAGCTTTTCTGCCTCCAAGGCAGCTTGTGGGGAGGTGGGGCCAGGTTCTGCTCCCAACTCCACCCCTAACTAGCTCTGCAACCTTGGGCAAATTCCTTGCCTCTCTTGGCCTCAGTTTCCCCCTCTGTGAAAAGAGGAGATGGCCTCTGTCCGGTTCCCAGGCCCCCTTCTCACCTCCCCCTCCTTTGTTAATGGAAATCTCTACACGCAGCCTTTCCAGAAGTTTTTTACCAAGGCAGAGGTCGGGTCCTGCTCTCCCCCAGAGTGGGGGTGTACAGCCACAGTGTTGGGCTTGTGAGTGTGTGTGTGCACATGTACATGTGTGAGCATGTGTGTTGTATGGGAGTGCATTGGGCCTGGAATATAGTAGGTCCTTGATAAGTGTTTATCAATTGTGTGTGGGTGTGGATTGTGAGTGTGTGCATTGGGCAAGCACCGTGTGTGTGCATCAGGTGAAGTGCCTGGCACATAGTAGGCGCTTAATAAATATTGACTGATTGATTATGAATGTTTGTGTGTGTGTATGTGTGTGTGAGATTGTGTGATTGTGTGTATGTGTGTGTATGTGTATGTGTTTGTGAGTGTGTATGTGTATGTATATGTGTGTGAGTGTGTGTGTGTGTATTTGGGGCAGCAAGCCTGATAAAGGCATAAGGAACCCCCACTCAGGACAACATGGGGCCCCTCCACAAGGGTCCTGCTCTGTTGGTGTATCTGGAGAACTCTAGACCTCAGCTTCCCCACCTGGCAAATGGGCTCACCTGTGGGAAGGGAGGGAGAGAAGTTGAGAGGATGGGAAGAGCTAACAGTGAGGGAAAGCAGGAGGACCCCAGCCCAGCCCTGCTTCACTGGAGAGGCTCTGCTCCTTGGAGCTCCACAGGCCTCTGGGGTCTGGGCTGGGCTTGGGGCAAAGGCCCACTTGGGAGCCCTGGGGAGCCACAGGCTTCCCAGGAATGTGCAAACACCGCAGACTTGCAGCTCACCATCTGGCTCTGGGCTTCTCCTTGCCCAGAGGGAGGGAGCAGCAAGGAAGGGCCACATCTGGAACTCATCCGGCTTTGCCTGGAGATGCTTGGCAGGCCCGGCTCCAGACGTCCTGTGGGAAGGCAGGCCGGTGACCTGGCTCTGCCCGGAGGAGCCCCGGGACTCTCCCACGTCCTAGGAGAGTTCCCTCCCCACCCTGCCCCCATCCAGCCGCAATGACTATCTCCCATCTCTTCGCCTTTGCGTCCGCCATCCCCCCTGCTCAGAGCACCCTCCATCCTTCCCTCTGCCTCACAGCGCCCTCTTCCTTTAAGATGCGGCTGGCGCCACCTTCTATGTGAGCGCTTCCCTGACCCCCTCCTCAGCTGCTCAGGACTCCCTCCCCACGCAGCCTGGGGTCTAAGTGCGTTCTTTATAGACCTAATTCTTCTCTGCCTTTGGGCTGTGTAGACATCCTTCGCTCTGCCCTTGGTGGGGCTCTCCTTAGGATAAAACCTTGTAAGCAGGGCTTGTTTTCTTTCATCCGGTTCCTGGCACACAGTAGGGGCTTGATAAACGCTCGCCGATTAATGGATCGCTCATTGGCCTGTACTTGAAGCCTTTGGGGCACCCTCAGACCACGCGGACTGTGGCTGCCCTGGCCGTGGCTCACTTCTGAAACAGCCGCCCCGGCCCCCTCCCCTGCCCGCTCCTCCCCGACGTTCCTGAGACGCAGAGGGACAGGGAGCTTCGCACCCACCCCGCCAGCGTGGGGGCACCGTTAGTCCTTGAGCGCGCCCTTGCTGTTCCTGGGAGCTCTCAGTGATTCCTGCAGGGTGGCACCTCCTCTCTGCCATCCTGAATGCATTTACATACCAAATGGGTTTTAATTTCCTATTTTTCCTGAAGGTCACAGTGTTCATTTATCATCATTATTTATGACCAAAGCATAAGCGATTTAATTATTTTCTCGTTGTTCACACGCGGCAGAATCTCTTCTGCTCCTAGGAGTAAGACGGTTTTTAATTGCCCGGAGATGGCGGATTGCTTCTGCCTTGCTTCATCAATTAAAGCCATCGCCGTGGCCGGCAGAGATGAAGGGTCTCGGGTTCAAGCCGAGACAGATTGGGAAGGCTACTTATAACGGGGCTGGGGCATCAGGCTGGGGGAGGGGTGTGAAAATTGGGGTGTCCACTGAGTCCAAGGTATCAGAGCAATTCCAAGCTGGAAGGGACTGAACAAGGACCATTCAGCCTGGGCTGAATACCACCAAGGATGGGGAGCTCGATACCTCCCCATAATGGGGTGCGGCCAACTTCACTGCCGAACAGTGTTAATTGGTAGGAATTTATTCGCCATCTCACCTTCTGGATGGACCTAACAGCTCCTCTTGAGATGCAATGCTGGCTTCTCTCTCCAATGCCCTTGAGCCAGGGAGCAGCTACACGTGTCTTCCTTGAGGTCAAGGAGGCTCAGAGCCTCCTTTTGCTCTCAGCCAGTGGTCCTAATGAAGCACAATGGCTCCAACAAGAACAGGGCATGACGAGCTAACCTCATTTCTATAGCAGATAAATCCAGAAGATGTCATAGATACAGGTTACCTGGTTTTTGGCAAAGCTTTGGTCAAAGGGTCTAGGCCACTTGAGACAGGTTGAATCCATTTCCATGAGTTGTCATGGCTGGCTTGAGAGCACCTGGAAAGGAGGTCTCCAGTGGAGGGCCCCAGAGCTCTATGCCTTCACAATTTCACAAGTGTACAATGAAGGAGGTTTGGGTAGATGGAGCTGTTTTGAGAAAGATCAGAAGGGAGTAGTAATTGACTGTATCAAGCAGAGTGTGGTCACAGTCAAGTAGCTGGTGCCATCTTGGGCTACGTCTTATAAGGGCCCCATCTCTCCCATGCCTAGGGAAGAGAGTCTGTGCTCACCAGTCCTCACACAGAGGACCCTGTCCAGTCCTGGGGGCCAGTTTGAGGACACAGTTAGGCTAGAGAGGGTCTCAAAGAAGGTGGTGAGGATAAGGAAGGACCCAGAGTCCAGGCCATGCAAGGGTTTCCAGAAGGAACTGGAGACATTTTGCCTGGAGAAGAGACTCAGGGGAATGGGACAGTTATGGATAAATACCTAAATTGTGCAGGTTGAGGAGAGATTAGCCTTGTGCCCCCAGGCCCCTGCCATGGGGGGGGAGGAAACAGGAGTGAGAACAGGGAAGGGCCTCAGGAGGAGGAGGCCTCCCTTCCACCTGAGCTTTTCAGGTGAAGGCTGCATGAACAGTTGTCCAGCATGGTAGGGAGCTTGGTCTCAGTGGGCTCTGAGGTCCTCCCCAGCTCTCAAATTGCATGGTTCCCCATTTCTGGGACCACCAAAGAGCCTATCTATAAAGTAGTAATAGAGAGAGACCCTAGGACTGGGAGCTGTAAGGGACCTTACACTATCCATTTCTCTGAGTGTACAGAGAGGGAAACCAAGGTGGAGGGCCCCACTTGCCCACAGCCTTGCAGGGGCGGAAGGACAGGCAGAATTCAGTCTCAGGCCCCTGGCCTGCCCCTGGCCCAAGCTCCAGCCTCCCCCTGGCTGCGTGTCTGGCCCTCTGCAGGCGTCATTCACATGGGCAGACATGTGGGGCCCACTCTCTCCCCTGCCTCCTCTGGCCCTTCCTGTCATCAACTGCTATGAGAGCTCTTCCCAAGGCCATGCAAGCCACTGTTTTTCATCCTCAGAAATATTCTGGGCCTACAGCATGTTTTCCCATTCCACATTCTTTGTGCTGGAATTGCCACAAACCTGGGCCCAGGAATGGGGCTTGGCAGTGTCTGAGAGCTCAAAGGCTAAACAATGATCTTTTCAAAAGTCACTCTGCTGATGAGAAAACCCGCCCAGCCCTGGAGTCCTCGAGACCTCCCCGGCCTGGCCCTGAAGTGAGTGCCCTGGGTTGACTGGATGCTGGAGAGCTCCATCACTGCCTGCCTGGCTTCCTCAGGACAGAAAGCCCAGGGCTGCGGGAGGGGGGAGGGTACCCCGGGGGGGGGGGCACCCCAGACTGGGCAGCCAGGCATCCTGCTGCCCCAGGGTTTGGGGCCCTTGAGGGGGCTACCTGGCTCGTATAACTTCGTTTGGATCCAAACAGCGGCCCAAATCTGCTCTGAGGATCCTGGAGTTCATTGTGGCACTCTCCTCAATGCCTGTATGGGTGAGGGGGACTCCATCTGAAAATCAGCCAACATTCTCATTGAGCCCCTGCTGCCTTAAGGACTGGGGAAGCAGTGGTATGGGAGGGAGGCCTTCCCCTTGGCCTGTGGACATTCGAGGTACAAGGAAGCTTTTCAGGGTTCTTCAGCATAGCCACAGGCTTATGTCACCCAGAAGACAAGGCCTACGTGCCAAGCGCTATGCCTGGAGATGGAGATACAAAAAGAAAAGATATTTCCTGCCCTCAGGAAGCTTACACTGTAACTGGGAAGGCAGGGGCGGGTAGACAGATGCCCAGAAGGTGTCAGAATAGTCAAGCTGAGAGGGAATGAAGGCCAGCCAGCCCAGGTGGAGCTCAGCCATGGCAGGGAGGGAGCTGAGCTCACTGAGGCTGTCAGTTCTAGCCTCCACCAGCCCTTCAGGGCTGGGCCCTCTGCTCCCAGCTTCTTCTCAGCCTCACCACCACCACCACCACCCATGGTCACTCAGGCTGGCACCTGCATCCTCTGAGTTCATTCCCTGCCTTCAAGGCCCCTCACCTGGTCCACTCTGACCCACCCCACCCAGTCTCCACCCAAGGGCCCTCAGTGACCCCATCATAGCCCCTGGAGAGAGTTCTCTGTGTGAGGGAGATCTCCAGGAGAGGGACCCCCATGGAGGAGACAGCTTTGGATATGGGGTCATCTTGAGAGGTTTCTGTGGGAGAGAAGGAGCGTGGTCCCCTGGACGGCTAGCATCTCCTCAAATACCCCAAGGAAGAAGCTGGTGTGCCCTCTCTGGGGGAGGCTGGCCACAGCTGTGGTTCAGCCTCTGGCCGCTGGTTCTCTGGGCAAGGCTCCTATGACTTCAGATTACTTGGGGGAATTTGGCTAAGCCAAGCCAAGGAGAGCAGAGCAGGCGTCGGTCAGTCGTGTGTGCCAGCCAGCAACCTGCTAGAGGTCCTCATTCTTGGTAGTGAGGTGCCCCAAGGGCACTGTGTGAGCCCGTCTGTGACTCCCTTTGCCCACCCCAGACTGGACAACAGAGTTTAGATGTGAGACCTGTCTGTTAGAGAGCAGAGCTTCAGCCCAGTCCACAAGTGACAACAGGGGTGGGAGGGTGGGCAGACAACAGCCCAAGAGCTGATGGAGTCAGTGGTCCTGGGTTCAAATCCCAGCTAAGCTACCTCAAGCTCACATGGCCTTGGGCAGGTCATTGCCCCACTGGGCCTCAGATCCCCCCCAAATTGGAGGTCCCTCCAAAGGCCCGGAGCTGCTGCCCAGAGAGGGTTTGGAGCCCAGAAGGAGCCATAGGCACATGGCCCATCACCTTCTTGTTGTGCCAGGATACTAAAAACAAAAACAGAAAAGCAGGAAACCCTGGGGTTCATCTTTCATGATGCCCTCTCAGGGGCCGTGGTTCTAGTCCTGACCCCGTAGCGTGACCTTGAGCAGCCTCTTGTCAGCCTGATGGGAAGGGACCTTATTGCCTGCACAGTGTGCCATGGGCTGACTGGGAGGACCCAGAGATCCCAAGTGGGGGAGAGCTGCCGAGAGCCCTAAGCTCCTGGCCAGGCCAGCCACTGTCTTGTTGGCGCTGGCACTGTGGATGGGCAGCCCCACAGAAGCTTGCCCAGCAAAGAACTTTGTTTGCTCATCACTTTTTCAATCACTTTCACTCCCAAAATAGAGGCTGATTTTCTTTTTTAAATTAAAAACTCACTCTTTGGAAAGGGAGCAGAACAAGGAGAATTAGAAATGAGCGCCTGATACTCAGCCCCTCGGGATAATTATTCACTGCTGGCCTTGCCAAGAGCATGTGTGTCACCTGGGGCTTGGCCAGTGTGGGCTCCTCCAGGGCCTCCCCCCAACACCTCCTGGGGATCAGTCTGGAACCAATCCTCCCCACCACCAGCCATTCCTTGGACCATCACAGACCCCACCTTCCCTCAGCTTCTGGAGGTGGGCAGTGCCCAGCTGGGGAGGACCAGGGGACCTTTCTCCCTTGAGTGGGAGGCAAGGCTGGTGCTACCCAGGTAACTGAGGAAAGAGCCACGAGACTGTCCAGACCCAGTATGTTGGCTGACCTGGCCGAGGGGCTGCCACAAGAACCCATCCCAGAGACTCTGTGTTTTCACAGTCAGCTGGCAGAGTCCCGACAGGCCAGGCAAATGGCTGAGGACCCTGCAGGGGAGCAGAAGCAAAACAAGAATGGAGGTCTTCATCCGGGCCAGCCAGTATGGAGTAGAGAGCCTCCAGGTTTAAGATTCAGAGCTAAGAAAGAGGAAAATAGGCTGCGGGCTGAAAGGCCTCCCTGCCCGGCTCTGACAGCAGAGCTCAGGCTGCCTCATCATGGGCCATGGCCAGGGGGAATCCACCTTTGTCTGGGCTGTGCCCCAGGGAGCCAAACCCCTCAGATGGCCTTTGGCAAAGAGAAGTTGGTGGTCCTGGCCCCCCGTAGGGCTTGGGGGCAGAAAGGCAGGCCATCAGGCCAGCTAAATGTCTGTTAGAGAGCAGAGCTTCAGCCCAGTCCACAAGTGACAACAGGGGTGGGAGGGTGGGCAGACAACAGCCCAAGAGCTGATGGAGTCAGTGGCCCTGGGTTCAAATCCCAGCTAAGCTACCTCAAGCTCACATGACCTTGGGCAGGTCATTGCCCCACTGGGCCTCAAATCCCCACAAAATCAGGTCCCTCTCAAATTCTTGGTTCTCGCCTGTGAGAATCTTCCCCTGAGAGAGATGATTGTGGGGGCCTAGGTGCACCAAGCACAGGTTCCTGGCTGGGCTAGGTGGGTGAGGAGGGGGACAGCAGGCCCAAGGATGTGCTTGGCCCACACAGGCCTCCCCGGACCCCACAGCCAGGGTCCTCTCTGGCCCCAGCCAAGGCCTCCTTCTCTGGCCAGCACCTAGAGGCAGCAGTGCTTCCTGCCTCCAGGAGGAACAGACTCCCCTCCCTCTGCTGGGGAAGTCTCCGATCCCTCAAGCGTAGAGCTGCACAAGGCATCTTCAGTGCCTAATGGGGGCCAAAGGTCCCGGTGCCAAAGGCGCTCAGCAGGCACTTGTCCGGCCTGGGGGCCGCAAGCTGCCAGCTTGGGGGCGGCTAAGCCAGACATCACAGTGACATCAGCCAGCAGCAGGAATGTGCCAGGGTCAGCCCCAAGCAGTGCCCCACAAGCCCAGGGACAAAATACTTCCCGTGTGCCAGCAATGAGCCAAGTTCTGAGGACTGGAGAAAGTCAGAAACAGGCCTGGCCTCAAAGGGCTCCCATAATGGGGAGAGACCCTCAGGATAAAGGCCAGGAGACATGCCCAGAGGGCAGCCCCGGCATCAGTGGGGTTGGAGTGCAGGAGGGGCAGGTAGAAGGAAGCCAAGAGGAGGAGGGCACACATTCCAGGCCTCTGCCCGGGAACTGCCCAGAGCCAGGCTGAGGAGCCCCATCACAGGATCTAGAATGGGAGTCGGGAGTCTGCTGTGAGGACAGGCTGTGACACCAGCGGCTTGGCCAAGCCTGAGGATTTAGGAGAAAGCCCTTGGCCTTGGGGGAGGTTGTCCCCAGGTTTCACCCGCACTGACTCAGACCCGGTAGCAGGTGGGTGGAGCCCGCCCCACCTTTGCTCATTGAGGCCACCTGCCTGCGTTGGAGTAGGGCGGACCCTCCCGGCGGCAGCATGGTGGCATGCCCACAGGACAGGGTGAGCAGTCAGCTCTTTATCCCTGGCGGCCCAGCCCTGTCCTAACAAGACTGCACGGCTGTCCCCAATGCCAGTGCCACCCCCCCCAGTCTAAGCTGGTGGCTTCTCCCGAGACTGGGCCTTAATTGCCCGTTCTCAAGGCTGCGGGAGCCATAGATTCGGCATCAGCTGATTTCCCAGTAAGTGGTCCCTCAGGGATGCAGGTATCTTGGAGGCCCGAAGAGATGATGATGAAAACTGCCACTTCCCCACAAGGCCAGGAGGCCCCCAGGGGGTGGTGTGGAGGCTGGAGAGGGAGGCCAGCCACCAAGTGTGATTGGGGAGTCTCTGTTAGGGCTCAGCCACTGGTGGTGTCCTGAGACTTAGGGAGATCCTGTTTGTAAAGCACTTAACAAACAGTAGGTGCTCAATCAATGCTTATTCCCTCTCCCTCCCCCCAGTCCTCTCATAAAGCTGGAGGGGAGGGGACAGTGACAGCTGCCAAGAGCCTTGGGTCCCAGCAGAAACAGACAGCTAGCTGTCTCTACCCCGAAGGGGGCCATTCTGCTGAGAGGCGATGGCCAGGAGAGGGGGAGCCCCCGCTCTTGGGGGGGACGTGTCGAGGCAGACTCTTTTGGCTTCCTCAGTGGCTGGCAGTTGCCCCTCCCCATCCCGCCTGAGGCCATGAAGGGGTTTGGCCCTTTCTTTGTTCCCCAAGGCTCAGCACACAGTGAGGGCACCATGGATCTTCCCTGCTCAATTGGGTGGGTGGGCCTGACTAGAATGGCTGCCAGGCCTTCAGACAGGTGGCATCTGACTCACCCAGGGAGGCTTCCTGGAGAAGGTGGGGGGACTTGGACCTTGAAAGTAGAATGGGGGGGCAGGTGATGGAGCGAGAGAAGCCTCAGGAACAGCAGGCACTATGCCAGCCTCCGTGCCCAGGACATTTACTCACCCAAGTTCAAGGTGCTCTTAGTCACCTGCTACCTATGAAGCCTCTACTGGGTGCCAGGCCCTGTGATAAGCCCTGGGGGTACTAAGAAAGGCAAAAAGCAGCCCTTGCCCTCAAGAGGCTGGGGGGGGAGGGGGACATGCAAACAAAAGAAAGGCACCAGTGGCAAGGCAGATTGGGAAAGGCTTCCTGGAGGAGGTGGCATTCCAGGCACAGGGCACAGCCAGAGAAAGGGCCCAGAGTCTGGAGATGGAGTTAGGTCTTAAGAACAGCCCACAGGCCCATGTGTCCTTGGATTGAAGGGTATCAGGGAGTGAGATCTGAGAAGACTGGAAAGGTGGGAGAGGGCTAGTTTATAAAGGGCTTTGAATGCCAAGCAGAAGGTCTTGGGGGTGATAGGGAGCCAGTGGGGTTTATTGAGGAGGGAGTGTGACATGGTCAGGCCTGTGCTTTGATGACTGAGTGGACCATGGACCAGAGTGGGGAGAATCTGGAGGCAGACAGACCCCACCCCACCCCCCAGCAGCTACTGCAGTTTTCCAGGTGTGAAGGGATGTGGGGGCAGGGGATGAGGGCCTGGAGCCTGCCCCAGGGGTCTAGATCCCGCCTCTGAGGCCTCACCTGGGCTGCACTCTCCCACAAGCACACAGCATCCGGAATGACTGGAGGGGAAGCCCTTGTGGACCGTGGGCCTCGGCCACATCCCCCTCCAGGACCTGGGCCCCTCATCGGGCCGCTCCCGCTAGCCCTGACCTTGGCTCTCCAGGCCGGGGCGCCGCTCTCTGCTGGGCACACAGTATCCACCAAGATGGCCCGCAGCTGGGCTCTCCAGTCCCTGGCCCTGCGAATTCCGTGGTTAGCTTCACCTCAGGGAAGAGAGGACACCGCTGCCTTCTTAGGCCAAAGCCTCAGCGCAGACTTTCTCTAATCTCTGAAGAGAAGAAAAAAGGCAGAAATCCCTTCTCGGGAACCGGATAACGGCCGGCTTGCTCCTTTGAGTCCTGGCGAGGCATTCCCAGCGCAGCCCTCACCCACCACCAGCGAGCCAGTGCCCTCGGCCTTCTCCTGGGGCTCTGCGTCCTGAGGTGCGGGGGAGGGATCCTCAGGAGGCACTGAGGCCAGCCCTGGCCCGCTGACAAGCCCCTTCGGAGGTCACTGCCGGACATAAGCGAGGAACTGGGAGCGGCGGGATGCTGGGAAGCCTTTGTTCCCAAGATACTGCCGGGAGTAACGGATGCCAGGGTCGAGCAGGGTCTGTGGGGGCTGTCTTCGTTCCCTGAGGCCAGGGATGCTCCCTCTGCCCCCAGATTCATTGAAATCATTCAAAGGTGCCCAAACCTCCCTGCCTCTCACTATTTGTAAAAGCCTAAGAAGAGTAAAGGGGCTGGATGTTGAGGCCGGGACGGGGCAGGCTGGGGGCCAGCTGGGAGGGGCATGTCGGCCTCTGCTGGGGCGGGGAAGGGGGGCCCTTCTGCCGCCCTCGCCCTCCTGAATTCCAGGCCTGCATAAATCATTAACCCCAGCCTCCTCTGGTCCTTGAGACCACAGCGACCTCAGACGGCCTCTCCCCACCCAAATCTGGGGGAAGCTCCCTGGGGTGGGGTCCCTCCGCTCAGGTTCCGGGATTGTCCAGACCCGGAGCTGAGGGGAGGGCGGGGCTTGCAGCAGAGGCTGGGGGGCGGTGGGTGGGGGCGGAGCTCAGACTCCTCCGGGAGGCCTCTCAGGTGGGGGTGACCCCCCAGCCTCGGCCCCGAGCTTTTTTCGAACTTTTCATCGTTTAGCCAACCTTTGCCGGTGTCCGCAGCTCCCTGCGGGCGCGGGGCACACTCGAAATCCTGGCGGGGTTCAGTCTGATTCTTTTTTCGAGGCAGTAAGCTAATTACAGCCTCCTATTTCCTGGCTCTGACTGTTCTGCCCTTACTGGGTCAGCTGTTTCAATTAGCGCTTCCTTCTGTGTTAATTATTTTGCTCCGTCTCCCAGGTCAGTGCCCGTGCTGGGAGCCCCTCTGTCTGGCCATTAGGCCTGGCTGCTCTAGTCAGGCAAGCAGACGCCTGCCGCCGCCCCCCCCCCCAATACTGCTGGTTGCAGGGTCACAGGATTGGGGGAGCACACAACCCTGCCTCCCTCTGGTCACAAGATTGGGGGAGTACACACCCGGGCTCTTCGGCCAGCCTCATTTGTGGAGCCTGGCCTCTGTGCTGCCCCAAAGGTCCCACACAGACAGGTGCAGGGTTGTTCACCTTATTTCTAAACCTGGGAGTCTTTTGGCCTTCTGTATCATTTGACTAATCTTAACTTGATAAGATTATGTGGGGAAAAGCTAGATTGGGGGAGAGGACATGGAGGTGATGAAGCCTGGGGAAGAGTCCATGGAGATGACAGAACCTGAGGGAGAGACCATGGAGATGATGGAGCTGAGGAAGAGGCCGTGGAGATGATGGAGCTGGGGAAGAGGCCATGGAGATGATGGAGCTGGGGGAGAGGCCATGGAGATGATAATGGAGCTGGAGCATCCCTGGCCACATCGTCTGTGTTCCTGCCCCACCCCACACTACCCAGGGTCTGGGAGGCCCCTGGTTGCTACAGTTATATTTTGAAAATCAAACTTGCATTAATGGAGTGAAGTCTAGAAACAAAACTCAGGTGAGCAGTTCAGAAACTTGCCCCAAACAGGAACCCAGGATGTGAGGGACCCCAGGGAGCTCAGGCCAGGGAGCCCAGGATTGGGGCAGTGCCCCTCAGCAGGCCTGGTGGAGCACCTGCAGAAGCCAGAGCCATAGTGGGATAAGGCCCTCCCTACAGGCTGACATCTTCTCAGCAGACACATCTTCAGAGCCACTCAACAATCCACACTGGAGTCATCTTGGCCTGGATTTGTTCACCCAGACCAGCTCAGAGACCTGTGCCCTTGGCTTCCTGTCTCACTGAGACTCTCAGCCTTCACTCTCCCCAGGGGCCTTGTATCTATCACTAAATCTAGGAGTGTTCCTGAAAATCCCCATTCGAAAGTGACTCATATGGTCCTGGCCCAGCCAGCCCCTGGCCCTGCTAACCCAGATGACGGAACCACAGGCTGGCCAAGCAGCCAGCCACCTAAGGGATGCGCTCATCCAACCTGCCCAGAGAGAGATGGGGTTTGCTTTAGGTCACGTAGCTGGTCAGAGGCGGGGCCAGGATCTGCCCCTGCCCATGGTTGCTCCCCAGCCCCTGGACTCAGGCCTCCCTGTGTGAAGGAAGAATTGGAACATTCCCACCATCCTGTCCCTTTAGCCTTCTATTTCTGAGGCTAGTCAGTGGGCAGGGGCTTTCTAGCAGCTGGAGGGTCTTAGGTCGTGCCAGGGGGTGGTCCTCTCACCCCCGAGGTGTGAAATACAAGACCCTGCCCCTCCCCCACCAGACAAACAAGGTCTGGCTGCTCGCCAGTCCCTGTCCCCTCCTCTGCCTCTCAAGCCAAGCCCAGGCTAGGTCACCCTGGGCACCAAGCCGCAAGTCTACACTAGAACTTCTCTGACTGGACTCTGGGCCAGGAATCCAGTGACAAAAATGACCAGGTGCCTGCCCTCAGGACGCATATATCCTTGTAGAGGTACAGGGGAGAGAAACAACACGTGCCCTGGAGGGAGATTCTGGGTGATCTGTGGAGGTGGCATCCCGCCAGCTGCACCAGCTCCTGGGGAAGGGACTCATGGCTGAGCCCTTAGGAGCAGGGTTACAGGGAGTGTATGCTGTGTCCATTGGGGATTTTGTTGTGCTGGGTGGCTGTCTACCTTGAAGAAATCCTTGGGCAGATGTGGGAGGCACAAGGTGGGGGGATGCCAGGTGGGGAGGCAGATAGGCCCGAGTCTGAGCCCAGTGAGCTGGGGGGTTCCTGAGGGGCTGACAGGACTCATACAACCTCTGGAGCCCAACACTGGAATGTGTGGAAGCACTAGGCTTCCTGCCCCCCCTGGATGGATGGTGCCTTCCAAAAAGACTCGAGTTGTTTTGAATCTGTTTTTCAGAAATCTTGAAACCACCCATGGAACATTTTTGATGGTGTAGGTCATATATAAACCGGCAGCTCAGGAAGTTAGGGCCTTGAAGGGTGCCCAGGGGAGGCAAGTGGATGGAAGAAACTGTGGGCTGTGACTGACCAGAGAGGAGGAGGAAGGGGGGTGGGCAAGGAGTGGAGGCACCCTGGACCACAGCATCTGGGGAGGGAGAAGCAGGGAGGAAAGTCCCACCAGAAGTACGAGCTGGCTGGGAGCTGGAGGTCACAGCAGGAGGCAGCAGGACTCAGGGCTAGTGGCTGTGCCCTGTATAAAGGCAGGCAGGCTTAGATGCAGTCAGAGCCGAGGAGGTAAGGCCATCCTGGCCTTGCCCTGGACAGACCCGGGTCTGCCCCCAAATAGTAGCCACAGATTAAGGGCAGGGTAGCTGAGAAGACTAGAGACAGTCCCGAGGTCCCAGCACCAGCTCCAGCCCCTCTGGAGCCCAGTAACCCAGGGTGATAGCAACTCCACATGGACCCTGACACGGTTCCCAGTGTAATGGGGGCCAGGACCTGGAGCTTGGGGGCCAGGCCCTGGAGCTCGGGGTTCAGGTGGTGGAATATATAGGCCCCCAGCAAGACCCCAGAGAGCAAAGAAAGACAGCCTAGCCAAGTGGTATCCAGAGAAGAGTCCAGAAACCTAGAGGAGGCTTTCCTCTGTACCTGCTCTCTGAGGAGGGGACTGTCTCCCACCTCCAGCCTTTTGTCTTCAGGAGGCAGGCAGCCCTCCTAAGAGCACTCCAGGCTTGTTTCTAGGGGGAGGGGTAGGCAGAAAAGGACAGGGGGCAGGTGGCTGGATAGCATGCTCTTGCTCTCCCAGGTGGGCAGCATTGTTCTTGGGATTGTGGGCATGGAGTCAACCTCAGCAGGACTGGTGGGGACCCCAAGTTCTATACTCAGGAGCCCTGGCTTCCAATTCTGTGACCTCTCTGAGCCTCAGTGTCTTCTGAAGAGGCAGGGCCAGGACTCCCACCTCCAGCTCCTGTTATAGCTCTCTGCAGAGCAGGCAGCAGCCCTGAGTGCCATGTTAGCAGAGTGGGCACACCCACTGAGCTCAGAGGTGGGGGGGGGCGGGGTTCTGTTCAGGCCAGAGCAGGGAAACCCACAGCTCCCCCAGGAAGCAGTGACCCCCTGCCTGTGGCAGGAAACTCCAGCATCCAGGGGTCCAGGGTCCCTAGTGACAGCCTGATGACAAGGGGCCCTGCCTTCACCCAGCCCCCAAAACTGCCAGCAGAGGGAGGACAAACTGCAGGCGAGGAGAGTCTATTTCCAGGTCCCTGAGACCCCGACAATGGGGACCCCGATCTAATGTCCAGGCAGCCCCAGGGACAGCCAGGCTTGCCGTGCCCTCCTCCTACCAGACCCCTGGGGGCAGGGGGAGGATTCTTCTGGGATTAGTGAAAGAGATCCTCTGAGGTCATGACTTACCCTAAGAGGGGCCTTTGGCATCCTCTGCCTCCTCCTCCTAGAGATGAAGCAGTTGAGGCACAGGTAGGGCCGGGACTGCTCCAAGGTCACCCAGACAGGAAGGAGCCCAGCCAAGATCATCAGCAAGGCTGCTCGAACTTAGCCTGGGCCAGCACTTGTGCTACCAGCTTGGCCTGCCTCACAGAATATCTACACTGGACGGCCCCTCAGCCATACCTCAAGTACAGCCCTATCCAAAAGGAGACCCTTCCCGGGGACAAGGGGCCATCTAGCCTCTGCCTAAAGTGAAGCCACTTCCCTCCAGTGCAGGGGAGCTATCTGCCAGGTGTCCCTGACCAAAAGCCTGAATCACCCCGTGACTCCATCCTTGGTTTCGCCAGGCCCTCCTCCACTGGACAGCAGCCTGCCTCACTACTCAGCCCTGTTATTGCCAGCAGAGGCTGAGTGCTGTGAGGCTGGAGAGTGGGGCAGCCTGGGGAGGACAGGGAGAGATGAGGAGAGGCAGGCGGGCTGGGGAGGACAGGGAGAGACGGAGAGCCAGCAGCCTGAGGAATGACTGGGGTTGCTCCCTTCTCCTGGCACCCCTTGGGGCAGGCAACGTGGCTCATTTCGACAGCATGGGTGGCAATTGCTCGGTGAGTCCAGACCCCACTTGGGGAGCTGCTTTAAAAGGCCGCCGATAGCCCCCAGGGCCACGCGAGAACACCCGGATGCCACCTCTGGCCGTCTTCTTCCCATTAGCCACGTTGGAAAGAAGCATGTGTGAGGCTGTCCTTCCTCCCTGCTCGGATGCATCTCCCTTCCCCGTCCTATGCTCGTTACCATCTGTTTCCCTCTTTGTGTTTGTTGGTGTTTTCTTGTTTTAAATCCAAAATGAGGAATTGGAGCTGATTTGGGAAAGCGTCTGGGAGCGCATCTCCGGGTATGCTTCTTCGGCTGGTGGCAAACGTTCCCTCCTGCGGCTCTGCCCCTGCCCGGTCCCAGCCCTCGCAAAGCTCAGAATTCCCTGGTGGCCCCCAGGGTGGGGAGGAGGATGGCAGGGAGGTGGAGTGGGGAGCGCTTTGGCAATGATGGGGAGCAGCGAGAAAACGTGGAATCCAAACTTCGTCCCGAGATCCGTGGCAAACACTGACCCAGAAATCTTTCTGGGCTACATTTCCAGCAATGAACAGTATTCCCTCAACTGGTAAATATTTTTAGTCTCCTTTCCACCCGTGGGTGAATAAAGCCTTTAGCCCATCATTCAAGGCCGCTGTACAGTCTACCTCCTCCACCCTTTTCCAGGGTAATGGAGCATTACTCCCAACCCTCCTCTGCCCTCTCCCATCGCTGTCCCTTTGTTCACACCGCCCCCCCACACTTCAAATGGTCCCTACAGATACCCTTGGCTTCCTGTGAATCACTCTGGGGCTCAAGCTCCCACCCCAGGGCCCACACCGACTGTCAGACTTCCCAGCCTTCTCTCAGCCTAGAGTCAGTCTTCAGACCTGGGCCAGGAAGCTCGCAGTCCCCTTCCAGACTGTTTCTCTCCACTCCTTGTCCCCTCGGCCCCTGCAGTCAGCATCCAGCCACCGAGGACGCCCATGTGGCAGGTGCCTGCGTGTGCTGCCTACACTTTCGAAGATGTTACTGTCAGGTCCAGCCCTTCCTTTTACAGATGAAGAAACTGAATTGTAGAAAGGGGATGTGATTTGTCCAGGATCACATAGCTGCATAGCAAGAGCTGCATTTGAACCAGGCCCTGGAACTCCACGTGTTGCACTACACTGCCTTCATGCCCCCACTCAGCAGGCCAGGTGGTGACTAGCCCACTTTACAGATTAGGAGGGAGACTTCAGGACTTCTCCAAAGTCACCATGCTCAGGGGCATGAGTCCAAGCTTCTTCTCCAAGTAGAAAATACCGCTGCCCCTTTGTAGGGCTCAACTTAGCCACAGGACCTCAGGAGGTGACATAGAGGTCATGGCATCCAGCTAGCTGGGGAGGGCAGGGCTTGCCTGCCCCACCACCAGGGCTGGGCCCTGAAGCCAGGTCTCCCCACATTCTCGCTGCCACCCCTGGATGTCAGCAGTCAGTCACTATGAGGGGAATGAGACTAACTGCAGATCAGAAAGGCCGCCAGAACCCAGGTCTTCAGATACCTGCTGCTCACAGGAGGGTGCTTTCTGAGTGGGCAGAGTGGGACAGCACTCTGAGGCTTCAAGGGCCCGGATCTGGACTTTGAGAAGTGACACCCTATTGAAGCCTGGAGCCTCCTCAGGCCTTCGCTCTCTGCTTCAGAGAAAGGCCAAGACCCCATGACTCTCAGCCTAGAGAGCCCCCAGTTGCCCCTGCTGTGGGGATGAAAAGGCCCTGGCCCACCGGGAGCTGGAGACACCAAGTGGGCTGGCTGGAGGAGGGGCCTTCAGAGGGCCCTGCCCAATGCTGCTGGTCCACATGGGCCTCTTGCCTTGTCCACATCACAGGCAGCCACTGCGAGGGGCTGTCCCTGTCCCCAGCGTCTTAGGGCAGAACAGAAGGAGAGCCATCAGCTATCACAGCGCTGGCCTTCCTCAGAAGAAGAAGGGGCTTGGTCTTTTCAAAGACACCTTTGTTCAGGGAGGCTGGGCTTGGGGGAGGGGGGGGTTCCCTCAGTGATCTTAGTTCAAAGCTCCTTTGAAATGTTTTTGGGTTTTGCTGTGGATGAAAAGTTCCTTGGAAATGGGGCCTGAGAAGTTTGCACTTGAAAGTGTTTGGAGACCAGTCAAGAGCTTTGATTCCCCAGGTGTGAGCACATCCTCTGCCTTCTTTGTCTCTGTTGTGTGCTGGGGAGGTTGGACCTCGGGGGGCAGGAAGCAGGATGCTCTCCTTACCAGCTCCCCTTCTCCCTGGCTCCTGTGGCTGGGGGAGCCACCACCATGTGCTGGGAAGGTTGGGCTATGGGGGGCTGGAGGACACTGGATTCACTGCCGCCCCGAGAAGCGCCCCGGGGCAGAGCAGGCTGGTGGGAGCTGGCACTGTCTTCATCTGTGGCAACCACTTGAGGGTGCTGAGGAGGGCTGGGGGCCATAGCAAGGCGGGAGGCAAGATGCCATGCTAGCTTAAGGTTCAGACAATGCCAGTCCAGACAACTCAAGGGGGGCCTGAGATTTTACTGTGATTTGTGATAAAGATGTTCTCACTTCAGAAGGCCAGCTTTAGTGTCTTGGAGGATTTGGCAGCAGAGAGCAGCAGGCCAGAGAGGCCAAGAAAGAAGGAGCAAGTGGGGTGTAAAGAGGAAAACCAGGAGCAAGGGGCATCCGGGGCCAAAGGAGATCTAGAGGGGCCAAAGCCAGTGACCAGGGAAAACAGGGTCGTGGGATGAGCTGGTGGAAGATCACTGGAGGGAAGCCATGGGAATGGGAGGCCTCCCAGAGAGAAGGGAATACAAACTGGACCGCAGGAGTCTGAGAGATGCTGAATGGAAGCAGAGATGGGGGCCCTTTCCGTAATCAGTGGTGCAAGGTCTATCAGGGACTCTTCATCCATGAAGGGAGATAGAACGACAGATAGAAATAAAGATAGACAAGTGAGGAGAGAGTAGAGGGAAGGGGAGAGAGATGGAGGGGAGGGGAGAGAGGGACAGAGGGAAAGGGAGAGGGGAGAGAGATGGAGGGAGAAGGAGAGGAGAGGGAAGGGGAGAGAGAGGAGAGGGAAGGGGAGAGAGAGGAGAGAGAAGAGGAGAGGGAAAGGGAGAGAGATGGAGAGAGGAGAGGAGAGGAGAGGGAAGGGGAGAGAGAGGAGAGGGAAGAGGAGAGAGAGATGTGGGGAAGGGACAAAGGGAGAGGGGGTGCAGGGGTAGGAAGTGAAGGCTGGAGGAGAGAGGAGGCTTCTAGGAGCAGCCCCACAGGAGGTGAGGTTTATGAGCAGTTTGATCCTTGGGGCTCTGAGGGATGCTGTCCCCATAACAGCAGATAGGGGGCAGAGAGCTAGGCCTGTTCTTTCTTTCTGCCACTAAAGGCTCTTGGATCCTTGGACTTCTCTGGTGGAAGGTGGAGGAGAACAGGGAGTGGATGCTGGGCCAGCCTCAGGGCTGATCCATCCTAAAGCATTTGGGATTCCCTTTCGGGACTCATCCCCAAGTCTGTGTTTGTGGGGACTGCCTCTGGCCCAACAGTGACGGAGGGAAAACCCGAATCCAGGGTTTTCCTTTCATCCCCCCTCATTGTCCAAGGCTGCTGGCGTCCTGAATAGAGGACAGGTCTCAGACCCTGGGCACATGGTTCAGTTTCCTGCCCCACAAAGTGAGGCAAAGAATGCAGTGAGAAGCTGTGTTCAGTGTGCTTTGCCAACCTGAAGGTGCCCTGTGGCCCTGTGCCCTGCCCTGCCCACTCCCGGATCTGCCAGAGCCAGTGACCTTCTGGAGACAGGCATGCACACTGTCATGTCAAGGGGATCTGAAGAGATAGTTAAAGCGACAAGATTGAAATTAAAGTTTAAACAAAAAATTACCTTCCTGCAAGCAGCCAGGAGTGTGGAGACCAGCCCAGCTGTGAATTAGTGGAGAAAAGGAAGGCTCGTGCCTTCAGCCCCTCCGAGCTACGGGGCCCTGGCGCTCCAAGTGTCCAATTTAACACATCATTGGTTTGTATTATTAGAAATTTCGCTGGGCCACGGAGTGTGCCAGCTCACCGGGAGTCTAAACGGGAAGTCTGAGGCTGGCTGCTGATGGTGGGGCCTTGGGGGTGACCCTTCCAGGGCTAATCCCCTTCTCTCTGACCTGACAGGAAAAGCCTGTGCTGGGCTCCACGCTGTACCCGGCTCTGAGCAGCACTGTGTGTGTGTGTGTGTGTGTGTGTGTGTGTGTGTGGTGGGGGGTTCTCCACTCCTCCTGTGTCTTCCTTGCCGTCCATGTGGACAGGCCAGCTGCGGCTGGGGAGGGGAGAGGGGGTTGGATCTCTCAGGAGCGGCCCTGACAACCAGCATGCCCTGAGTGAGACCCAGAGCCGGAGCTGAGGCAGCAGGGGGAGAAAGCACCCAGGCTCTGCTGTGGGCCACCTTGAAGTGATGCCTGGTGCGGCCAGCTATCTCTGCTGTGCCCTCAGGCAAGTCACAGCTCTCTGGACCTCAGCTTCTCCATCTATGAAATGGAGGTTGAGTCTGTGTTCATGCGGTTGTGCAGCTTACAGTCTGCGGTGTGATTTGAGGAGTCTTCCTGGGATGCTTCACCCCTGAAGATTCCCTAGTCCTGCTGGCCTCCTTCGGACACTGCTTTGTCTTCTGAGACTCAGCCTTCAAACCCTTGGCTCCCCACCCTTAAGTATGGTTGAGTTTATTGGCCCCTGCTTCCCGGAGGCTGAGCCCGGGAAAGGAAGGGACACAGTCAAGGCCAGGCCAGTGGCTCCTTGGATAACTTGATGACCCCGGGCCTGCAGTGACTGAAGGAAGGACTCCTGATGCCTTTTCACATCTGCCCTGGGTGGAAGCTACTATAGAGGGTGAAAAGGAGCCGGAAGGTGACTCACCCAAGGTCACCCAGCAAAGTGGAGGATGAACATCCAGATGTGTTGGCCGCCAGCCTGGGCTCTCTCCACTGCTCTGCAGGGGGGTGCTGCCCCACCGAGGTCACTGGTGTTACAGGCCCTGCATGGGGGTCATGGTGGTCCCACCAGCAGAAGCAGCGTTGCTTGGTGCAGCCTCTCCCCAGCACTGGGTCCTACAGGCATTCTGCGCTCAGCATGTCTAACCCCAGCTCTTTCTCTGCTTCTGCCCCATCTTCCAGATTTCCCTGTTACTGTCAAGTGGCCAGGACTTAGTCCCCAGAAAACAAGGGTAGGGGGGTTTAGTCTGGAGAAGATTCAAGAGGGAGGTGCTGGGCAATCACTAAGCATACATTAAAGGTTTACTGCATCCCAGACCCTGGGCTAAGTTCTGGAGATACAAAGACGGGGAGGGGTGGTCCTTGGCCCCCAGACGCTTACACTCTGGTGGGGGAGACGGCATGTAGATAACTGAGAGCAGCTCCTTCCAGAAGAGATGGAAGGCAATCTCAACAGGCAGGCACCCAGAGCCAGGGGGCCCAAGCTGAGGCTTGAAGGAAGCCAGTAAAGCTGGGAGGTGGAGGGAGGAGGGAGGGCATTCCAGGCACAGAGGGCAGGCTGCAGCAAGCGTGTGTCCCACACCAGCAGGGCTGGTGCCAAAGCCCACACACCAGGGCTGGAGGAAAGGGCCAGGATGGTGTGCCAGCCAGCTCCTGGTGCAAGGAGGGGATGGGATCAGACCTGTGCTTTAGGAAGGTCCCTTTGGAGGCTGAGGGAGAAAGAGTGGAGGCAGGGACGTCTCCTAGGGGGTCAGTCCAGGCAAAGGTGTGAGGGACAGCTGTTATGGGAATCTGAAGATCTTCCCTGCCTCTAGGCCCTTTGATAGGCTTAAGTGGCTCTGAGAACCTTCCCTGATTTGAAAGTATACTCTGCCCCCTAATAGGCTGAATGTGGTCATGTGGAGCCTGTGGCGGGACCTTGTTTTTCGGGAATGCCCGCTCCTTATTACTCTGTGATTGGGCAGTGGGTCAAGAGGGCTGTGACAGTCTCCCATCCAGGAGAAGGCTATATATACCCTGATGTGAGGTTTTGCTTTGGGGTTCACTTTGAGAAGAGTTGTGTGATTTGGGCAGAGGAGACTCTGAGCAGTCGTTGAGCCCCCCTCCCCCTTTGAAAACCCATATGTTGGTGCTTCCCTCTCTGGTAACTGACTACGTATGGATGTAATGGTCAGACAACTGGAAGCCCTGTCTGCTGATCTGTTTCTTTGTCTGCTTGTAACTTGTGCTTGTAACTTGTGTTTGCATTCTCTGAAGTTCAGGGTGCTGACTTTTTCCCCTAAACTAGGTAAATGATATATGTTTGATTGATTAAAGTGAGACTGTTAAGCCTTTCTGAGTTGCTTTCCTTTAGAAAAGCAGATCTAAGAACCTGTGCTAGCAGCCACCCAGGATATGCTAGGCTGCTCGCTGATACAAGAGCCAGGATTGGAAGGCAGTGCTCTGCCTCCCAGTCTGGCTGTTCGGGGTCCCATTGGCCAGCCTTGCTCCAACAGGGAAGCCACCCCCACAGGTCCATCCCTAGGTGTCTGAACCCCTCCTCCAGCCCACCCAGGGGCCATGTCTCTGGCTCTGGGCTCAGGTCCACCTTGTCCCCCCCCCAGGAGAGGGGCACCCTCATTTGCAGCAATCACTGAATCTCAGAGATGGAGTAGACTGTGGATTTCTGATTTCGACCTTGTATCTGGGTCAGCTCCCCCTGCGAAGCCTTCCAGGGAGATTGCCCTTACACCCTAGGATGGCTGTGGGTGGTGGGAGGGTCCTGGCCTGAGAGGCCCCTGGGGTCAAGCAGTGTAAGGCTTCATGCTGTCTTTGCAAGAATGGATTTCCTTGGTCCTGACGATCCCAGCTGCTGTATCCCACCCCCAGGGGCCTGGTGCAAGCTGGAAGGGTGCCCACAGTGCAGCCAACACTTATGCAGGCCCTCGAAGGAGGGGATTCCTCAGACTATGCCACCCAGCTTGGGAGAGGCATCTCCTCTCCTGAGCCTGGGCTTCATTGGCCACCATTGGTCTTCCTCCAAAGCAGGCTGCAAGCAGCTGTGGGGCATGTGCGGGTGTGTGTCTGGGCCGAGCAGGGGGCTAACCCCTCATTCTGTCCTCCTCAGGACAGGATTTCAGACTAAGAATAAATGAAGGCTCTGAAGGGTTTGTTGTTTTTCAGTCACCAGAGGAGCTGGGGGGCAGCCAATGTGACCCTTGGAGAGTCCCCAGAGCTCCAAAAGACAGCCCTGCATTAATGGGACATACATTAGCATCTCATTGCCCAGGAGCCCAGGAGCAGCTATGAGCTCAGTACCCCACCAGCCTCGTCTGGTGAGGGGCTGACCAGGCTTTTGATGGGCCACCCACCAAGCACTGATCACCCAGCCCCACACAAGCCTTTGCTCCTGGGCCACAAACCGTGCCCAGTTTGGCCCCATAGGAGTGAGAGCGAGACATGGGGAAGGCCCCTCACCCTGATGGCCAGGGGAGCCAGTCATGCTGGCAGTGCCAGCTGAGGAGTGGACACACTACTGGGCATTCCTACCCAGCTATTCTGGGCAGCTGGGCAGCCATGCTGAATCATAGGGAGGCCAGCCGTGGGCGTCCCCCATATCCCAATTGAGGTGGAGAAGGTGGGCGGTAAGATTTATTAGTCTCAGAAATAAATCAGTGCAATTCCTTTCCTACAAATTGCTTTTTGCAAGAGAAGCAGCCACAGGCATCGTGGACAGGTACTTGTATCTCTCTGGGCCAGGGACAGAAGCAGGCTGGTCTTCCTATTGAGTCTGTGTGACAGCAAGAATTGGCTGGTCTTTGTGTCCAGCCTGTCCTGGGCCATGTTTGAGGCTCCCAAACCAAGAAGTGGTTCGGAGAGTGTGCCCCTTCTCTCAGGACCCAGGACTTCTGAGTACCGAGATGAAGCCAGAAAGTCACTCTGAACACTCACTCGTCGTCTTTGAGCTGAGCAAACCCCAAGGGTGGAGAGGAGTCAGCTTCCCCTCCCTTCCTGTGAAGGATGTTCTTATTGATAGAGGAAGCCAGTGATGCACAAAACTGAGTCTTTTGCTGATATATGGTGACCCGACCCAACCTAGTGCGAGGAAGACCACAGGATAGGGTGGGAGGAGTAAACATCCATGAGCATCAAGAAAGTCATTGATAAATCTTCCCCAAGAGAAGGAGAAATGGAGAGAGACAGAGACAGAGAGAGACACACAGAGAGAAAGGTGGAAGAGAGAGGGAGAGAGAGAGAGAGAGAGAGAGAGAGAGAGAGAGAGA
>CM053581.1:542193-668236 GCA_028627135.1 Pseudochirops cupreus | reverse complement strand
AGAGAGAGAGAGAGAGAGAGAGAGAAAGGGAGAGAGGAGAGGGAGGGAGAGAGCTAGAGAATGGTAGGGGCTGGCAGGGGTTGGGGGGACTGCCCACTGGCTTTGTGTCTTATTTCTTCATTCACCATTCTCTGCTTTTCCACAAAGCACATCTTTTCTGGTGTGTCATGGGAAGCCATACTTTGGGTTTTTCTGGAGTGGTTTTGTCATCCTCTGTGGCCAGTCACTGAAAGGGGCAGTGGCATGGGGGTCTGCATGTGATATGGTGCTGCCTGTGATCCCTCAGAGACATGGGGTCTGGCCATCCCAACCTCAGCAATTCTCAGATGGACCTGGACTCAGGAAGACCTCTGATTCTGACAAGGGCTGTGACGCTGGAGAAGACTCTTTGTCGCGGGGCCTCAGTTTCCTCACCTGAAAAATGAGAAGCCTTGCTTCACAGATCAGTTGTAAGAATCGGATGTGGTGACTTGGGTAGTTTTGTGGCCTCTAAGCACTTTATGGATGTCAGGCATTATCATCAGCATGAGCATTGAGATGCGGCCTTCTCTGGGGGTCCCCAGTTCTAAGTGATGTGGTTTCAAGCCCCATCTCCAATACAGACCACCTGGGCGTCTGTGGTCAAGGCATCCCTCCAACTGTACGTGAGAGCACTGGTCTACCTTAGGAGCCAGCCTTCCTCCCTGTCCAGAAGGAATCCCATGTCTGGGCCCAGGAATCATGGCAGCCTAGTTCACGACCATGTGGTTGGAGTCACACCATATCACTGTGCTTCCCTCTGAGTGGGAGAAGTATCACAGATGGGCTGGCATACTTCTCCGCGGACCAGCCAAGTCTGAAAGATAGGCCCAACCTCCTGGAATGCACAAGGGCCAGGGTCTTCCTCATCACTGGTTGGAAGCGCCTTCAATGATAAGGAAACCCAGACCCTGGCAGCATCCCCAGAAGGACCCTTTGGCTGCTGCCCTCCTGGCTGGTGTGTTCCCCTCAGAGGGGGGATTAGCAGGCTGGGAGCCAGGACCCGGGTCTGAATCACTGGGTGGCCTCTCTAGGTCTCTGCTCCCTCCTCCATAGAAGGGGAGGTTGGGCTGGGTGGCCTCAGCCCATTCACAGAACTGAGCTCTGCCCAAAAGTCTTGCTTTGTACGAAGCGACACGAGAGGAGGGCCTCGGTGGGGCCGTTTGGATTTGCTGGAGCGGCTTCACCATTTCCTTCTCCAGCTCATCTTACAGATGAGGAAACTGAGGCAAACAGGGTGAAGTGGGGAGGGGTTCATTGTGTCGAGAGCTTTGCTAAAACCTAGGTGAGCTGAGACTACCGCATTCCTCTCCCCTGCTAGAGCAGTAGTCTGTGCAAAAAGGAAACGGGGTGGTCTGGCACACACTTGTCTGCATGGTGCCAGGCTGACCTGGGGAGCCCTGCCCTGCCCAGCTCTCCGGCCTCCCGGTTCCCAGGCCCATATCTATTGACCCCCTTTTACAGGGGGGTCCCTCAGCTCCCTCCATGACTCCATATGCTCCTCCTTAGGGGTGGACTCTAACCTTAATGGCCATTCTGCTCTTGCTGGGCTGATGGACGATGTTGCTAGGAATGTCTATGGAGCCATTGGGCTGGTCCTTCTCTGAGGGGGGATCTCAGATGGGTTCACAGGGCCAGTGAGAATCAGCTGCAGGTAGCAAGGGTGTGTGTCTCTGTGTCTGTGTATGTATGTGTGTGAGCGTGGGTGGGTGTGAGTGTGAGTGTGTGTGTATGTGTGAGTGTGCGTGTGTGTGAGTGTGTATGTGTGTGCGTGTGTGTGTGTGTGTGTGTGTGTGTGTGTGTGTGAGCTGGATGGGTGTGAGTGTGAGTGTATGTGTGTATGTGTGAGTGTGCATGTGTGTGAGTGTATATGTGTGTGAGTAGTGTGTGTGTGTGAAGGGCCTGTTCTGACCACCCGCCTGAGGTGGAAGCTGCACAGGCTCCAGGGGGCATTTCCTTTTTCTTCCCCTACAGGTCCCTGGCCTCTCCAAGGTAGAGACTCCATCACAAGGCTTGGCGACCAGCATCAGGTGGGGGCAGACGCCCATTAACCAGTCCACGCCCTGGGACACAGATGAGCCTCCACACAAACAGATTCGGGAAAGTGAGAACCCAGGTATACAGGGGCAGTAGCGGCCTGTGCTGGGTCCCCCCCAGTGGGGCCAAAGGGGGTCTCCCCTTCCTTCTGCCCCCCTCTTCTCCTCCCTCCTTCCCACATTCCCTCAGCTACATCTCTCTGGCCTTCAGAGCTCACCCACACTGCCCCTTCCTCCTCTTCCCTCCTTCCAAGGGTTCTGCCCAAAGACCAGCCAGCCTTGGCACCAGCACCAGGCCTCCCAGCAGCAGCCTGGCTGTGTCCTGGTGTCACGGAGGCCAGGGACGCTGAGAAGGCACCTCCTAAGTGTGGGTGGCCACTGTTTTCTGGGGCAGGTGTCTGCGTGTGTCACTACTGACTCCACATCCCCCCATCCAGACACCTCATTCCATCTATCTCCCTTAAGTTCAAAGCACAGAATCACAGACCCTCAGGGTGGGAAGGGTCCCAACAGCCTCCAGCTGGCCCAGCCCAGACCCAACAAGCAGCTCCACCACCCAAGTAGGCCTCCAGACTACTTGCAGGAATGAGGAGCTCACTACCTGTCAATGCCTCCCATCTCACCCTTGCATGACTCACTGTTAGGGAGGTTTTCTGGCCCTCACTGCTGTGGAGATGGCAAGGCCTTAGCCCAGTGCTCAAAGCCCCTCTCTCCTCAGGGAGCTTATATTCTGGACACACCCAGGTAAGTCCAGCTCGAGGCACATGTGCTGGGGCCAAAAGCCAAGGGCCACCAGAGCCCACAGCCCTAGAAAAGGGACTGGCCGAGCCGAAGCAAGGGGAGCCTGGGGAGGAGGGCTTCCTGAGCTGGGCCTGGAACACAGACCAAGCTTTCAGCAGTGGGGAAGGGGGAGGGAGCATCCTGGGGGGTGAGGAGGAGGCCCCTCCTCTCTGGAAGCCCACCCGTGGCTTTTGAGGCTTACCAAGTGCTCTGTGTCAGATGGAACAAGCCACGGGCACAGGTGACCTTGGCAGCTGGGGCGGGGGCACCCTCCTGTTGTGGGGGAGGTTGGAGGCCAGATCTGGAGCGGTGAGGAGTGAGGGGGAGGTGAGGCCACGGAGGCGGGAGGCAGCTGGTGGGGAGGGGCTAGCGTGAGAGCTGCAAAGGCAGAAAGGACCCCCAGAGCCCAGCAGCCCATGGCCTACTCCTTCAGGGGAGCAGAAGCTGCTGCTGGGGACCCCAAGAAGACCCACGTCACTTCATCCCTTCTTTCCAGGCCTTTGCTGAGCCCAAGCCCTTCCTGTTACTCCACCATCTCCTCTGGGCCCAGTGGACCTGAGATTGGTCTCACAGGCATCCTCCTCCCTCCCTTATAGGGAGGGAAACTGAGTCCTGAACTGGGGTCATAGAGCCAGAACGTGGCCCAGCTGAGCTTCCACTCCAACTCTGGCCTCAGGCCCAGTGAACCATCTGCCGCACCACCCTGTCTCCAGGGTCCTGGCAGAGAGGTCCTTCTTTGGGGCTTGGCATGAAGAGATCACCACCATCTGGCTGGAGCCCGCTGGGCTTAGAGCAGGGAGGGCCCTTGGAAAGCAGGCCAGCCAGAGGAAGGTGCCCAAGATCTGCCCAGGTCTGGGGAGAGTCCCCCCCTTAGCTGCCTCCTTCAGTCTCCTCAGACAGGCTCTCTCAGGCCTTTGCTACAACAATCCTGCAGGGCCTCCCTCCTTCCTGGCCTGGGCTTCCCACTTCCAGCAGCCCCTCCAGGGCACAGGCTAGGCCCCCCACCCTGGGCCTGCCCAATACCGTCCTCCTCTGAGGTAGACTGAGCATATAGCCCACCATGAAGTCCCCCCTCACTCGATGGCCCAGGGCTGGGAGGCGCCCCTCCTGCCCCTCTACCATTGTGGGGGGCACACACGAGCATCCTGAGCACAAGAAGTGTGGAACTTCTCCCCTGAGCCTGATGGTGCTGAGCCTGGGGACCCCTGCTCACAGAAGAAGGGGTATCTTGCAGGCCCTTGTTCCAAGGAGTGGTCAGCTAATGCTTGTCCCCCTTTCTGGTGCAGGGACCACATCTTGGGTGACCACAGTGACTGCAGGGAACCAGCCGGCCCTCCTCGCCCACACCTATGGGATGACCCAGCCTCCCACCTTCAGTCCAGCCGTGAGCGTCCCAGCCCCCGTCATTGGGGTGACCCCATCATTGCCACTGATGCCCGCTCACTACCAGCTCCAGCCGCAGCCTCCACAGCCCCTGAGCAGCCTGGTGGTCACCTTGCCCAGTCAGAGCCTGTACAGCGGCAGCCAGCCTCTGAGCCTAACCTCAATGCCTGGCGTGGGACCAGTGGCCCGCCCAGGCCCCACGGCTGTAGGCAACGGGCACATGGCATGCTCGGTCCTGCCGCCACCACCACCGCCCTCTGTGCCTGTGGCTGCTCTACCCAGCAGCATTCCCACCACCAATGGGCCGGCAGGGCCCACAGCCCCTCCCACAGACTCTGCCCAGGGCCAGAACATCCAGATGCTTCGGACAATTGGCATGGGGAAGTACGAGTTCACAGACCCGTGGCACCCCAAAGGTAGGTCTCACAGCCCTTCCTGCCAAGGCCAGGCCAGGGAAAAGCCAGGCTGGCCTTTCCCATGAGGCCTCTGGCCATCTAGCAGTCTGTTAGGGGCCTCAGCTGGGCTGGGGTGAGGGAAGGAGGAAGCTGTTGGGGATGAAGGTCTGAGGCTGGAGACCGACAGAGGGGCCAAAGACATGGTGGGAGGCAAAGGATTAAGGGAGGGGCAACAGGAAGGAGACGAGAGGAGCCTGGAGGAAGAGGAGTGGGACATACAGGCAGGGAGGGGGGACGACAAGGGAAAGGCCAAGGCTGACCTCCCCCCCTCCCGATGCTGAGCTGTCCCTGGAGGGGAGAGCTGCCCTTTCCTTAGAAAGCTTACAGTGCCTTCAGGTGCTCCCCCATTGTTGGCCCAAGGAAAGCTTTAGGATGGCCATCCTTCAGTGGACTGGATCGGCCCCCTCTGACATCCCTTCAGCCTACCCAGGATGGCCCTATTACAGGCTGAGGCCTCAGGCGGACTGCAGATGGGCTGGGCAGACCTCAGGCCACAGACAGAATACAGATAGGCCAGGGCAGACCTCAGACCTCAGAGGGCCCTGGACAGACCTCACACAGGCCACAGACAGAGTTCTTTGTTGGACTAGTAAGCTGGCTCTGTCCTGTGGGCCTCTGCCCAACCTCCCAGAGTGCTTGCCCAGGGCTGGTAAAACCCAGTGAGAGATGACACATTTTGGCAGTGCCAAGAGGCAGCTGATTGTGGGGCTGAGAGCCCTCTTGGTTGGCGGGTCCTCAGCTCCCTCATCCTTGGGTTTTTAAACTGCTAGAAGGTGTTCTGTTGGAATTGGGTGGTGAGTTAGGGCTTTTCCTGATAGTCCATGCCAGGGAGGGGCAGGGGCCATGTCCCAGCCCTTCAGAAGGGGGTGAGCTGCCCTTTGCCCTGGGTGCCCAGAGTCCCCCTGCTGGGCATCACAGCCTCGGGCAGACCCAGGCCTTCTGTCTGTAACCTCACAGACACTGAGCTCTAACCACCAGACAGTCCCACCCCGACACCTGGCTTCTGTCTTCTACAAGGCTTCCAAAACAGCTAGGCAGCCCAGGCTAGAATGAGATGGCCTGGGCCAGATCCTCTTCCTGTCTTGGCACAGCAGTCAGTACAGACCTCAACATTTCTCCTACCCCTCAAGAACTGACCCCAAAACCCCAGAGGGAGACAAATAGTAAAGTGAGCCTGTGGCCAGGAGGGGCCCAGGGGGCAGGTAAAAGGACGGGGATCAGGGGGGTCCAGGTGTCAGAAACAGGCCAGGGGCTTTTATGAGAGGCCAGCCAGCCACATTCCCAGACCCACTTGTGGGCTTCCTGGGCAGGCCCGGCTCTGGGCCCTGCCCGAGTACAGGAGCTGTGTGCGGTTGTTCCTAGGCCCCAGGAGCTCCATGTGTGCTGCCCTTCATGGCTCCCATCAAATGACTGGGCGATTTCTCTGTACCAGTGGGCTATGGGATGGCTCCGGTGCCACCCCTGGGGTTGACCAGCTCTGAAAGCAGTCCAGTGGCTCCATGCTTGGGTGTGAAGGGCACCTGGAAGGGGCCATCCCGTGCACTCCCACCATCAAAGCTTCCCTCACTCTGTTGTTCTGTGAACACTGAAGTAGAGGCCGGGAGAGCCAGCATGCAGATGGGCCCTCTCAACTTCCACCTGGCACCCGGGCAGAGCCCCTACCCACCCCGGGGGCAGAGCCTCACGGGCGCCTTCACCTGGCATGTCCCATTCTGCCTGCCAGGCTGTGTTCAGCAACTCACCAATGGGCCCGGAGTCTTAATTGGCTACTTTAATTTAAAATTTATCAATTGAAAACTAAAGGTAGCTGGAAATACTCTGGGATTTGCAGTAGGTCAGTGCCAGCCTCGTGCCTGGCCCAGGCAGAGGCAGCTCCTGGCCGCCCGCCTTAATGAGCACGATTTAAGCGCATTGAGTGGAGTATCAATTTCTTCATTTTTTCAGAAAACTAAGAATCTGACTCTTCCTTCCTCTGAGGATGCCAGAGGCGGGGCTGGGATTTTCCAAATTGCGGGGCGGGAAATTAATGACGCCTGGCTTCCCTGGGGCAGAGCAGGGGCATTTACGGCAGGCACTTCAGCCTTGGAGCTCTCATTGACCCCTTCTACCACTGAGGACATTGAGGCAGACAGAGGCCAAGTGACCTGACCAGGGTCACCCGACAAGTCAATGTCTAAGACAGGATTTGAACTCTACTCTTTGGGACTCCAGGTCTGGTGCTCTGGGCACTATGGTGCCTCCTAGATGAGTCTCCAGTAGTCCAATGCCCATATTTTACAGACAGTACTCTTTAGAGGGCATACAAGTCTATAGGCAGGATTCGAACCCAGATCCTCTGACTCTGATACAATGTTCTCTCTGACCATGAGGAGTCACGGTTCAAACACTCTGCTCTCTTCTGGAGAGCTGCAGGGGACCCAAGCAGCCACCTAAGCCAATGGCCCCTCTTGGGGGCAGGTGGGACAGTAGCACAGGCCCATCGAGCCATGGTCCCCAACAGCAGCAGCCCCATCCCAGGCATCCCCCTGGGCCCTCTGTCCTCAAGAGTCTGACTCTAACAATGGGGGGGGCATTAGAATCAGCCTTTGCAAGTAGCATTAGGACTCCCCCCCAAGCCCCCTAAAACCATTCCAAATTCAGTTCCGTTCCACAAGCTCTAATCAAGTGCCTCCTCATAACCCTGAATTGTCTCTGGGCTATGTGCTGGGGAAGAAGAGACTGGAAGGAGATGGGCCCTGCCCTCTATCAGTAGGACACAAGGTGACTTAGCAAAGTCCAGGTACAAGGTGGCTGGAGGAAGGGAAGGCGCCAGCCAGCCGGAACATCAGGAAAGCCCTCCTATGGAAGGTAGAGGCAGGGCTGAGGAGGTACAGCTTGGGCAAAGGTGTGGGGGTGGGAGATGGCATATTGAATAGGCCATCTTAGCAGGAAATCCCAGAAAGAGTAGGAAAACAAAGATGCTTTTTGAGAAGGGCAGTGACCTAGTGAGACACGTTTTAAGAAAAGGATTTTGGCAGCTGGTGGAGGGAGGAGCTAGAGGCAGAGAAGTTGATTAGTCTAGGGGAGAGGGGGTGAGGGCTTGCTGCAGGGCCCAGCTATGTGAATAGAGAAGAGGGGGAGGAGGAGGGGAAGTCCAGGAGCCACTCCTGACCCCAGGGGTTCGCATCTGGGGCTCTTCCTGAGGCCCTGCCTCCAAGCACAGACCCAGGTTTGAGTGATTTGAAACTGGTTTCAGTGGGTTCCCCTCCTCAACACTCTAACCCAGCAAATGGGAACAGTGCCAGGCCTCTTGACATTGCCAGGAGAGGGAAAAACCAGCGCCTCAGATGCAAACCCCCCGCCCAGCCCATGACCCACCACCCATGAAGAATGAGATGGAATATGCTCATTCCTCCGCTTAACAGCTCATTGGACAGGGGCTCAGGCCATAGCACCAACTCAACACAAGCCTCAGTGCCCGGAGCAGACCTTCCTCAGGAGGGGGCTCAGCCTTCTGTCAGCTCCCTGACATCCCACTCCGCTCCCAGCCAAGCCCTCACGTGGCTGCTCTCTCTGGCCTGAGTGTGGCCCAATGGACTAGAGCCATAAGCCCCCTCCCACAGACCCCAAGGGCTTATTCACTCCTTCTGGCTTTCAGTGCTAAGCCAAGACAGGTCCAGATGATTTCTCCAACTTCCAACTGTCCCAGGGACCCAGGAGACAGGCTCAGCTGGCATGTTGCGGTGGCACATTCTAGAGATGTCTGAAGACATATTTGGCATCTTTGGTTTTTCCTCACAGTTTCAGGAAGCCTCCTGGGAAGTAAGAGTAGGCCATCACGTGCAGGAGGGCGTCTCACAGCCTGGCAGGAGCAGGCTGTGACCAGGACCTTGGCTCTGGCCATCCCATTAAGGTCTCCCTAGACAGCAGCCCTGGTCTGCCCTCCTTGCCAGGCATTCACTCCCTCCCTCCTCCTTCAAGAGCCAGGACACACCCAGCATAACTCACGTAGGCTGAGCTGGGTGGACATGCTCACTTCTTGAGAACATCCTCGGGGAGCCTCCATCCCTCCCCAGGCTTCTTTTCCAAGGGATCCTCAGAAAGCACCCTTGGCATTCTCCTGTCCCTTAGTGCCAACTTAGCTTGCTGAACTCCACAAGACAGTGGAGTCATTGGTCCTCCTACAGAAGACCTAGAACACCCAGGGCACTGCCAACACCAGGCCTGAGAAGCTCCCAATGCTTGCATTGGCCCGTTCCTCCTTGTTAGGTTCCAATCTGAATGGGAGTTCCTCTTTCTTTCTCCTCCCTCCTCCAAAAGATGACTTTAGCATCAAGGCAAGGAACTGCCCTGCCTATAGGAGAGAAAGACATGCTTCTAGTGTCTAGAAGAGTGCCATGGTCTACAGAGACATGGTCTGGAGTCAGAATTCTTCCAGATCTTTGGAAAACATTCCCTGCGTCCTCCATCTGCTTGGGTGGACTGTAGCCTATACCATCACATTGTTACCTGGTCTTCTCTCCTTTCATTCTTTCTTTTTTAAATTTTTTTAAATTTTTCCTTTTTTTGAGGGTCAATTGGGGTTAAGTGACTTGCCCAAGGTCCCACAGCTAGTAAGTGTTAAGTGTCTGAGGCCGGATTTCTTTCGTTCTTTCTGCCCAAGGGATCTGTGACATCTGAGAAAGGTGAGCCAATGGAGAAATTGGAAACCTCTAGCCCAGTGGTTCTCAACCTGTGGGTCGTGACCCCTTTGGGGTTAAATGACCCTTTCAGAGGGGTCGCCTAAGACCATCGGAAAACACATATTTCCAATGGTCTTAGGAACCGAGACACCACTCGGGTGATACGCCCACATATGAGTATTAAAGGGTCGTGGCATTAGGAAGGTTGAGAACCACTGCTCTAGCCCAATAGATTCAAGAGCTAGCTGGTTGGTAGGATGAGAGAGCCTGAAGGTGGGAAGGCTTCTCAAGGGTCTTCAGGGTCGAGGCATGGCCCAGTACTGACAAAGTTGGTGAGGCTGTCTAAGTCACAGGGCACACTGGCTTACAGCAAATTACTTAGAGGTCCTGAGCTGAGTGCCAACGTCTTATATTGATGATTGTGACTCTTCACTTGACAAAAAAGCAACGTTTGTGGAATTCCTCAAGGTTTTTCACAGAATGCCAGAGCCAGAGGGTCCTTAGGGTTGTCTCATCTGGAGACCTCCAGCCCCCACATCCCTCAGCAGCCCTTCCTGACGTTTTCAGAGGAAATGACTCCCCAGATCAACTCCATTTTGTGAGGAGGAACAAAGGCTCAGACAGTCATAAAGCAAACACATCTATTTATCAGATGGGGAAAGGGGCCCAGAGAAGGAGAGTGGCTCTCCAAGGTCACCCACTGTCTGCCCCTCTCAGAGCAGCCAGCCCAGGGGCCTCCCTTTACCCAACTCCAACATGGGCAAGGCAGAAGAGTGGTGAGGCCGGTGTTTGGGATGGGGGGCAGAGGTGCACAGAGGGGCTCCTCCAGTCCTTCCTTAGCAGCCCTTCCATCACGTGCCCCCTTTGAGCATCCTGCCCTGACCCCTAAGTGCAGCTTCACCTGTGCAAAGAGTGAACGGGGGTAGGTGACCTCCCCACCCACAGGGGCTGTGATCCTTGGTTCCTCCTGTGGAGGCCGCCCCACAGCAAGCGCTTAGTCAGCGGCTTTTTGTGCCCAGCACTGCTTTAAGTGCTTCAGACACAAAGATGGGCAACAGCATTCTTATTAGTCCCACTTTTATTAGATAATAATGGTGTCAGAGAGAGCTCTGAGGGCTGCAAATCACTCCACAAATAGGATCTTATTGGGTTCTCACAACAAGCCCCGAAGGTAGAGGTTGTGAGCATCCCCACTTCACAGGAGAGAAAACTGAGGCAGACAGCAGATAAGTGACCCCCAGGGTCACACAGCACAAGTATGTGCAGCAGGATTTGAGCTCAGGCCTCACCTGCTCCAGTGCTCTCTCCATGGTGCTGCATGATCTTTGGCATCATCAGTGGCCTCTTTAATATGCAAGCACCCTGAGCAGGTGATATGGCTATCAGTCATCAACCTCTTAGTATAAGTTCTTTTCATCACATAGCTCTGCTCTATTTTCCACCTGGTTGCACTCTTCTGGACCTCATTATGCTCCCCAAAACCTCATCATCCTACAAGGTCACAACAACCCTGGCACTCACAAGAAACGTTGGCTTCCTCCTGTTTGCTTCCTCCCTTCCTCCCTCCCTCTCCCTTCCTCCCTCTCTCTCCTTCCTTTCCTTCCTTCCTTCCTTCCTTCCTCCCTTCCTCCCTCTCTCTTCTTCCCTCCCTCTCTCTCTTCCTTCCTTCTCTCCCTCTCTCCCTTCCTCCCTTCCTCCCTCCCTTCCTTCCTCCCTTCCTTCCCTTCCTTCCTTCCTCTCTCCCTTCCTTCCTCCCTCCCTCTCCCTTCCTCTTTCCCTCTCTCCTTCCTTCCCTTCCTTTCTCCCTCCCTTCCTTCTTTCTCTCCCTCTCTTTTCCTTCCTTCTTTCCTTCCTTCCTCCCTCCCTCCTTCCTTCCTTCTTTCCTTCCTTCCTTCCTTCCTCCATTCCTTCCTCCCTTCCTCCCTCTCCTTTCTTCCCTCCCTCTCTCTCTTCCTCCCTTCCTTCCTTCCTTTCCTCCCTCCCTCTCTCCTCCCTTCCTTCCTCCCTCCCTTCCTTCTTCCCTTGCTTCCCTTTCTTCTATCCCTCTCTCCTTCCTTTCTTCCTCCCTCCCTCTCCCTTCCCCCTCCCTCTCTCTTTCCTTCTCTCCCTCTCTCCCTTCCTTCCTTCTCTCCCTCTCTCTCTTCCTTCCTTCCTCCTTCCCAGGCTCCACCCTTTGCATCCTACACTCCTGTTCACTTGCCACTGACTTCTGATGGAGGAAGTCGCCCACCTGGGCTGACTGAATCAGCTACAAATTCCTACCCAGTCTCAGCAAGGTCCTCCCTACCACGTGCCAGGCCCTTCACTCCTCCCTAGTGCTACACCTCCCACAGCATCTGCTCCAGGTCCTCTCTCTCTGCTCCTTAAACCTCCTACACTGCCCCCTCCTCATTCTCTCACCTCACCTCCTCCTGCACCAAGGAAATAGGGGCTGTCTGTCACACACTCTTCTCTTCTCCCAAAGGCCCCACCTCCCACTTGTCAGACCCAGAGGCATCCCCCACTCTCCTTTCCTCCATGCCAAGGCCAAATCCAGCAGGGCACAGACTCCATCGTCTTCCCCCCACTCAGCCTTGAGTCTCTCCCCAGTAAGAGCTGCTTCCTGGCTGCCTACAAACAGGAGCGTCTCCCCATCCTCAACAGCCTTCACTGGACCCACCATCCCCTCAAGCCAGCATCATATGTCTCTTCCCCCTTTCATTGACCAACAAGCCATGCCCCCTTTGCCTCTGTTTCCTCCTCCCTTCGCAGCCCCCTGCAATTTGCATCCAGCCACACCCAGCTGGTCTGGCTCCTCCCCAATGTCACTAATGAGCTTTTAATCGCCAAATCTGACTTCCTGGTTTCAGTCCTCATGCTTCTTTACTGACACCATCATCCCTACTTTATCACCTCTGTCTTCTGACTTCCCTGGCTCCCTTTAAAATGCGGCTCAAATTTCCCCTTTCCCCACCCCACCCTCACCTCCCAGTGCTTTCCTTCTGACATGGCCTTCCATACGGGAAGTTGGAGAGGTAGGAAGGGGTCAGGCTGGGAAGGGCTTTCAATGTCACACTAGATTTTGGGTTGAATCTTGGCAGCAACAGGTAGCCACAGGAGCTGGTTGCCCAGAGAGTGACCTGGTCAGACCTGGGCATGAAGGAAGTTCACTGGTACAGCTGAGTGGAGGAAGGGCCCAAGAGGAGAGCTATGGTCTTCCTTCCACTGTGGTGGTATTAGACCTAAGCACAACCTTCAAGGAGTGGCTGACCAGGGCAGAGGCGACCCTCTACCTGTTCTTAGGTACCCCTCCGCCTCTTGAAATGCACAGCTAAGCACGGGAGATACTGAGACAAAATCCAGACGGTCTCGGCTCTGGAGTTCATATTCTAATGAGCAAGACAGTATGCAAAAAAAAAAAAAATCTGTCTTGTCTACACCTAGGAGGGGTATAGATAAAAAAAAAAACAGATGAAAGGGAATCCTGCAGGAAGATGCTGGGGGAGGGACCAGGAGAAGCATCCTGCAGAAAGTCATGCCTGTGCTGAAGCCTTCATGAAACCAGGGCTTCCAAGATTAGGACGTGAGAAGGAAGAACATGGATGACAGAGGGATGGAGAGAGGAGAGGGAGCATTGTGGCGAGCACACAGGAGGTGCCAAATCAATGCTTGGTGGGTAAAAATACCCCCACTTCTTTCTATTCCCCACCATCTGGGACTGATATATTGGCCCCAGAACATTGGGGCTAATATGTCTGAGAGCTAACTGCTCTCAGGATGATTTGCACTAGTTAGATCAAAGAGCATGTCCTTTGTAGGCTTGTTTTCCCTTTGTTCACTTTTCACTGTTTTCTGAAATGGTTTTACTAGAAATGTTCTACTGTCTTTCCCCATTCTGTGTTTCCATCAGATTCCATGTCTTTCCTCTTGGCTGCAATGTCAAGTGATGGCTGTTTTCCACTCTCTCGCCTCTTCATCATGACAAATGCTCTATAACAGTTAATCGTCTCTAGGAAGTGGTGGTGCTCGGAGTCAATGTCTCTTCCTTTATCCATTTCCTTTCTGGGGTCCATAAAAGCCTGTTTGAATTGGCTGGGTCGGAGCCATTTGTAATTTCTCGTATTATCTTCTTCTTCTCATCTTTATCCTTTTTTTCCCCTTTGGTCTTGGTTTTGCTCTTTCCTCTAACTCATTGATGACTGGGTTGCACACAGAATTAAATGAATGGCCAGTCCATCAATCTCTGTTAAGTCGGAGTCAGTTTCACCATGTGCAATGGTGCCATTTCTAGAGCCTTCTCTCCCCACCCCTCCACCCCCCCCCACCCCACCCCCGGTTTCTGAGCAGCCCTGGCCTGATTGAGTGGCTCTAGGCATCTGTTTTTGCATTGAATGCCCTGGCAAGTCATTTCCATTCAGCCTGCTTTCTCAGGAACCTGAAAGGGTCAGGAAAATGCCTTCACCATGTTTTTATTGCCTTTGACCACAGGCAGAACCAACCTGGCCAACTCCTTGAAGAGCTGGCAAGATGCCCTCCTTTGAGCTGTTGCTTTTTTGGGCTTCTGGTCTCATTTTCAGTAAGAAGGCCAATCCAACAATGGCTCAGCCCCACAGAGAGACAGAGATTTCACTATTAAAGAACTGCCAGATAAAGGAGGTGAATCCTAGCCCCCTCCCCCTCTCTTCTGCCATAAGGGGAAGGTGCTACAGGAGACCCAGATCTGTTTTGTGTTTTCCTTGGCCAGAGGTGGCTGCCCAGCTGGTCTTCAGAAAGCAGACAGAGAGCCTGAGAACAGTATAGGTCATTAGTCATCTCTGGATGCAGCCACAGAGTGGCTGGAGTCAGGGGGCCTGGGTTCAGATCCTGCCCCTGATGCTTGCTCCCTTTGTGACCTTCCCCTCATCGGGCCTCAGTTTCCCCATTTGTAGAATGAAGGGGCTAGCCTCGATGGCCTGTGAGCTTGGTGTCCACATGTGAGGCCCTGGGCTGCTCATTATGAGGGAGACAGAAAAGAAAGTTCATGTTGTGCTAAGGGAAAGGACTCACACATACACATAATTGTGACACCAAGTCCTGGGAGAGAGATCTTGTGGTAGAGCAAGGGCTGGAGCATCACTCCCGGCCCTAAGCAGCAGGGCAGGCTTCAAGGAGGAGTGGTCCTAGAGCAGAACCTTGAAGGATGAGTTGGGTTCTGCTAGGTGGAGGAGCTCTGACCAGAGAAGGAGGAAAGACAGACAAGGCCAGGATCATGACACATGGGAGAATGGGCACAGGGTGGAGTGTGGGGAGCTAGCCAGCTGGACTGCTAGACTCTCAGGTAAAAGCACACTGGAGGTTGTCTGTCTCAGCACTCCCATTGTACAGAAGGAACGTCTGGCTGAGCAGCTGGCATCCTCCTCCTCCCCACCCCATCCCAGCAGGGGCTTCTGGGGCAGCTCTGTGGTACAGTGGATGGAGCACCATGCTGCAGTGAGGAGGACCTGAATCCTAATCCAGCTTCAGACACTTACTAGCTGTGTGACCCTGAGCAAGTCACTTAATCCCAGACACTCCTGATGGATTTTCAGTGAGGAAATGAGATGAGACTTGTGGTTAGATGTGCATCTTGGCAGCTTGTGGAGGATGAAGAGAGAGGGGAGCCGTTGGAGAGACCAGTTAGGAGGTGTCTACAAAATCCAGGTGAGAGATGTCGAGGGCCCGTCTGTAATGTGGTTGTCTGTCCATCCCTCTCAAAGAGGACCATGACATCAGGGAGGTGATGTCATAACTTGCAACTGAATTGGATCTCAGTGAGGCAAGACTGTGCAAGGTCACTGGCCTCACTTTCTTCTCCAGAGCCGTCTGGGTCCAGTGGTCAGATACAGATCAGGACAACTAGAGATGGCCCAGGATGTGGTAGGGGGGGCTTGGCCTTCTTAATTTAAGGTCTTTACTTGTAGCTAAGGTGCTCACTTTGCCTGAGGCATGCCCATTCAGTGATTAAGGCTAGGTAAGAACCTAGGCAGAAAACGGCCCCTTTTATGTAGTCAGAAAAAAAATCAGTGGGAGGGGAAGTTCCTCAGGGTTTCTGGTCAAACAGAACAGCTGACATTAACATTCACTCTGAGCTGTCAGAGCTCCAATAATGACCAGGTGGGGCTTGGGCTGGGACCTACTGCTGGTCCATCAATGAGTGATTTGCGTTGAGGGCATGGTCCTTAAGAAACAAGTCTAGTGCATGAACCCCAAGATATCTTGTGAGGTTTCAGCAATCAAAATTTACACTCCTTTGGGCAGACCACACACAGGTAGGGTATTATATCTTGTGTGGACTGGGGAGACCAGAGGAGAGGAGAGGAGAGACTGTTGTTTGTCCTTCCCTCTCAAAGAGGACCATGACATCAGGAAGGTGATGCCACACTAGGAAAATAGAGGTCACATTCAAACCCTGATTCCATGAGTTTTGATTGGACTTGGTTACTGCAGGGGGGAAAGGTGGGGGTGAAATAAAACTAGGCTGTGGACACAAGTCCTGCCACATCTTGGTCCCTGGACATTTGCTACAATACAAGCTTGAAAGGTTAAACCTGCCCTGGGGCAGCCTGGCCTCCCTCCCACCCTCCTCCCAGGCAAGGCCACTCCCACTCATTTGGAGAAAAGCCTCCAAGATGGTTTGCCTTACCCTCCAAGGGAAGGGGAGGATGAACATATCCTCACCAGGGCCAGAGACCTGCAAGCAAATATTTGCTTTTCTGTGCTGTGGATGCCAGGCAAAGGTAGGTACTGCTGCTGCCCTGCTCCTCTCCTCCTTCACTCCCTCATTCCCACTCTTCCACTGCAGTTTTTGGGGCTCATTCAGACTGCAGGAGCAAGGATACCTTTGAGCTAAAAACCAAAAACGACCCAAGTTCACACCCCAGGCACCCTTGAGAAATGGGAGAAGATGCAGGAGAGCCCTACCCCAGAACACACCACAAAGCCAGGGATGCCAGGGCTGGTGGCTCTGGTGGGTTTGGCTATAGGGGAAAGGTCATCCCCAGCTGCTGCCAGATGCCCCTGCCATGCTCGCCCATGAGCCACGCTGGCTTTGCACCATCCCCAGTCCCCATCGCATTCTCACACCATGTTTGACCAGGTACCCAACCCATTGCAATCATACCCATCTGGTGGGAGAAATGCTGCCACATTGGGTGGGGAGCGGTTGTGGGCTTGACTATCCATGAAAATGAACACCTCTGTGTTTCTGATTTATCTGTGTGGAAACCTTGTTTATTTTTTATCTTTTCAAATTTAAGTGGTTTGTTGTTATTTTGCTTTTTAAAAGTGATGGTTCTGGGGGGTCTCTCACCTCCCCAGCTCCTCCTGTTGCTGCTTGTCTGACACCTTCTGTCTGTGACTCCTTTTGACCGTCAGTGTTGAGTCAGTCTTGCCAAGAAACAGTGTCCAGTACTTCTGATTTCTCAACTTCTTGACACCCCCCCCAAAAAAATAAGAAGCAAAGCTCCCCCATGCAGCCGCCGACCCCTTACCTTAATGGGACCTGGCCTGTCTGTCTTCTCTGTTCTGCAGAAATGTTGAAGGAGTTGAACCAGCAGCGGAAAACGAAAGAGTTCACAGACCTGAAAATTATTGTTGACGGCAAAGTGTTTGAAGTCCACCAAAATGTGGTAGCTTCCTGCAGCTTGTATCTCAAGGACCTGATCAAAAGGTTTGCTCCCCTCCAGCCGCGATCTGGTCTACTCCTCTGTAGGACGCATTGTGTGGCTTTTCTCCCCACCTCTCTTGCAGGTCCCGAAGAGTGACTCTCCTCTCCCAGAGCCAGCAGCCACGCTGTCCACCTCCTCAGCGGGGGCCCTACCCCGCCTCCAATCCATCCCTTCCCAACATCTCCCATCACTCACTCAGATTCAGACTGTGACAGGCAGTTGTTGCCACTTTGCCTAATTCAGCTGAAGGCAAACACCTCACTCCCCAAAGCAGCCCAAGTCTCAAGGGGCCAGACCCCAGAATAGAAGGGGCACTGTCTTCATTCCCAAGGGACCACATCACACTCACCTACACTTCCTCCCACCTCCCTTTGCACTGGCCCTCAGGGCACTGCTCATCCCATGAGCACTTTGGGCCAGGTCCCAAGGGGTGGGACGTCTTTGTCTCTAGGCCCAACCTGGGAGTCAGAGGATCAACACCAAGGTCTCACCACCACCACCCACCCCATTGAGCATCAGGACACAGACCTGTGTCCCACCCCCACCCTGAGCATCAGTCATCCTCACTCGATGCCACCTGCTCTTCCTCTGCCTCCTGCCCCATCCTCTGATAGTTCTAGCAGACTGACCCTCTTGCATGCATGCAAGCAGTTTTTATCCATCTCAATTGACTTCTCGATTCCTGCCCTTCCTGTCCAGGAAGAGGAGTGTAGGCAGCCACTATTTGGGGCCCTCCTGGAGAGTGAGAGTAGCAGGGGGGTCCCGGTCCCACCAGTCCCTTTGACCCGACATCGGCACATTAACGCCCCTGGATGTTTGCCTTGCAGCACCCTCCCTGCAGACGCCGGGCCCAGAACATGCTGCCAGCCTCCAGCTAACGCCCCAGTGACTGCCTTTTATTTCAGGATGGCCCGTTGGCCAGTGATTCCTTTCCACATGGTTGTGTCCTGAGCTAAGCTCTACATTCCTGTTTCTTGTGGATATATGTGACTTTCCTCTAATGTCATTCTGCCATGGCATTATCCACATTTCAGAAGGGGGCAGAGCTGGCCCAACCCCAAGGAGAACTGGACTATTTCTTTCTTCTGTCTGACTGGGAGGGGGAACTCTGGTGCTGGGCCTTCTCTCCTCCCCTTCCTGTCCCTTCCCTCCACTCTTCCCCCTTCAGTCAACATTTATCCAGCACCTACTGTGTGCAAGGTTGTGCTTGGCCCTGGGGAAACACAAGAAGCAGTGAACTAGTCCTTGCCCTCCAGGGGATGCATTCATGGACAAAGATGAGTGGATAATGAGTAATTTGAAGAGGGAAAAACATGCACTCTCCCCAAGGTCCTTACCCTAATTGGAAGGAAGGAAGGAAGGAAGGAAGGAAGGAAGGAAGGAAGGAAGGAGGGAAGGAAGGGAGAGAAAAAAGGCTCTTTTAAGTGCTTACCATGTACTAGGTCCTGTGCTAAGCACTAGAAATGATGTCTGGATACAGACTGTGGAGGACTCTAAGGGCCAAGGAAAACAACTTTCATTTGATCCCAGAGGCAGTAGAGATTCCCTACAACATCTTGAACCCAGGAATGACTTGGTCAGAGCCAGGCTTTAGAAGGATTCAATCTGCAGCTCTGTGTAAGATGCCTTGGAGGAGCCAGGAAATTATTAGACCAGACTGGGTAAAGGGTGACAAGGGTGATGGGCTGATGGAGGCTGGTGGCCTAGGAGTGGAGAGAAAATGTCAGATACAAGAGATGCTGTGGATATTAGGTCAGCAAGACTGGGCAAATGCCTGGACGTAAGAGATGAGGGAGAGGAAAGAGATGGGGATGATTCCAAGGCTGTGAGATGATGGCCCCCCACAAGAGAAAAGGAGACTCTTAGAAGCCGGTGATCCAGGGAGGACGGTAACAAATTCTGCTTTGGATAGGAGCCCTGGAGTGGAGGGGCCACCAGAAGCTCCTGCCAGAATTGTCCTCCTATCCTTCTGTCTCTCTTCATCTCCCTGGACTTATTCCCTGCTGTCCATCCTCTCCTCCCTCGGCTTCTTTCTCCCTGACTCCTCTCCCTCTCCCTCCCTCCAAGACCATGTTTCCACAGCCTAGGTAATCTTCCATCTCCCCCTTCCCCTTCAACAATGCCTGGAACTCTCCTAGAGCCAGGTAAGGAAGTTGGGACTTCATCTGATGGGCCACTGACCATCCAAGAACCCAGCAGTAATGTCCTGGGAGTGGTATCTAGCCAGATGAGTCTGGGGAGAGAGTGGAGGCAAGGATGCCAGGGAGGAGTCTCTTTCAGGAGACCAGGTCAGAGGGGTGGAGTGGGGTTGGTCTTGGAGAACACATCACCTCTGCTACATGAGCCTTCTTGAGAAAACAAAGGGGCCATGCCCAGTGACCTACAGGGTGCTTTCTACCTCTGATGGGCTCTGATTCTCAGAGCTAGCAAGAGCCCTTGAAAAAGGAGGTGTAGCCCCAAAAGGCATTTCTAGGGCAATGCTATGGTTCAAAGGCTACCTTTCCTAGGAGAGTGGTTGGATCAGATTGGAGGACCAGTGGGCCCAGAGCTCCAGAGGTCATGGGTAGTTCCTTCCATGGGCCCCAGTCAACTCCTTTCCTGCTGATCAAGTGAGTCCCAAGTCTCCCAGGATGACCCTCCCAGAGTCACTAGTCTCCCTCCACCTCATCCCTGTGTGCTTGGGATCCTGAAGACCTGAGGGGGCCTGAGGACATGGGGCAGGGAGGGGGGCTTCTCCTGCTGGCTCCGCCACAATGGTCTCAGGGGTCAGTGGACAAGTGCTGGTGTTGCTGCTTCCAGAGGTCAGAGAAGTCCAGCACAGCTTGGGCTAGAGCAGCCAGGGAAGGCTTCCTAGGGAGGAAGACAGCAGATCTGGGGCAAGACAAGGGCATTTCATCTAGAGAAAACTCTGCAGATAAACAAGAAGCAGAGCTGAGTGTGAACTGTCTGTGGCAGGGGCAGGGAGCAAGATGGCCTAGTTAGAGTAAAGAGTAGCAGCAGGAGGGAGCTGGAGGCCACCAGAGGCTCCCTGAGAAGGGAGTCTAGAGCTAGACCATGGAGTTCAGACCCATCCCTGAGCTTGGCTCCTGTCCCTGGAGCTAGAGGGTGGAGCTTGGTTCCATCCTGGAGATAGACCATAGAGTTCAACTCCATCCCTAGAGCTAGAATGTGGAACCTGACCCTATCCCTGAGTCCTGCTCCCATCCCTAGAGCTAGATCTTGAAGCTCAACTCCCACTCATAGAGTTAGAACATGGAGCTTGGACTCATCGTGGGGCCCCATCCTAGAGGCCAGAATAAGGTACAGAATAGGCAGACAGCTCCCAGGACTGTGCTCCAGACCAGCCCCATAGACCATGGAGCTCAATCTCATCCCTGAAGATAGAGGTTGGCCCTTATCCCTGGAGCTGGAATGTGGAACTTGAACCCATCATGAAGATAGAGTTTGGCCCCTGTCCCTGGAGATAGACCATGGAGTTTGACCCCATGGCATGTGGCCTCATCCCTAGAGCTAGAATATGGACCTTGGTCCCATCCTGGAGCCAGAACAAGAAGCTCTGTCCCATCCTGGAGCTATAATGTGGGGTTTGGCCCCATCCTGAAGATAGTCCATGGAGCTCAACCTCTATCCCTGGAGACAGAACATGAAGCTTGGTCCTATCCCTGGAACCAGACCATGGAGCTTGACCTTCATCCTTGGAGCTAGAATATGGAGCTTAACCCCATCTTGGAGATAGGCTATGGAATGTGGCCCCATGCCTGGATCTAGAACATGGAACACGGTCCCATCCCTGAAGCCAGACTGTGGAGTACAGCTTCATCCCTGGAGCCAGACCATGGAGCTTGGCCCCATCCTGGCTATACATCATGGAGCTTGATCCCATGGAGCTTGGTCCCATTCTAGGGATAGACCATTAAGGTCAGCTTCCAACCTTAGAGCCAGACCATGGAGCTTGGCCCCATCCTAGAGGCCAGAATAAGGTATAGAATGGGCAGACAGCTCCCAGGACTGAGCTCCAGACCAGCCCCATCATGTAGGCAAAGCTTTGCCATGAGATGCAGCTCTCAATGAGGCCCAGATTGTACACTGTCTTTCTTTGAGGTTTAGGGGCATTCCCTCATCTTCTATGTACCAAGGGGGCACTGGTTGGATGCCAGGTAAGCTGACACAGTGCCCAGTTTATGGGGACACTCTGGCCCCACCTGGGGAGACAGGTCACTGTGCATGCTTGTCTACACTGGAACCCAGGACCCAAATCAGAATTACTGAACACTTCTGAGCACCATGCAGGACATGGAAGAAGGATCTAGAAAACAGACCCCATGAGAGAGGCTGGGAGGCTGAACTCTTTTAGACAAGACCCCTTGAGGTTGATTGAGGAGTCCAGGGGGTCCCATCCAGGCAAATGAGGTGCCAAGCTGTTGATCATGGTTCAGTAAGCCCCTCTGCCCATGCCAGGGAGGCCAGGCAGGTCAGCTGTGAGGTGAGGGACCTGTTGCTTAGCTTTGTGCTGGATGTGTTGGGGGACCAACAGCCTCAGAGAAGCTGTTTTCAGGGTCTCAAGAAGGCTCCCTCTCATCTACTCTGGGGCTCATTTGGACCCCTGGACCCAAGGGAAGGAGTAACCAGGAAAGAAAGTAACCAAGGAGTTAGGTAGAACCTGGACCCAGAATGGGGGTTGGCAAGAAGCGGAGGAAAGCATGAAGAGCCAAAGAACAGAAGACTCTGAGCCCTAGAGTCTTGACCAAATAGAGGCCGCTTTGCCCCTGAAGGTGGCCAGTGAGGTAAGTGACAGCGCCCCAGGAGAAATTGTGGCTCCAACCTGTCCAGGATAAAAAGCATGGGATGAATGGACAGCCAGGTTCCAGGCCCACCAAGGGGGAAGGCCAAGGAAGGGCAGCACAATGGCCCCTGCACCCGGCACCAGTGTGCCAGGCTGCCCTTTTGCAGTCACCACAGGAGGGCTGCCAGGAGACCCGGGCATCGAGAGGGCAGAAGCAGGGGTCCCCTGGAGCAGAGGCCGCAGTGATGCTCTGCTGCCCGTGTCCATGAAGAGGGAGGGAGGCTGCAGGCTCATCAGGAGCCTTTGTGTTGAAGGGGCACGCACATGTGTCAGCACACGTGTGCAAACATGTATGTGGTGGGGCCAGCTGAAGAGCCAACGGTCCAAGCCCAAACATGGGGTGTTCATTTGAAAAAAAATTACATTTTTGCTGAACTCTAATTATGCCACTTAATTAAACATGTAAATTGATTTTACATGATCTTTAAAGAGCCCACGCAATGAATCAAATCTTTCCCTGGACAAAAAGGTCTTTTCCTAACTTGGTGGTTTCTGAAAGTGGTCAATGAATCACACGAGCACTGAATGGCAAAGCCAGAGGAACTTCCAAGAACGATGAGCCAAAGCCCCGCTTTCCCCCATTCTTGGTAGCTTGTGACTTGCTCACACCTGTCTCTGGGTCCCCAGCACTGAGCACCATGCTAACTCCATGGGGAGCCTTAATGGGGAGCCCAGCAGAGGCAATCATGGAGGATGTCCTGAGGGAAACCAAGCAGCCTGCCTTTACAGATGAGGAAACTGAGGCCTCAATTTCTGTTCAGGCTCCCCCTTACAAGAGTCTGTTTCCTTGGTGGGTCTCTGGCCCAGGGTCCTGCCTGGAGTTGGGCCACACCCTGCACTGACCCTCTCAGCTTGAAATTCAGAGACAGAGATGAAGAGAGAGCCATGGGGAGAGGCCTGAGCCTCCACAAAGCTCATATGAACTCATCACACACAGAAGAACCAGACCTGAGAGTCAACAGGAGAGTCTGTCTCACCAAGAACACAGCCACGTAGGCTGGTCTGTCCCTGTTGTACCCAACCTCAGCTTGACCACCAGCACCTGAGAGACCTTGGATGCTCTCTGCCTTCCTGAGATCTCTGAGCTGTGCTGCAGAGACCCCCACACAAGGCATGCCGAGGAATGGAGTCCTCCATCACCTCTGTCTCCCACTGTTTTTCCTACGGAGAGATGCGGAGCCCAGAGGCCCTGGTGGGCTCTGGGTGGGACATCCTGCACTTTCCACTTCCCCTGATGCTTGCCCCACTCCCAAGAGGCCCCTTCACAATCTAAGGCCCCACCAGCATCTCCAAGAGGTGCCCCAGCTAAGCGGGATGGCTAGAAGCCAACCCCAAGACCTGGGCAGGGCCACAAGACAGTTTGGTGAAAGCGACACAATGCCTGTGTGGCTGTGATTGAGGTCATTCATCGCCCCCTGTAAGCTGCCCTCTAAGCCCACATGTGCTTCCCCCTGGCTGAGGATAGTCTCGGGCTGAGCCTTCAGTGAATGACCAGGCGCTTGGCACCTCCCTGGCTGGACAGCTCCTCCTTGCTCTGAAGCTTTCTGCTCCTGAAATCTGCTTCGTTGCCCCACCTGCCTTGTCCAAACAGACATGGGGCTCACCCCCGTGTGTCTGGCGTCAGCCCTTTGTGCCCCAGGGCCCATCTCTCACCCTGCCTCCATGGGGTCCCCTCTCCTGGACGCCCTCCAGCTTACTCCCTAACAGGAGGCACTCCAGATCTGCATGGTCGGACCAGTCCTGGCCACATGCTTTGGACAGCCTCACATCCCCTGGAGCTGGTCACCTGATAAAGCTATCCAACCAACAGATGAGCCCTATGGCCCTCCCTGGAGACCACCATCTGGACTGGTGTTGATCCCTGTGCCGGACTCGTTGGACCTGCTCCTCCTGGTCTTCCAGCCATTCCTGAGCCAGGCTCGTCGTGCTGCCATGCAGCTCACCTCTCCTTTCTGTCCCTGAGGCGGCCGTCGGTGCTTTAGGGAGGCTCTGGTCAAGTGTCAGTTTCCTCATGTGTGAAATGAGGGCCTTAAATTCTCTAAACCCTAGAATCTTAACCAAGGAATTCCCTGAAAGGACCCTGAAAAGCAAACCCTGTAAAAAAGCCCCTGAGGTTGGTGTGACTTGACCTGCTCTGGTCAATACAACGATGATAATCATAGGGATTGTTGTTGTTGCCATTTACATAGCACACAGAAGTTGCCCAGTGCTTTCCAAATATCATCTCAACAATCCAGGAAAGTAGGTGTATAGATTGTCTCCATTTTACAAATGAGGAAACTGAGGCAGAGGTTATGTGACTTGCCCAAGGTCACACATCGAGGGTGTGTCTGAGGCTAGATTTGAACTCACATCTTTCTGACTCCAGGCCAAGTACTCTGGGCACTGTGGCACCATCTAGCTGCCTCTGTTGCCCACTGCTTCCTTTTCAAGAGGTTCACTAACCACCCCTTTAATAATATGCTCTAGATTTTTGTCCAAGGAAATCTCACTTCAGTTCTTTCCCTTTTTTTGAAAATGGAGCCACCTATCCTTCTCCCTTCCTGCTCTCCCCAGTCCTTCCTGTAGTCATCCAGGAAGAGAATCTGGATGCCCAGGAGAGCACAGCGCCCGGCCTCAAACCCCTCCTCTGACACTTAGTCCACCTCCCTGGGCCTCCGTCTCCCTCTTGGGGCCAGCCAGCTCTAGATTTGGGAGGCTGTGACCCTATGGGTGGGACTCACCTGGGCCCAGTGGCTTAGCTTCACTGAGGGCAATTGGGCACTCTCCTCCCTTTGTTTACCTTGGGTCTCCTAGGACCTCTGAGCAGAAATTGAAGTTATAGGGAACAACACTGGGACTTGAACAGAATGAGTCATTTCACAAGGGTGAGTTTCTCAGTGCTAGAGCTGCTCCGTCGACTCCTTCCATCTTTGGGGCTCTGTGATTGTAATTCTTTGGTCCCCACTGGAGATAGAGGGCCTTTGGGGAAAACACCATGGACTTACAGTGTGATTAGTGCACATGGTCGGGGAGGGTCACGTCGAGGGAGCCCAGTGCAGCCCTGAGATGTGGAGAGGACTGGAAGGAGGCTAAAGGAAGGAGGGGTGGGCAGGGATGCACCATTCATTAGCCCCATGCCCAGAGATCTAAGAGGGAACTTCCAACCCTTCCTCTGTCTCAGGCTGCAGCAGCTCTGTCAGAGGCAGGCCTTGGGACAGGAGCTGGGGCAGAGGCCCCTGCCCTGGCTGGTCCCCCCACTTACTTACCGGGTTTTGCCATAGAATGATCCAGACCCTGAACTCTGGCCAAGCCAATGGCCTGCCCTCCAGAGCTCCCAACAAGCGTCTGTAATGGTGGGACAGGCAGTATGGCAGGGCTGGGGGTGTCTCTGACCTCCCTCACCTAGAATCTGGAAAACACATGAAAAACTTTCTAGTGGAACCCGGCATGCTTTACAGGAGAGGAGCCCGATGCCCAGGGAGGGAAGGGCCTGCAAGGGCCTTCCCAGTGATCACTCAGCAAGTCACTGGCTGAGCCTGGACTCCTGACACGCACCCACCCTGGGAGCCTACTCTAGGAGCCAGCTCAGCCTGCAGAGAGGGCCAAACTGGGCAGTGGGGCAGAGGGAGAGCCAGTGAGACTGCAGCCTGGCCTGGGAATGGGGGTCCCAGGAACAAAGCCGGACCCCACCTTTTCCCAGCCATGTGGTGAGCTGGGTGCCTGCCCCTGCCTGGGCCTCGGTTTCCTCAACCTGCCAAGAGGGCAGAGAACGGCTGCTTGGCCTGCCCCGGGCACCTGCAGGCTCAACCTGATGGCTTCCGGGAGGGGGGTGGGGCCGGTTTTACCCGAAGACTCACCCGCCTCCTAACCACCTCCTCTTTGCTTCCTCCCTCCTGCCGGCCCGTCACCGATTTCACTGGCTCCGTTGGGGCTGGGGTTTTCTTTTTGTCTCTGTCTTTTAGGATCTCTCTAGGGTTGGTGCTGGTGCCTGCTAGGCCCCCACGGGCGGCACGCCCTCTGTCCCGATGTCTGTCCCTCGAACCCTGACAGACTTCCCTTCCCCCCCCATCCCCACGTGCCCCCTCTCCCAGCATCCCCCCCAGGTTCACCAGCACGAGCTCACACACAGGCCCAGGCGCTGCCCCGAGCCCCCAGGCGAGGCCCCGCGGGATGGATGGCTGCTGGCTGCCTGTGGCAGAGGGAGAGGGTCGCTCCCCCTGCCCCTCCTGGCTCTAACCATTCTGTCCGTCTATCTCGTCTCGTCTTCCGTTTCCAAGCAATATCATGACGGGCTTCTTTTGCTGTGCCCAACAGGGAACGATATATTTGGGGACCGGGCCGGGCCGGGGAGGAGGGTCTGGGCAGCGGCGCCTCCCTGAGGGAGCCCCCCGGGGCCTCCCCTGCCCCCCTCTCCTGCTCCACCTCTCCTGCCCCACACTCCCAGCTTCTCCTACCCCCCAGCCTCTCCCGCACTCCCTACTGCTTCCCTGGGGCGTCTCCTGCCCCCCTCATCCCCTCCTCTCCTGATTTACCTCCCCTGTTCCCCCACCCCCCAACTTCTCCCGGCCCCTAGCCTCTCCTACCCCCCCCTTCTGCTTACCGAGGCTTCTCCTGCACCACCACCACCCCCCTCCCTCCCCCCGCCTCTCGCGCTCCACCTCTCCTGCCCCTCCCCAGTCTCTCCTGCCCCACCCCGAGCCTTCTCCTGCTCCCTATTGCCTCCCCCGTGCTGTGAGGGGCTGCTGCCCTGCCCCGAGGTCTCCTGCCTCGTCCCGGCGGCGGGTCCCAAAGTGTATTGTTTCCCTGGGGAGCCAAGCTGTCCCTCATCTCCATTCGTGTGGCTCATCCTCTTTGGTTCGCCCCCTTTTTTGCATGAGTGGCAGCCTAGCACCCAGCAGGGCCCCCCCCCCCCGGGTCACGCTCTTCTCTTGCAGATGCAGAGCTGGGGCCCCAGGGTCAGGTGCGCCCCGCTTTCTGACCCCCCAAAGAGAAGCACGTGACTGAGGCTGGAAGGGAAGGCAGCGAGGCCTCACCCTGCTGGGGAGCGGGGCCCGCGGGGCCGGGGGCTGAGAAGGCTCCGCTCTGCTGTGCCTAGGTCTCCCCGGGAGCGCGACGGCCGTGCCAAGCTGGAACTCAGCCTGCCCGACCTCCGCGCCGACGTCCTGGAGCTGCTCCTGGAGTTCGTCTACACGGGCTCGCTGACCATCGACGCTGCCAACGCGAAGACGCTGCTGGAGGCCGCCAGCAAGTTCCAGTTCCACACCTTCTGCAAAGTCTGCGTGTCCTTCCTCGGTGAGGGGAGCGAGACCGCCCACGGGGGGCGGGGGGCGGGATTTGGAGGCACCCAGGGTGCTTACCTGAAGCCCAAAGATTTGGAGGCAGTGCCCAGGGTGTGGACGCCACAGAGCCTGGTCCTGTCCCCACCATGGACCAAATCCTTACCCTAAGTCAGCCACAGACTCACCTCTCTGCAGCCCCTAACCCAGTCACAGATGGAACCTTCTGACCTCCTAACTCAGCCACCGACTGACCCCTTAACCCAGTCAGAGACTGAACCCCTGCAATCCCTAAGCCAACCAGACCGACCCCTCTGACCCCCTAACCCAGCCACAGACTGACCCTCTGACCTCCTAACCCAGCCACAGACTGACCCCCCTGTAGCCCCTAACCCAGCCAGACTGATCTCTCTGACCCCCTAACCTAGCAGACTAACCCTTCCTAACCCCCAACCTAGCCATGGATTAACCCTTCCTGATCCCTGAACCAGCTTTGGCCCAAACACAGACCAAGCCCCCCTCGGTGCCTCAGCCACAAGCTGGTACCTTGATCGCATCTCTTGGTTCCTTCAAAACCAACCCTGGGGCCAGCCAGCAGGGCTGGGCGTTGAGGCACTCAATTTTCCAGAGCCACTCCAACTCAGTCCCTTCACCAGGAGGGTGAACCTGAGCTGGCAAAGGTCTCTGGTCAGTCCAGAGGCAGGGCGGGGGAGAGCGCTACCAGGTCAGTGGAGTGACCAGGTCCTGTCCCACCCTGCAGAGAAGCAGCTGACCCCAGGGAACTGCCTGGGAGTGCTGGCCATGGCTGAGGCCATGCAGTGCAGCGAGCTGTATCACATGGCAAAGGCCTTTGCGCTGCAGATCTTCCCTGAGGTAGCGATGCAGGAGGAGATTCTGAATATCTCCAAGGATGACTTCATCGCTTACGTGTCCAATGACAGCCTCAACACCAAGGCAGAAGAACTCGTCTATGAGACTGTGATAAAATGGATCAAGAAGGACCTGGCATCCAGGGCACAGGTGAGGCTTGGCAGGGAAGTGTGAGAGGGAGGAGGCGGGGCAGGCAGCATCCAAGTGCTAGCCTCGAGCTAACGAGCTAGCAGCCTGGGGCAGGAGTGGGGGGAGACAGGGAGAGGGGGGCAAACAGTAGAAGCAAAAGAGCCAGGACCCTCCCCCACTGGAGACTGAGAACATGGTACCATGACCATGAGCTGGAGACTGACTCAGCACCAGAATCACCAGCTAGAGACTAAGTGCCAAGACCACCAGCTGGACACTGACTGAGGGCAAGGACAACCTGATGAAGTCCAAAGACCAGGTAGCAACACACCCTCTTCTTGCCGTGGGTCCCCTATCGGAGCTGGCTCTGGTGGCAGAAGCTAATACACCTGAGACCAAACAGAGACTGTCAGAGATGTGGCCACTGCAGGCAGAGGGGCCAGACTAGGCTGTCCCCGCAGTGCTGCTGACACTTCCCTGGGCAACTGTATCTTGGTCACTGAATCATAGAATCCCAGAACTGCCAGAGCCCTCAGAATCCAAGCTGCAGCATATTTTATCCCTCTATGCCCCCCTCCAGCCCAGGCTCATCGGCTCTCTCTGGAACCCTCAGGGGAACCCTCAGGGAGATTGTCCAGATGCATTTCCCTACGCCCACCCCCATTGTTCCTGGCTCTGCTTCCCTGGCCCAGGACAACAGCCTTTCCAATTCTTGCAGATGAGTCCCATGTCTCCCTGAGTCTTCTCTTCTCCAGCCCAAACAGCTCCAAGACCTTTCCCAGCTGCCCTTTCCTGGATACTCTCTGGCCTCTCTGTGCAGTTCTTAACCTTGGACCCAGAACTGAGCAGGGTCTTCTGGGCTGGTCTGACCAGAGTAGCAGCTTCCCTATTCCTCTATGCCACATTTGCTTTTTTGTCAACTCCTATGGGGCTTGAGGTTCCCAGAATCCTGGGGGCAAGGTTGTCCCCAGACTTAGGGATTGGGTGGTGGAAGTGGAGAGGAAGTCTGTGAGCTAGGAAATGAGCTCTGAGAACAGGGAGAGAATGACCAGGGTGGGGACAGTGAGTGTGGTCCTGGAGCATTGTACCTGGAAGCAGGAAGGCTGCTGTTCAATCCAGCTTCAGATACTTACTAGCTAGGTGCGTCTGGGCAAGTCATTGAACCACTGCCTGTTCAATTTCCCCATCTGTAAAACAGGAATAATGGTCACCCCAGCCTTCAAGGATTGCTATGAGGGTCAAATGAGATAATATTAAGGGGCAGCCTTGTCTTTGACACACAGAGATTTGGGAAGGAGAGGGAGTGATCCACAGGAAGAAGACTTTATCACCATCACCCCACAACTGCACTGGGCCCTGGCACCCTGCCTCTACTGACAATCTTAGCTTTCCAAATGGAATTTGACCACCCTATTGTGTAGTCCACTAGTCCATCTCTCTGACTTGTCCATAGCATGAGACATGGAATCCTCCATTTGAGAATTTTGCCTGTAGTTTTAGGCAACCAGGTGGTACCATAGTGCGTTGAGTGCCAGGCCCAGAGACAAACCTGAGTTCAAATCTAGCCTCAGACACTTACTAGCTGTGTGACCTTGGTCAAGTCACTTAATTTCAATTTCCTCATCTGTAAAAAGGGACCTATAATAGCCCTTACATCTCAAGGTTATTGTGAGGATCAAATGAAATATTTGTAAAGTGTTTGGTAGAGTGAGTTCCTGGCACCACACACATGCTAATTATCATGGGGGCTGTGATGTTGTCAGTGTACCCACCCTTTGGTTGGAAATATCCACTCTCTTTGCCTGCCTTCTCTTTGAAAAAGTCAAGGCAGCATCTGCCCTTCTCCATCACCTTCTAATCTCATTGACAGTGGCTCATCAGGCACATCTACCAGTCCTGTTAGTAACCTAGGAGGTAGTTTGCCTGGGCCTGGTGACTGGCTCTGCACTTCTGGAGAGAAGATGGAGGCTCTCTCTTCATAGTATTTCAATTCTCTGACATGAACGGTTTGTTGCTGACTTGGAGGGAAGGCCGAGCCAACACACAGTTGGCCTCAGTGGAGCAGAAAAGGAGGGGGCAGGTTTCAGAGATTTGGTGTGCAGCTAATTATCTGAACCAAAACACTCACAAACATCAATATTAGTTTGACAAAAATGATGGGGAAATTCAGGAGCTGCTAAATGAAAAACGAGAACTCCACAGGATTTACCAGAAGGATAGTTCATCCATCTCTAAGAAGGCAGCATTCAATTCCATCAAAAGGAAAGTACAAGCAAAGCTTAGAGAGATGCAGGATTCCTGGTTCAGTAAGAAGGCAGATGAAATTCAGTTTTATGCTGATAGTCACAATCCAAAGTGCTTTTATGATGCCCTGAAAGCAATTTATGGGCCAAAGACCTTTGGTGCATCTCATCTACCCAGTGCTGACAGAGCCACATTGATTAGTGACAAGAACATGATCCTGGAGAGATGGGCTGAACACTTCCATAGTGTTCTCAACAGACCATCACCAATTAATCCTGAAGCCACTGACTGTTTATCTCAGTCCCTCCCTAGCTGAAGCTCCAACTGAAGAAGAGTTTTGAATGCCATTAGGCTTCTTTAGTGTGGCAAAGCACCTGGTGCTGATTCTATTCCAGCTGAGATTTGTAATGGAGTGCCCATGAGATCTTCTGAGTTATATGGCAAGAGGTTACCCCCTACCCATCCAGCCACCTAGGAGTTCAAGGATGTCTCCATTGTCCATCTCTATAAAGGAAAGGAAATAGATGGTCCTGTGACAATCATGGGATTCTTTTAGTCATTGCTGGCAAGATTCTTGTGGGCGTGGAAGGTGGTCATCTACTTGAGAGCCAGTGTGACTTCAGAAAGGGCTGAGGAACAGTTAATATGCTGCTTGCTGCCTGACAACTCCATGAGAAATGCCAGGAGCAGAGCAGAGGTCTGTGCACAATGTTTGTAGGTCTGACCAAGGCCTTTGATACCGCTAGTCATGAGGGCTTATGGAAAATTGTGTCCAAATGTGTTTGCCCAGAGGAGTTTATCACCGTTCAGTCAGTTGCATGATGGCATGCTTGCCTGGGCTCTGGATAATGGGTGATGCTCACTAGTCACCAATGGAGTGAAGCAGGACTGTGTGTGTGTGTGTGTGTGCGCGCACACGCGCATGCATGCACGCTCCCATGCAACAATGTTGTTAGATGCCTTCAGCAAGAACAAAAAGGGTAAGGGCTGCTGCTGCACTGACGCTAAATTCTTTAACTTGAAAAAGCTACAAGCCAAGACTAAAGTGGAGGGAGAGTTGGTGCTCGACTTTTTGTTTTCAGATAATTGTGTGCTCAATGCAGCCTCTAAGACTGAGATGCAACAGAGCATGGCTCAATTCTCTACTGCTTGTGCTAATTTTGGCCTAACAACACCAAGAAAATGGGGGTTCTCCACCAGTCAGCACCACACCATCCACAACTTAATACCATTTTCATCCTCTCTCAAGCTGAACTGCCAAGCATTCAACCTCTATTGCAGAAAGTCCCTCTCTAGGGGGTTGGCCACATGGGTCAAATGCTAGATGCCTAAAAGACTATTTGACAAAGAACTCACACAGGGCAAACACTCACATGGTGGTCAGAAGAAGTGATACAAGGACAATCTCAAGGTCTCTCTGAAGAACTCTGGAATCATTTGCATGACATGGGAGACAATGGCACAGGACTGTCCAGCATGGTAGACTCTCATCCAAGAAGGTGCTTGCACACTCTGAGTGAAGCAGAATTGCAGTAACGCAAAAGAAACATGAGGTGCACAAATTTAGAGAATCCATCCCAAATATCCACATGGATATTTGTGCCCGACCTGTGGTAGAGCCTTTTGAGCTCATATGGATGTGGTCAGCCATAGTCAGACACACTGTACATTGACCCCAACACTGTAACATCATTTTGGTTCTCTTTGAGCGCGAAGGACAGACAACATTTTGATTCTCTGTTGACCCATCTTGTTCTTTCCTTCCTCGTCTGAAGAGTATGTACCCTGCTAGAGAAAAAGGAAGCAAAGCCACAGCTGAGTCATTCTACTTTCTTACCCTTCCTGGTAAAGCTGCAAGCTAACCCTGCTATGGACAGGCACCTGCCAGACCTTATCTAGTGTTCACCTAATTTCCACAGGTGGCTACAGAAGCCAAGCCAAAGCTGGCATCGTTATCATCATCAACACCTAGCATTTATCAAGCACCTACTGTATGCTGGGCACTTTACTATGGGCAGGGAATATCAAGAGAAGGCTAAAAATAGTCCCTGCTCTCAAGGAGCTCACAAGACAACCTGTAGACAACTTTGTATGTGCAAGATGATGATGAAGGTGAAGCTTAGAGAGAAGTCACTAGTGGGAGCAGGAGAGGGGGAAGCTGGTAAAGGTCTCTTATAAAAGACTCAAAGGGAGCCTGGAAAACCAAGGAGGGAGGGCATTCCAGGCAGGGAAGACAGAGTAGTGTGAAGGCATGGAGTCAGGAGGTGGAGGGTCTTATTCATGGAACAGTCAAGAGCCAACTGGGTCACTGCATGGAAGAGGAAGGGGGTGGGAAGTGAGGTGTGTAAAGATTGGAGAGGTAGGAGGGGTCTGGGTTTTGAATGTCAAACAAAACATTTCATATTTGCTCCTGGAGGTGTTGAGGAGCCCCTGGAGTTTACTGAGTAGGGGGCGACATGGTCAGACCTGCACTTTAGGAAAGTAACTTTGGTGGCTGAATGGAGGATGAACTGGAGTGGGGAGAGACCAGAGGCAGGCAGACCCTCCATGTATGAGGGGATGAGGGTCTGCACCACAGGGGGGGCAGGGTCAGAGGAAAGGATGGGGCATGTGAGAGAGATGTTACAGAGGTGACACTGACTAGAGGTCAATGGTGGGCCTTGGCACCATATTGGATGGGGGGGGGTAAGAGAAAGTGAGGGGCCTAGGATGACTCCTAGGGTATGAGCCTGGGGGACTGGGAGGAAGCTGGTGCCCTCTACAGTCATAGGGAAGGTGGGAGGGAGGAGGGCTTGAGGGAAAGATCATGAGTTCAGTTTTGGACACATTGCCTTTAAGATGACCATTGAACCTCCTTTGGCATTTAACACCTTCACAACCTGGCCCTTTCCTACCTTCCCAGTCTTCCTACACATTACTCTTTTCCATTTGTCTGTGGTCTGTCCACACTGACCTTCTTGTCATTCCATCTCCCAGCTAGGTTTTTGCACAGGCTGTTCCCCATGCCTGGAATGTCCTTTATCCTTACCTCTGCCTCTCAAAGTTTCCTTCAGAGTTCTCCTTAGGTACCACCTCCTCCATGAAGTTTTTCCAGACCCCTCTAGCAGCAGATGCCCTCTCTCCAAATAACATTGTATTCATTTTTTATCTATCACGTATATACTTATACATAAATCTGTTGTCTCCCCATGTAGTTGTAGCAATTACTCTTGGGCCCATATATCTCCCCTCAGACTTCTAGTGAGTACCCCCAAGGGCTTAGGGGTGTCTTATCTCTGATGCTTTTGTCTTGTACTCCCAGTCTGGTGTATCCCCCCCCTCACAGTTAGCAACCCAGTTCTGTTTATCCAATTAACATCAATTAGCCTCTACCAAGAACTGTTTACTTTGAAAAGGTGGAGAGAAGTAAAAATATCTCCCCCCAATACTTTGGGGGTGCATTCTCTATTTCTCTGTCCCTGGTCTGTGGGGAGCATGGTTCAGACTTCCCTTCCCAGACAAATGCAGCCCAGCTGCTGGATGAGCTGTATCTTGGCCACCTGTAGTCTGGGGCCCAAAAGGTTCCCTCTTATTTCTGGGGCCTCCAAACTGAATTGACTCCACTCACAGACCTCACAGTGACTTATTCTCCAGTCCTCTTGGAGCTCATGTGGTCACAGCTGTCTTCAGTCTCCTTCCCCTAAAACCAAAAATCAAACACTGAGGCTAGGAATCAAAGGCCATTTCTATGGATTGGCCACTTGTTGGCCTCAGGTGGAGAGTGCCTAAGGATTCTACCCTTATAGCATCATCTCTCTTCTCTCACCACAGCACCAGGCAGGGATGAGTCAGCCAAAGAGAAGAGATGAGGCTCTCATGAACTGTATCTCTTTAACTTCTTCTCTTCTCCCTCCCCTCACTCCCAGCTCCCCAGCCCAGCCCAAAGGCTCCTCACACTCCACAGCAAGCAGACTGCCCTCTGCACTGACTCATCAGGGCTAGGCTCAGAGGCCACGTAATGGAAGTCCTCCAAGGACAGAGTTCCTTCACTTTTGTCTGTATCCCCTGCCCCAAGCACAGTAACCACCTCCTGATGGCTAGGAGGCACTGGACACATGCTGCATGAGTGTGTATGAGTGATCATCCATTATCTTCCATCTGGTTGCTCATAGAACTCACAGGGCTGAGTGTGTTGACTGCCGAGCAGGTTTGGATTATCCAGGGTTATTTTCCCAGCACTGATAAGTCACAATTCCATACCCACCAGGATGCCTGGGGGGCTGCTGCCAATATGAAGTCACAGACACAGGTATCTGGCTTATGCCTAATAGTCACAGGAGGATGGAGGGAAATACAGGAAGAGAAAACAAAGGTGGCAGATGGAGACAGAGAGATCTGCCAGAGACCTACCAGCCAAATGACATAGAAAGAGGTATGCTCCCAGAAGGGATCAATCCAAGAAGACTCCTGATTTGTCAGTAAAAGTGCCTACCCCAAGAAATTCCCTGCATTAAAGTGTCATGCAGCCCCCTATATTATATAGAATTCAAACAAAGGAACAAGGACTGCATTCCACAGTCTCACCCCTTGGGTCAGTCCTCAGAGATCCCACTTCTGACACCATGTGGCAGCAGAGACCAAAAGTCAGAACTGAGATAATGTAGAAAGTTTGTAAAGTCATCTAGCAGAGGGGAGAACCAATCCAGTGGTGGCTGCTCCCCCAGAGCCTGTGGAAGGCAGGCATCACTTAGGATTCAGAGGACCAAGGAAAAACAGCTGATTGGCCAGGACAGGGGCAGTTTTTAGACAAGACACATGGGGGATGGAAGGAAACTCTGATAGGTATCTGGTTGTGAGTTAAGCATTAAATAAGGTATCTGGTCTCTCAGCCATGTGGGGGAAGGGTCAAACAGGACAACAGAGTTTTCCCACACCTTCTCCCTCCAAGACAAGGTTCCCTCTTCCCTCCCTGGCCTCTTTGCCCTCCTGGGGCAAGTACTAGCCCGCTGCCTCTCTCCCTAGCACGCTGCAGAGCTGCTGGCTGTGGTGCGCCTTCCCTTCATCCATCCCAGCTACCTGCTTAATGTGGTGGACAATGAAGAGCTGATCAAGTCATCCGAGGCCTGCAGGGACTTGGTTAATGAGGCCAAGCGTTACCACATGCTGCCACATGCCCGCCAGGAGATGCAGACACCCCGTACAAGGCCCCGGCTCTCAGCAGGTATGGCCCAGGAAGAGGCCTGGGAAAGGGGACTAGGCCCTGAGGACTGGGCCAGACAGACTCTGACTGGACAGATCAGTCAGGTGTCCACTTATACCCACACACACCAGGCTCTGACTGAGTGGATCTCTCTCTCTCTCTCTCTCTCTCTCTCTCTCTCTCTCTCTCTCTCTCTCTCTCCTTCTCTCTCTCTCATACACAGACACACACACACACACAGACACACACAGACACACACACACACACACACACACATTCTGATGACATTTTGGAGGTGGGGAGAGTGTGGTCCTGAAATACATGGAGTATCCTGATGGGCTCCCTGGGATACTGTGTCCCTGCAGGTGTGGCTGAGGTCATCGTCCTGGTCGGGGGCCGACAGATGGTAGGGATGAGCCAACGGTCACTGGCTGCTGTCACCTGCTGGAACCCACAGAACAACAAGTGGTACCCCTTGGCAGCCCTACCCTTCTATGATCGAGAGTTCTTCAGCGTCGTCAGTGCTGGGGACAACGTCTACCTCTCTGGTGAGGCTCTGAGGCTGAGGGACTCAGGGGCTGCAGCTTCGGGTCTGAGTCTTCAGCATGGGGATACAGATCAGGGCAAGGGAAGGGACATCTGAGCGCAGCAGCTTCTGGTCCAAGAACACTGGACATGGGGCAAAATCAGAGGAAGGGCTGTTCTCCTCACCCCCATGCTCACCACAGGCTTCTCTCTGACTTCTGTTGCTGACTCTAGGTGGGATGGAGTCAGGGGTGACTCTGGCTGATGTCTGGTGTTACATGTCCCTGCTTGACAACTGGAATCTAGTCTCCAGGATGACAGTCCCCCGATGCCGGCACAACAGCCTGGTGTATGATGGCAAGATTTACACCTTAGGAGGCCTTGGTGTGGCTGGCAATGTGGACCATGTGGAAAGGTGAGGGGACATCCTGGGGGGAGGGGGTCCTAGGATCTAAGGGTCCTAGGAGTGTGCTCAGCACCCAGTGGCTGGTTAAAGAACCATGGCCACACCCAGCCCGTGACCACAGCTGGCATCCAGCGTCCACCAGCAATTTAGCCTAGAAAGAAGTGAGCTAGAGTTAGACCCTCACAGGAACCCAGCACACAGAGGTGGGGCAGCTCTGCCTCCTCTGTCCTGACCCAGGGCCCCTCTTCACTGCTCTCCCTGTGTCTAGTCTGTGTTCCCCAACCCTCCTCAGCTCCAGAGCCTTCGATGTCTCCCTGTCCCCCTGGAACCAAGTATAGACATGAGCAGCCAGCATTCTGAACCCTCCCCACTGTTTTTGTTGCATACACACACACACACACACACACACACACACACACACACACACACACACACACACACACACACACACTGCAGGCTCACCAGACTGACATTCTGGCTCTTCCCCAACACCTCTCTCTGCCCCACCTTCCTCTCCTTCAAAACCCAGAGTGCCACCTCCCACGGAAAGCCTTCCCAGATGCCCCTGGTCATCAGGACACGCTCCCTCCCCATCTGCTTCCTTAGGGCTCTGTTCAGCTCAGTCTTAGCCCCATCCATCACACTCCCTCCCATATGTGACTTGGCTGCACTGCACTGCCCTGCCCCCCTTCAGCCTAGCAGAAAAAGGGAGGGTGGATTTGAATTCTGCCTCTGAGGTTTACTGTATGACCATTGGCAAGCTTCCATTCCCAGTCTCTCAAATGGGGGTGATGCCCCTTCACACCTAGAGGAAAGCTCCTTTTGGTCAGTGTGCTGTGAACTTAAGGGCCATCTCCTAGAATCTGGAATGAGCCTGGTACAATGCAGGGGCTCAATGGAACTGAATCGTGCTCATGGCCACTAGGGGGCACCACAGAGCACCACGCCTGGAGTCAGGGAGACTCATCTTCAGGAGTTCAAATCCAGCCTCAGACACTTGCTAAGTCACATCACCGTGTTTGCCTCAGTTTTCTCATCTATAAAAGAAGCTGGAGAAGGAAATGACAAACCAGTCCAGTATCTCTGCCAAGAAAACTCCAAAATGGGGTCATGAAGAGTCAGACACAGCTGGACTAACCTGGCAAGTTCAAGTTCAAGTTCATTTGAAAACCTCCAGGCTTGGAGAAAGAGCCATCTCAGGCCTCAGGCCCTTCCCAGACTCTTGTGACCTTTGGATCCTTCAGCAAACACATCCTCAGGGATTCCAGACTCAGGGTCCCCACAAGGAGACAGGAAGGCCAGGTGTTGCTGGACTTCATGGTCACACTTGCTCCTGAGAGCTGTGAGGGGAGCAGGGCAGGGATGGAGAAATGGAGGTTCTTGGGTGAATGTTCTCCAGGGGGCTTTAAAAAGCAATCCAGAGGTTCTAGGCCATGCAGTCAACAAGATGGAAGCCTAGTCATTTTGTCCAGCCCCTACCAACTCCAAAACAAAGAGAATTGCTCAGGAGAGGGTAGATCCACTGTGGCCCAACAGTAGAGAAGGCTACGCCCTGGTGCCCTAGCACCCTTACCCCGCTAGCCTCTAGACTCAAGCAAGGCACATCATCTGACCCTCCAGCTTGTGTCCTGGCACCTGCTCAGGAATTTCCCTGCTGCTTGCCCATGCCACCCTGACCTTCCTGCTTAACAGTACTTTGTTGCTACAAGAAGTAGACCTTAATTCTGCCCAGCCATGAGCAAAAGAGAGAGGGCTACAGGGAGGACCACATGCTGCCTGGGGTGGCTGTGCTCAGCCTGGTACAGTAGCTAGGTGAGGGCACCCCAAAGTGGATGAAATTCTGCCCACAAGACACACTCTCCCAGGCTGGCAAAAAGAAGCAAACACTGACTCAGCTCAGCCAGAGAAAAGAGGAAGGAAGGCAATGCAAACTTATGCAGTAGGACAGCAGAAGGCAGGATGTGGAGCTGCACTAGGCCCACGGGTCAGGGACTGATACCCATCTAAGGCTCCAAAGATTTCAAGAGGAAGAAAGCCTAGAGCACAAGCAGATAAATCAGTGGGGGAAAGAATAAGTTCAGGAGCAGAGATGAGTAACAAAACATCCAAAAGATTTCAAACATCTCTAAATAAATATTGAAAGACAATGGAAATCCAACTGACCAAACACAGAACCCTGTGGGTTCTCAAGGAAGCATGGGATGGCAGCAGTGGGCTCTAGAACAGTTGGAAGAATGAAGAGAATGGGTGACCTGCACAGCAGAAACAGTTAGCAAAGGACCACGTGACTCCCCTGTGGGAAGTCTTTCCAAAGAAGAAGAGAAGAGTTGGAAGATTCAGGACAGGAGGTGCTTTATCCAGAGTCACACAACTAGAGGGGTCCCAGAGACCCCATCCCAGCCTGGCAGTCTTTTCCTACCTGGCTTTCCCTCCTCTGCCAGAGCTCTCACCAGGAGGGATCTGACTTTGTGAAGAGTCATCACCACGGAGTTACCATGGGCTGCAATGTGAAAATAGGCTTTAGGAAGAAGTGATCATGTCTCTGCAGAGAATTGAGCACAAAAGAGAGTCAGTTTGGAGCTGGAAGCAACCCTGGGGATCCACTGTCATTGTACAGGTGGAGAAAGAGAAGGTGCCCCCAGGGAAATCTGACAGAGCCTCCAAATCCAGGACGTGAGCCCAGGCTCTGTTTCCCTTCCAGCATCATTCCCATCACACCATACAAGAGGAGGGTGTGTCTAGGGAAATCTGCTGAGCCCAAGGTCAGCCAAGGCAGCAGAGTTGAAGTAGGAAGAGGTGGAAAAGGATTGAATCCTAGATTTCTCTACATATAGAACAAAGACCAGGCCAGGCTGTAGGCACCCTCTGCTGAGTTCTGAGCATCCTTCCCAGGCTAGGTGTAGGGCTGCCTACAATGTGCCTGGGGGTGGGGCTCTTCCCTCCTCCCTCACCCTGTCCTGCCATGCACTGGTGTACCTTCTTCTCTCAGATTGCCAGAGAAGGGGTGTGATAGTGTGGGGTCTTCTGTCTATGAGCCAAATGAAGCTCACCTCCAGAATAAGGGCTGTCTCTGCTCTTGCACCAAGGACTCAGCAGCTGAGCAAAATGGGCTCTTTGTCCAAGCCTTGCCTGAACCTAGGAAGACCTTGGGAGCACTGTGCCAGACTGGGTACTGAGGGGGCACTCGTGAAGGCCTTGGTGCTCGCCACCAGCCCAAGGATGATCAGTGGTGCACAGCAGCCATGACATACGCTGCAGCTAGCCACCGCCGCTGCCCCAAGTCTCCAGGCCCTCGCCTCCCATGTGGCTGTTAGTCTGAACAAAACAGCCAGCAGGAGCATCGGCTTTCTGATCAAGCCCAACTTCAAGGCCATTTGTCATCCAATAATAAACACATGGAGAAAAGAGTATTCTCTGTGTGGGAGGAGAGCGGGCTGGATCTGTCATCCTGTCCTAGCTCTTGTCGGCTGTTTTTAATCTTCAAAAATGTTGATTACTCATTTTGAAAACTTACACTCAGTGACAAATACTAAGCATCATTCGATGATTGGAAATGAGCCAACAGAGCAGAGAGGCGGCTCGGCCCATCCCGCCTCACTCAGCTCACCTTCTGGGCTCTGCCTTGCCCTTCTCTATCCCTCCCTTCCAGCTCTGGGACAGCTGGGACCAGCCTCTCACTGCACACAGGGCAGAGCCCAGCACACAATAGGTGCTTAAGAAAGGCTTGCGGACTTGCCCTTGATGTTAGCACATCATCAGCTGCCCCTCATTTTCTGTCCCTGTCCTGCATTTCTCCAACTAGGAAGAGGGATATGGCAAAACTCCAGGGTCCCTAGCTTCCCCAGTTCCCTTTCAGACACTGCCTGGGGGCCTGACCCTAACTCCTCGGGGTACTCCCCTAGGGACCCCCTCCCAAGCTGTCGTGAATGGAGCCATCCATCTCACGTGGGGAACGTGCCAAGGGCAGCGGGTGGTGTCTTAGCATCTCAGGTTCTTAACTCCTTTGGTGGTTTGGAGAAGCCTATGAACTGCTTCTCAGAACTGTCAAAGTCCATAATTGGAGGAAATGCCACATTTCAGGTGGAGGTCAGTGAAAATAAAGGTGAGACTTTTTTGTTTCCCTCTGGGTCCCTTGTACTAGCTTCTTCCTTCTCTTGGGTCCAACTCCCTGTTAGCCCTCTCTGTTCCTTCCTTTTTAGTCCAAAGAAGGGTCTCTTCTCACCAGAACAAAAAGAAGCAAAGTCAGAGTCAAGCAGCTCCCCCTTTTCATGGACCCCTCCCCTTCCCAGCAGTTTCGCTGGCCGTCCTTTGATCCTCCTCTTTCTCCCAATATTGCTTTGAAAAAATCCCTAGAGCAGGAGGCTTTGTGTCCAGTCCTTTCTGTGCAGCCTGCGTGGGGTGATCACCTCTTTATCTGCCTGCTACCAGTTCATTTTCATTATTAAGGTTCATCCCAGGCTCTAAGGCAGTGGAGGGATTTGTTCTGATATATCCTTACCAATTACTAAAAGTTCAACATCTCTCAGCTAATTGTTTGATTAATCATTCTAGCTTCCTAAATGTCATTTAACAAAATGGAAATTTCTTTTTCCCACAAGCTTTTCTCATGTCTCTCTCCATACATATATAATATTATGTATATTATACATAGTATATATGTTACATTTTATGTACATATATGTCTCTAGACTTAAACATCAATGTTACTGTGTATACTATTAATAGTGTCATCAAGAATAAACCAAAGATGTAATTGTTTACAATCTCTCTATTGTGAGAAAGCTCATAGCCAGAGAGCACCACTTTATTGAACACCACTGCTGACTGTTCTTCAATTCTGGAAATGCAGCCCTATCATGTCTTCCTTTCAGGATCCCACTGAGAATGCTTCCCCAAGAGTTCTCTTAATGTTTCTTCACAAGATAAGGAATAAGCATGTGACTTCTCAGGACATAAGTTTCCTTGGTCCCCTTTTCTGGATCTCTTCTCTCCGGGCATCACAGTTAACCACAGGCTTTGCAGAACCACGGTTAAACTCTCAAAGAAAGACAGTAAAATGGAATCTGTCCAAAGTCCTTCTGCCCCTTTAAGATGCAATATAGACAGTTCTCACTTCATGTAAATTTATATTATGAAAATTCGGCTTTGAAGAATTCTGAAAGGAATCTGCAAAAACTCCACCTCTGTTAACTTTACTGTACAAATTCTGGCTTCTCTTTCTCTGCTCTTGCCCCCTTGATTTGGCACTCTGTGACCTCCCATCCCCCCAAACTCTTAAAAATCTTCCAAGTAAAAGCAGGACAGGCAGAGATTGTCACAGCCACCACCACCAGATCGGGAGCTTGGCTTGAAACCTCTGGCACAAGAAAGGAAGCCTTTGCCCCTCTCTGTACATCCAGCTGTCTTCTGTCCTCAGCTGCTATGTGCCCCAATCCTCACTTGTCTGTGTCTGTGTCCAGACCCAGACCCTGCATGTTCCTCCTCCTGTCTTACTCCTCTCTCCCCAGTCCTCAAGTGTCCTTGAATGACATGATGGCCTCCTCCCTCCATGGGCAGAGGGCCCTTAACCTGCCTCCCCACATCTGCAGGCAAATTCACATTATACAGAAATAGATTTATGTAGAGGTCTTTGGAAGTGTCCACATATGTGGATAAGCCTTCTTGGTCATGGTGGGACAGTCTCTTGGAGCAGGTGCTACATCCCTTCTTGTCCTTAGCTCAAGCTGGGCCTCTGAGGGACAATATGAATCCAGGACTGACACCTGAGGGAAAGGGGGCTGTAGGTGGGTACAGGAGGAAGAGGAGAACTGTTGGAGCAAAGGGGAGGAGGAGAGGGTGGGAAATGGGAGGAGGGGATGGGGAGGGGACCTTCCTACACAGAAGGAAAAGTGTGTGAGCTTCCCAATGGAGTGGGGGCTGAGAGAGTGCCTGGAGGGACCCCCCCTCAGGGCCTCAACAGTGCCCAGGTATGGGGGGAAGGGGAAGGATCCTTTGGCTGATGCCCTGGCTCCCTGAGCATCCCCACTAGTGACCCAGGTGTGATCAGGGCCCCATCCTCTGCTCACAGGTATGACACTATCACCAACCAGTGGGAGACAGTGGCCCCACTCCCCAAGGCCGTGCACTCAGCTGCAGCTACCGTGTGTGGGGGCAAGATCTATGTGTTTGGAGGGGTCAATGAGGCCGGCCGAGCTGCCGGGGTGCTACAGTCCTACATCCCACAGACCAACACGTGGAGTTTCATTGAGTCCCCGATGATTGGTGAGCAACGATATATGGGATGCAGGGGACAGTGAGGGGTGTTATCTCCAAGACACTCAGCTTCAGCTGGGCTGTATGCTGATCACAGGCTCTCCCTGCCCCACACAGGGGCTGACATGGAAGATGGGTGCCCGGACTCTGGTCTTGCCTCCTCTGGGCCTCCATGTCGTGATCTGTAAAGTCAGGGATTTGGAGTAGATAATCACTGAGGCCCCTCTAGCTGAGATAGTCTTGTGTTCTACGAAGCTGTGGTCAGATCTGGGGCCTGGGGCAGAGACAGAGGGCCCAAGATGGGATCCCAGGGTCTCCAGTCTCTCCTGTCAGCCTTGACTGTGGCTTTTGCTCTTCTCCCCCCACCCAGATAACAAGTATGCCCCGGCCGTCACCCTCAATGGCTTCATCTTCATCCTGGGGGGCGCCTATGCCCGGGCTACCACCATCTATGACCCAGACAAAGGCAACATCAAGGCAGGGCCCAACATGAACCACTCTCGGCAATTCTGCAGGTGAGCCAATGCTGCACCAGGGCACCGGGCTCCGCTCTGCTCCACTGATCCCTCTGTGGTCTGCAAGGCAGAAATCTGACTCCAGGCCTCTCTTCTGCTACCCCAGTGCAGCTGGGACACACATTACTCACACCAGCACACACGTACACAGATATGTGCACAAACATGCATACACAAACACCCACATGTATGCACAAACATGCATGCTTACACATGTGCACAAAATGCACTTACTCAGGTGCCTGAACATGCACACATATACATTGTGCAAATATGCATGCTTACAGTGCATGCACATGCATTAATATGTATACATGCATGCACGTGTGTGTGCACAGATGCACATGCTTACATGTGTGCACAAACACAAGCATGTGTGTGCAAAACTCACTCGTGCATGCACATGCATGTGCACATTGTGCAGATATGTGGACACTTACACATGCACACAGTGTATGAATGTGCACACACATGCACACTTACACACACACAGACATGCACACAGCACCCTTGTGCAGTCACACGTGCACATACATTGCACCATGTGCACACACACATGCACACAGCACCCTTGTGCAGACACATGCACCTACATTGTACCGTGTGCACACACATGCGTGAACGTGCATGCATGTGCAGATGCACAGGTGCACACCTGCACACTTACACACGCACACACATGCACATACAGCCTCTCTCTCTGCACAGCCCATGGGCGGAGTCTGCCCCACGGACATCTCACTTTCTTCCTCTTGTCAGTATCAGGGCTGCCTTCCGGTCCTGGGAGGATTCTGTCACATTGTAGCAGGGGCTGGAGGTGGAGGGATGGGCCAGGGTCTTCTCCCTCTCTTCCCTCATTGGTCTGGGCTTCCTCAGTTTCCTCGTTTGTCAAAGGCAGGACGTGGACCAGATGGCCTGGAGAGCCCTAAGCCCGGGCTCCCCCTCTGGCCTCTCCCGGAGGATGGGGACGGAAGCCCCGCCCCGACCCTGAAGGACCGCGGGGACAAGCACTGAATGCCAGTTTTTGACCTCCTGCTCCACTCTCCTCCACAGCGCAGTTGTGCTGGATGGGAAGATCTACGCCACTGGCGGCATCGTCAGTAGCGAGGGGCCGGCCCTGGGCAACATGGAGGCCTACGAGCCGGCCACCAACACGTGGACCCTCCTTCCACACATGCCCTGCCCGGTCTTCCGGCACGGCTGCGTGGTCATCAAAAAGTACATCCAGAGTGGATGAGGCCCGAGGCCCCGCGTGTGGCGTTGCGGCCATGGCAAGGGAGGCGGGCCACACACAGCAGGAGAGCTGGGCACGGTGCGGGCAGCACAGCCGGAGGGACGGACGGACGGACGGAGGCCCTTGCGCTGGACTCTAGAGCGTTCTCTACATCGAATGTACAACAGCCGCCCGCGCCCTGAGCGCAGGGAGCCGGGGGCTGGTGCTCCTAGGGGTGCTCCTAGGGCGGGCGCCCTCCCCACCGGGCCAGGCTTCAGTCAGCCCAGGTGCAATAGAAACTCCCTCTTTTTGACTTGTGGGGGAACGGTTTCGGCCTCCATCCCTCTGCCACGTGGCCCAGGCGCCTCCGGGCCAGCGCAGGCCGGCCCAATGCCCGCACTCACTTCGAGTCCAAGCTCAGCTTTTCAAACCGTCTCAGGCTCTCAGCGGCTGGGTGCAGAAGCCTGCCTGGGGTTGGGGTGGGGGGGTCTCTGCGGGGCACACGGCAGCCCTGGACGTGCTCGGCTCTGGGTGGGGGTGGCAGGGGCATCAGGGGAAGGTGACAAAGTAGCCCGGCCCCCAGCCCTGGCCCCCGCCGCCACCGCCGTGCAGATTGGCCTGCTTTCTCCAATCCCATATGAGTTTTTGACCTTTCCAAGAGCAAAAGGCTACTTTGGGGACTGGAAAATGGAGGTAAGTAGAAGGGACGGGGGTGAGGGCCTGTACCCCGCATCCGGGCGGGGGGAGGAAGCGAGCAAACAGGCAGCCTGCTAATTTTTCTACACCCAGCTTAGAGATTCCCGGCTGTTCTGGGGGGCCACACCCCCGTCTTTCTTTCTGGGAACCTTTATAGCCCAGCAGCCTGTGGAAGCTGTGCCTTGTGGAGGCGCCCCTGAGGAGGCTGGGCGGAGGGGGAGCATCTATCTACGAAGCACAGTATATTATTTTTTTATATTGAGAGCTATATATTGAGTGGCTCCCGTGGGAGCTCACGATGGGGACAGCCTTTTAACATTTTTAGCTAGTCCCTGACACCAGAGCGTGAGCCCCTAGAGGCAGCTCTGGGCTAGCCTCTCCAGCCAGGGCTGGGCTGGCCAGAATGCCCCGCTCTACGCCTGGGCGGCCACTGGGCATTAGGGGAGGTGTGCAGGGGGGCATGCCACCACCCACCCCCTGGCTGCCGGACCATGGGTCAGACACGGAGACACGGACAGACCAAGTCTCTGTGTCCCAGGGTTTTAGCCCCGACTCGGACCTCCGAACTGCAGGGTCTGGCTCCACCTTGCTGCCGGATCCTGGTTATGCAGAGATGTGGGAGATTATTTATTCTTTTTTTTTTTTTAAAGTAATAAGCACAATGAAACTCCACCCGTCCTCTGTCATCGCGTCTTCATGTTAGCCAGGGTGCGAGCTGCGTGTCTGCCTCCAGGGCGGCCGGCCAGCAGCCTGGCGGGATGGAGCGGCGGCGATGACTGACGATGTGTCCAATCCCCTTCCTCTCCTCATCGGTCACACTGGAGCAAAGCTGGCAATTTCTGTGAGCTCTCTGAACAGGGTTCTCTGGTACAGGACTGTACATAGCAATGTTTATTGGTTAGCTCTTGGTATACCGTAATAAATCTATTTATAGACCTAGACTGGCAGTTCCCTGGCGAATTCTTGGGCTGGAGGGGCATTGCAGACAGCCACCTCCTCACAGCCCCAGTTTTAGTTACACACAGCCCCAGGCCACACCCATCGATGGTAAAATGCCAGGCCCCGGGCACAGCTTCTCACTGCCCTGTCTCTTTGGGCAAGCCCTCACCTAGCCTGTTCCCTTCTCCATCAAACAAGGGGGTCAAATAGGCACGAGGTGACTCGGCAAGAATAAGAGTGGTTACTCCCACGCCTGGACTGGCTGTAAGGTCCCCTGAGGCTCTCTTCCCATCTTCATAAACAAGAAACAGAAGCTGGGATGCCCGTCTGCCCGCCCCCTGGGGCCCTAGACTGAGTCATAAATGTGCCATCCAGCCCAGGTCACAAATCAGTCAGACCTGACTGCTGAGCAGGGCTTCCAGTGAATGGACATTGGGGGGGGGGGGGGGCCTCCCTGTCTGCAGGGGCAAAATCACCCAGGCAAATATGCCCAAGTCACAAACCCACAGGGCCATCAACTCAGAGCAGAGGGCTTTTAGTTCAAGCCTTCATTTTACAGGTGAGGAAACAGGCACAAAGCAGCTGGGTGGCCTGCACTGGACACAAGCAGCAGATGCCAGACTCTGACTCAGGTGCTCTCCTCACTGCACCACACTTCCAGGCTTTGATCGAAGCCACTCAGGGATAGGGCTGTCCGGTTGCCCCAAGTCTCAGTAACTGAGGTGATGATGATGAACCAAGGACCAGAAGAGCACCTGAATTTTGCTCTGAAGTTCTGATTAGGGAGGAGGAGGGGTCCCCTCTGAGGGACAGAGAGAGAGGGAGAGTGCTCCCCAAACTCAGTGAAGATCCTGAGTGAAAGACATGATTGGGGCTCACTCCCGACGGAGGAATCCGACTCTGTTACCTGTCTTCGGATACAGGGGGCTCCCACTCCCAGGGCTCGGGACACTGGGATGCCAAGCAGGAGGTGCCCACAGAGCTGTGGGGAGGAGACAAGGGCGGGAGGCCGAGGGACCAAGAGTGGGGGAGGGGATCACTCAGTCCTGGCCCCGCCCCTCCGGGCTCAGCTCTGGGGGCACCGGGAGATGGGTCTCATGTGATCCTCACGACGAGAAAGGTGGTGACCTGCCCGGATAACCTAGCCAGGACGTGTCTGACCCTGGGTTTGAATTCAGGACTTCCCGATGCCCGCCCAGCACTCTGTCCCCTGCGCCACCAGCTGCCTCTGGCCGGAGGTCAGTGGGAATGGATTTGCCCAAGTCTTTCCCATCTTTCAATCCCGAGAAGCCGAGGGTCGGGGGGTGGAGGGCGGCTCGCTAGAGACCACCGGGACCGGGCACCAGCTAGGAAACAAAGCAGCAGGAGAGGCGCCTGCAAGGCCATGAAATCATAACAACGCGATGAAAAGAAAGGACAGCTCTCAGACTCCTCAGCAGCTACGCGCTTCGGCTTGGTCTCCATGCCCCGCCTGGGACCACCAAACTGGCCGTGGAGGGGCTGCCCACGAGGGGCTTGCGCTTCGGCCCCCGCGCCACTCGGACCCTGCCCCCCGAGCCTCCCGGGCCCCGCGCCCCCCCGACCCCGCAACCCCCGGGCCCCCCGAACCCCGCGCCCCTCGGGCCCCTGCGCCCTCTGGACCCTGCCCCCCCCCGCCCCTCGGGTCCCCCGTAACCCCCAGACCCCGCCCCCCTGGCCCCTCTGGCATCTCGACCCCGGTCTAGAGTCCTCTACAGAAGGCGCTGTGCCCCTGGGTCCCTCCACCCACCAGCAGCGGCTGGGCTCAGCTTCCTTGCTAGAGACACTCTGGCTCCCTGCTGCTTTCAGCTTCCTTGGGCGGGTTGGCCTCCTCCATTAGACTGTAAGCTCCTTGAGAACAGGGCCGGTCTCTTTCGCTTATTGTACTTCCAGCCCTTAGCCCAGTCCCTGGCACAGTAGGCACTTAATCAATAGTCTATGGAGTTTGCAAAGCTCTCCCAAATATCTCACCGGAACTCGGGGAATGAAGTGTCATGATTATTCCCATTTTAAAGTGAAGGAAACTGAGGCTTACAGAGGTTAAGTGACTTGTCCAGGGTAACACAACTAATACGTTTCTGAGGCAAAATCTGGACTCACATCTTCCCGAGCCCGACGACGACACTTGAACCAAAAACGATAATAAGTCGGAGCCAACCCTAAATGGCCTCCTGCACAAATGAATGAAACCTCACCCAGAAGGATCCTACCTCTAGAGTCAGAAGGCGCCTGGGGGCCCTCATTTCACAAAGGAAGAGGCTGACGCCAGGGAGGTTGTTCCTGGATCTAGAGGGGGAACCAGTGACATATAAGGAAAGAGGTCCAGAGGCCGTGCCTCAGCCGGTACTCACATCCTAAGGATCAAAGGCAAGATTTGAACTCAGGTCTTCTGACTCCGTAGCCTTTGGTCTTGGTTGGATGAGGTGCAGGACAGAACCATGGCTCTTTGTGGGTTCACTTAATTCCAGAGAAGCCCGAGGTCACGCATAACATCGCATGTTAAGAATGTTTGTTCTCATAAGGGAGTCCAGGGACAACAGCAGAGAGGCCTGGGTGAGACTAAGGACTCCCCCGGGGTGGGGCATCACAGCTTCCCTCAAGTAGAGGAAGGATTGGAAAAAGGCTGAGACGCATGCTGGGTCATCCCGGAGCTGGACCCCAGAACAATGAGGGAAGTGGCAAAGGGCCCCGGTTGGCGGCTTGCTAGAAGAAACGGCTTCTGGCGATGAGGGATCCCAGAGTGCCAAGGGCTCCTCTTCTATGGAGGCCCTTGAGCGCATGGCTGGGAGAACCTGCCTTACGGATGTTCTTCTCAGGGCTGAGCTGGGTTAAGGCTCCCCCATTCTGTGCTGCTGTGACCATCCCATTTAAGAGATGGCAATGCCAACAGACCTGCAGTGGGCTGAGTGAGAACAGGGAACCATAGCAGCTATGTCACAGTGAGGTCTTAGCAGAGTGCTGGTCAAGTCTCCCCACTTGTCACCTACGTGGGAGGCCACGGGGTAGTCCCTATTACTGCTGGCGGACTCAGAGGGCCAGCGCCCGCAAGGCCTCCAAGGCTTTCATGCCAGCTTGGCATCCCATGGGAGTCTGCTGATGCCTCCTCTGATGCACCATCATGCGCAGAGTTGACGCACTTCCCGAAATGCTCTGGTGCAGGAGCGGCCTTGATGGCTCAGATCCACTGGGCAGGGCTTCCAATATGAGCCAGTGCTGGACTCTATCATCCAGGGCTTGTGGCCCGTGCTGGCGAAGGGGTATCGATGCCTACAAAGGCAGAGGTTTTAAAGTCATGAAGCATCCTTTTGGAAGGCAATCTCCATGGAAGGGCCCCAGAGCTCTGCCCTTGCCCCGAGCTTTTGAACATTTTTATCAGTGACTTAAGCAAAGACATCGATGGCGTGGTCGTCAGTTATGGAGGAATAGCTAATTCAGTCAGTTAGCAAGCATTTATCAAGCATCAGTAGGTGTACAGAGCCCTGTGTTGTGCAGTGGGGATACAAAGAGGCAAAAGACAAGCCCTGCCCTCAAAAAGCTTAGAGTCTAATGGGGGAGCCATCATACAACTATGCACCTAGAAACAGCCTAGAAACCAGATCACCTGGAAAAAGCAGGAGGCATTAGACTTAAGGGCGATTGGGATAAGCTCCCTCTAGATGGTGGGATTGTAATTGGCACTCAGAGGAGGCCAGGAGGAGGAGGTAAGGAGGGAGAGCCTCCCAGGCATGTGGAAGGATGACCAAACCAAGATTCAAAAAATCTCACGTCTGTAACACTGGCTTAAATCTCAGATGATGGAACACGATGCAGATAAGGACAGGCAGGATTGGCTGCAGCTGTTCTGAAGACTACCAGCTCCACAGGAGTGGAGTGTTTTTAGCAGCCCCAAAAGCTCATAGCATCCCAGGCTGCCTTGGGGAGGTCCAGGGTGGTGCTGGTCTCTCTGGCCTCTGCCCTCATCAGAGCTCACTTGGATACCAGAGCTGGAGATGGACACACGGATGGGGATGGGGAGGAGCTGCCTTTCAAGTAGGAAGGGCCTGATGGGTTGTCCTAAGGGGGAAAGATTAGACTCATTATTTGGCCCCAAAAGGCAAGACAAGGACATGTCAGGATGTGTGGGGTAGACTCAGAAAAAGCTAACTCGTGCTGTGGGCTGTCTGCCAGAGCAGAAGGGGCTGCTGTGGGAGGGGGGCACACATCTGTCAGGGATGCCCACTCTGGGCTGGCCTCAGGGAGCTCCCATGTCTGCGTTGGTTCACAGATCCTGAGAGGGCAAAGACCCCATCGGAGACTCCTGGGTCCCCAGAACTTGTTCACTGTCTGCTGGTGGGCACCTCTGACTTTGAGTGGCTGGCAGCTGGCAAAGTGCTGCACCTTGGCTGAGGGCCGGCCCACAGAACCTGCAAGGGCAGGGATGGAGCATCCCAGGCAGGGGGAGGAGAGGATGCTTCCTCCTCACTACTTCCCCCCCACCCCCGATGTAGCACCACCCCTGGTTGTGGGCAAGAACCTGGCACAGAGAACATGGCTCTAAAAAGCACAACCAGAGAAAAGGCCTGGATGTCAGGATTCACAGGACAGAAAGTGTCAAGATCTCTTTGTACTAAATGGAGCACCCCAGAAAGAAGCCCAGGACTGAAAGGGAAGGGGGGTAGGAAGAATTCACTAGGGGCCCACAATGTGCCGAGCACCGAATAAGCACATGACTGATCCTCACGACCATCCTGGGGGGCAGGTGCCATTATTATTCTCACTTTCCAGCTGAGGAAACTGAGGCAGATACTTGAAAAGTGACTTGCCCAGGGTCACACAGCTGGTGAGTGTCTAAGGTCACATCTGAACTCAGATTTCCCTGGTTGCAGGCCCAGTGCTCTATCCATTGTGCCACTTCTGAAAACACTCAGGAACATAATGACCAAAATCTAGAACATCTTAGATGGAAAAACAAAAAACACTTGTATGGGATGAGTGAAAACTTCTCAAATTGGGGTGGTTAACTTTTCAAATTGTTTCTGTCAATCACTTTTATCTTCCTTTGTCTGTTTTCCCGCCTTGGCGGGACCCTCCCCTTATCTTTCCTTGCTGTCCCAGTGGGGGAAGTATTTGGTAGAGTATGCCTCTCCACCAATGAGAGGGGGAACAGTCGGGGAGGGGTCTTGACTAAGTTAGGTTATAAATTCCAGTACTATCTTTTGTAGCTTGCCTCTCCTCCATGATGAGTCATGGGGAAGACCGCTCTCTTCTCCCAGGGAAGAGAATAAAGTCCTGTTCTTATCCTAAGAGATCGCTGTGTTTATTTCTTTTCACTAAATTAAGGATGAAGGATATTTTTCATCCCAAACACACTTCAATAAAAAAAACACACACACACACACAAAACTTGCCAGTGATTATGAGAAATGAGGGGGAACCTTGGAAGACAATAGTCCAAAAGGCAAAAGATGAAGTCTCAGAGCCAACAGTAACTCAGAAGGACATTTAACAATTTGGATTAAAATCCAGAGTTGGAGCCTAGAAATGCAAACACAAGAGGTAGGAGAACCCTCCAAGGTTCAAGGCACTGTAAGAAATGGAAGCTCCAAAGCTCCCAGGGTGCCATTCCGATGACTGGGAGGAGGGAGCGTCCTGGGACTTTCCACAGACGCCAGCAGCGTCAAGACTCACACGGAGGACAAATGAGACAAGCGGAAACTGGCCTGAATTTGTTTGTTTGTGGGTTTTAAGAAAGGGAAAAAGGAGAGTGAAAGGAAGACGCCCAGAAAGAAAGGAGGAACTTGGTATTGTGCACACAGGATGAGCATTTGACAATGTGGAGGAACGAGAGGAGCAGCAGAGAGCTCAGAACCTCCTTCTTATTCGAATGGGGTTAAAGGAGGCCGGAACAGGGGGTGGCTAGGTGGCACAGTGAATAGAGCACCGGCCCTGCAATCAGGAGGACTTGAATTCAAATCCAGCCTCTGACACTTAACACAAAAACTAGCCATGTGATCTTGGGCAAGACACTTAACCCCAACTGCCCTCCAAAATGCAAAAAAAAAAAAAAAAGGAGACTGGAACACAGACACATGCACACACTGGCATATACGCACACACACTCACCTACACATGTACACACACACTTGCTCACACTCACGCATACATGCACACATCCACACAGGCACATGTTCACTTGCAAACACGTGCTCACATACACACACACACTCACATGCATTTGCTCACTCACATGCCCACACTCACATGCATGTGATGCTCACGCCTGTGCACACACATGCCCACATTCACATACATGTGTGCACAAGACAACACGTGTGTGCGCACATGCTCACACACGTGCACATGCACACACAGGCACTACTCATACACATGCTCACACTCGCACATACATACACATGCACACAATGCACATTCACACACAAACATGCATGCACACGTGTGCACACACACATACACACAAGTCCAACAGGGAAACAGGAAGCAGCATGAAAAGGAGAGGTGGGGGGCCGCAGAAGAGGGAGAATGGAATCAAGGAGAGAATAATGCCAAGCAAAACAACCTAATGTGGGAGGGTTGCCCATAAATGAGGGGACTAAAGGAGAGAAGGTGTAAACCCCAGAGATCCAGACCTGGGCTTGGTGAGGCTCCGAGGGGCGACAGCCACATTCCGTGAAAGAATACTAATGCTCAACAACTTCTGGAGGAGGAGGAGGAGGAGGAGGAAGAGGAGGGGGTGCTGTTCTTGTCCCCCATTTCTTATATTACACAGCGGCAAACAGAGGTTAAGTGACTCGCCCAGGGTCACACAGCTCACAAGTGTCCGAGGCCAGATCTGAATTCAGGTCTTCCTGACTCCAGGCCCAGAACCCTATCCACTCTGCCACCTAGTTGAGAAATAAGATCTATGGAAAAAAGAACTGGAAAGACAATTAGCAGCTGGGCACAAGGGTTACAAAACATTGCCCAAGCAAAGAACTCCCTGGAAATTAGAATAGACCAAGTAGAAGCCAATGATTCCATAAGACGACAAGAGATATTCGTCAACAGGCTGAAAAAGGAGAACGAAATGTAAGCTATCTCACAGCAAAAACAAGTGACCCAGAAAATTTAGGGGGAGGTCATTTAAGAGTCATTGAACCACCTGAAAGCCACGACCGACAAAAGAGTCACAACATCACGTTCCAAGAAATCTTCAGAGAAAACTGCCCGGATCTCTTAGAACTAGAGGCTGAAGAATCCCCTGGCCGCCTCTGAAAGAAGCCCCAAAGTGAAAACTGTCAGGACGCCACAACCAAAATCCAGAGTTTCCAGGTCAAAGGAAAATACTGCCAGCGACCAGGAAAAAACCACGTAATTCAAACACCGAGAGCCGCAGTCCGTATCCCATGAAACTCGGCAGCCATCATTGTAAAGGAGCAGAGAGTTCGGAATATGATATTCCAGAAGTCCAAAGACACCGGCTTACAACCAAGATTAACTTAGTCTAATCCTACAGAAGGAAAGACGGACCTTTAATGACATATGAAGTGAGCGAGGAGAGGAAAAATAAACACGGAGGCCGTCCGCAAATATTTACTACAGCTTTCTTAGTGGTGAGAAAGATCCGAAACTGAGGGGATGCCCTTCAAATGGGGAATGAACAGTCTGTGGTGTGTGAGCGCGACGGACCTCTGTTGTGCCACAAGAAATGGTGAGGGGATGGTTTCAGAAAAACCTGGGAAGACTTGCATAAACTGATGCAAAGCAAAGTGAGCAGAACCAGGCGAACAAAATCCGCCGTAAGAGCAATACCGTAAAGAAAAACAGCTTCGAAAAGCTCAGGCCCTCTGGCCAGCCATGGTCTCAAAGGGCCCGGATGACGCCTGCGGCCCGCCTCCTGGTGGAGCGGCACAGGGCTCGGAGGACAAAGGGGGATTTGTTTGCTTGACTGTCTATGTTTGCGACAAGGGTTTTGTTTTTCTTTTCTCAATGTGGAAAGATGGGAGGCAGAGAAATCAGTCTTCAGCAAACCTTTATTTAGTGCTTGCCATGTGTTAGGAACGATATTAAGGCAAATTTCGGCTAATAGAAAAAAAGGAATTTAATTTTAAAAATAAAATAGAATGAAGCAGAATTCATTGTGCTTCAGGAAAATGACAAAAAAAACTGGGGGTAGTGAGCATGCTCTCAGGTAAGACAACTATAAAAAACAGACATGGTTAAAAGAGATAAGCAGGGAAACTGCATTATAAAGGCACCACAGACAATGAAATATATTATATATGTATATACAGATGTGTAATTATAGATAGATACGTTCCCAGCGCCAGCTATGTGTACCAAACACCACAGCATCATAGGTTTCTGAAGGAAAAGAGAAATAGATTGAAAAAATACACTAGTTGGAGGCCTCAAAGCACCCCTTTCAGACCTAGACAAATTAACAAAAAGATAAGTAAGTAAGTTAAGGACCTGAAAAGAGTTTTTGAAAGTGAGGGATGGCCACACTCTGGAGCCTTTCCCACTGCCTTTCCCACTGGCCTGGGCTGTTCTTGGCTGCACTCAGGATGTGAATGGGATGGGAGGCAACTGCACCATCCCTTCTGACCCCTTGGGGTGCCTCCTACAGGCCTTGTCCCCCCTTGGCCTCAAGTCTCAGAGTCTCCAGCCCCATTGCCTGGTCTTACTGTGTAATCTAAGGACATGGAGCCCTGCCGCTCACCCACTGCTACCTGCTCCCTCAGCACTCTGGGGTCTTTCCATCTGCCCTCTGGCTGAGCTCCAGGAGAGTAGGGACCTTCTTGCTCTTTTTGTACCTGCAGGGCCTGGTGCAGCAATTGGCATACATCAAGGGTCTTTCCATTCACCCGCTTTTTAAACCGAGAGCTGACATCACCTGCAGGGAAGCTCTGCAGTCCTTCCCAAGAAGGTGGGGCACAAAGCAAGGGTGCTTTCTGTCCCCGCTATTAATTTATAAAGTTCAAAGAGCACTAGCTACGGCAAGAAACCAAGAGAAATAAATTAAGGTCGGAAGTGCTGCTGGCAAAGAAGAAATGAAGCCACCAGTTCTTGCAGGTGTTTGGGATGAAAAATATCCTTCATCCTTAATTTAGTGAAAAGAAATAAACACAGAGATCTCTTAGGATAAGAACAGGACTTTATTCTCTTCCCTGGGAGAAGAGGGTGGTCTTCCCCATGACTCATCATGGACAAGAGGCAAATTACAAAAGATAGTGCTGGAATTTATAACCTAACTTAGTCAAGACCCCTCCTCAACTGTTCCCCCTCTCATTGGTGGAGAGGCACACTCTACCAAATACTTCCCCAACTGGGACAGCAAGGAAAGATAAGGGGAGGGTCCCGCCAAAGTGGGAAAACAGACAAAGGAAGATAAAAGTGATTGACAGAAACAATTTGAAAAGTTAACCACCCCAATTTGAGAAGTTTTCACTCATTCCATACAGTCCCCAGTTGTTTGTTTTTTTTTTACTCTGAAAACTTCTCATGAAATGGCTCATCCTCCCAAGACGGGGTTTCCAGGAAAGACTCAGTCTTGATAAAGGCCAGGTCCAAACTTTTGGGAAAGCTGACAGCATCTGATGTCGTCTTCTTCAGATCCCTTGGCTCAGAGGAGGGGTAGTCTTCAGATGCCTAGAATTCATATACACCAGCCAGCATGGCCAGCCAGACCTAACAGGGTTCTCAGAAACATGATTTCACATCAAGGGTACATATAAAGGTCCAGTTTTCCCAGCCATGCAAGACTAGGTCCAAACAGTGCAATTTAATAGTTCAGTTTTTCTTAGCCACTCAGGGGTAGGCTCAGGCAATACAATAAGGCTTTTTCACAATTTTACAAGGTTACGTGCTTACATTAAGTCAGGTACAGATTAAATTTCTTAGATGGCTCACAGTATACGAAAGGTGATTACATGTCGCCAAGGTAACCGAGAAAACTTCCACACAAACCACACCGGTGAACAGAGTCACAGTTCCCAGTGTCCATTAACAGCCAAGTCCTTGCCAGCCCAGGGGTGACCAGATTAACTCTGACTCGACACAGGCTGGCACAGTCATTGAAAATTAGTTCCACATCTGCAAAGATCATCTGCCCTTTTAAAAGTTCTGATTTTTTTTTTTTCAGAATGGGGAAACTTCACTGTAAATTATCCCTCACATAGGTGATTTGACCGTTGACTTAGAAAATCCTAGAACTGAACTAAAAACAGGAACAGAAACAGTCAGTGTCTCCTGCCTGTGACAAAAGCAGCCGTTTCTCAGCCCACGGACAGGGGATGGGAAGGCAAAGGTGGGGAGGGAACAACAGAGGCAGCGGGTGTTGATTCCAGTCAATAACCGTGCATTGGATGCCCCCTTGGTACCAGGCATTGTGTCCTCCAGAAGCCTGCAGTGGAATGGGGGGAGTTAAAAAGGGGGCAAGGAAGGGAAGGAATCCATCCAGTGAGAAAGGAAGACAGGGTTGGCCTGGGCACCTCCTTAGAGGAGGCCTGGAGGAGCTCTCCATCTGCCCTCCAACCAAAGAGGCCTCAGGGGTACTGAGGGGCTAATGTGGTCTTGCAAGATGACAAGGCGCACCATATAGGAAATGAAATTTCATTAATAGTGATTCTCTGTCCCCCCCCCCCCCCCGACTAAAAGGTCCACTCTTCCATTTCCACCCACTTCCCTGGGGTTCTCGGGCTCTCACAGAAGTGGGGGGGGGGGTGCCTAGGGGTCTCTGCAACCGGCTGCTCTCACTTCAGGGGCCCAAACACCACAGTTCCACTAACAGTCAGATTAGCCTTTTACAGAGGTAAATATTGAAATATTTCTTTCAAAGATATACCAAGAACAAATATACCAACACAATTCTTATTAAGGAGATTTGTTCTGTGAGGTTTGGATCCAGCTGAGGCCATAGGTTCCCCACCCCTGTGCTAGAGCGTCGTTCAGACCCTGATTGGTGGAACCCAGAATCCTGAGCCCAAGCTTCTTGGCAACACCTGTGTCCCTAAAGTACAAGACCTGTCTTTAGCCGGCCCTCAGTCATTACTGAGGGGAGAAATCACCGTGGAAGGGAGTGTCCATCTTTCTCACCGTTACAAGCAGCAAGTGTTGACCAACTGCCACCAACAGACAGACAAACATGCTGTGCACCCCCCACTCCCCAGATCACTTGCCCTGCTTCTAGCTCAGCCCTCACAGCCAACATCCAGGGAAGCAACTCCTGGGGAGAAGAGCCTGGCATCCCTGCCAACTGGCAACTAGCTGTCATACGCAGGGGAGGTAAGGCAGCCTACCTGACAGACAGAAGGCAGCACATGCCAGGCAGTCAAGCCACCCTAGTGCCGTGTCCACCCCCCTTCCCGCTCCCTTCAGACCCACTGAGACCCAAGCCCCCAGCCACCAGGCTGGGACCCAGGCCCTGAGAGGGTGCACCCAGGGTGGGACTGCTCCTGCAGGGGCTGCAAGCTTGGTGCTGAAGACTCAGGAAGGGAAAGGCTGCTCCCTCCTCACCTGCCCAATGGCTCCACCTGCTACCATCCTGCCAAAGGAATAGCAGTGAGGACGAGGGGCCAGAGTCTGCTGTGCATCTGCCTCCCCAGAGCCCTGGGGAGGGAAGGAGGAGGGGAATACTGAGAAAGTGCCTGCAATGAGCCGTGCTGAGCACTTCATAACTACCAGGCCAACTGAGCTCCAAGACAGCCCTGTTTTACAGATGGGGAAACCAAGGCAAGCCAGAGCCGAGTGCTTTTCTCACGGTCTCACGAGTCAATATCTATCGGAGACTAGATTTGAAATCAGGTCTTCCTGAGTCCAGGCCCCCCAGTGGCCTTCCCTCTGTGTGGTCTCCTAGCCCAGATCGAGAGCAAGGAAGGCCTTGGTTTTCCCATTTGAACCCCCAGGGCTTAGTGCAGCACTTTCCTCCAGGTAAGCCTTAATAAATGATCCACTCACTGAGGGCCTGAGGCCAGGGCCTGGGGCAATGATTCAGCCCTAGGGCAGGTTTCATAAATGACTCCCAGGTGTGAAACACCCCCTGTCCTAGAGGGACTGAAAATCTAAGCCAGATCAGACCAAGAGAGATATAAGACAACAGGGGTGGGGGAAGCGCTGGGAGGGGCAAGGGAGCAAGGGGAAGGGAAATCAGCTGAGTGAACTGAGCCTTGAAGGAAGAGCGGATTCTCAGAGACAGAGGTGAGAACAGCCTTTGGTTTGCTAAGTACAAGAGATGAGTCCAAGCAGAGAAGCAAAAGCAGGCAGGCAAGCAGGTGGGTAAGCAGGTAAATAGGTAGGTAGGCAGGTAGGCAGGTGGACAGGTGGGCAGGCAGGCAGGTGGGCAGACAGGGGACAGGCAGTCAGACAGGTGGACAAGGCAGGCAGGTGGGTAAACAGGCAGGCAGGCAGGCAGGTGGATAGGTGTGGTTCTGGGGACGATGACGGCTGATAACCTTGGCCTAGTGCAGTTACAGAATGCTGGATGATTGTTATCCCTGCCTTTATCCAAATCACTGGTAAAAATGCCAGCAGCCCTTCCACTGGAGAACACCAAGGAGCAGACATCAGCCCCAAGCCAGTCGCTGGCCTCAGGTCTGCAGGCTCCACTCTCTTCCCCTTCACCCACCCTTGTAGTTTCATTCTTGTTCTCCATGATCTTCCCCTAAGAGCCCTGACAGCGAGCAGCTCAACCATCCCACCCATCTGCCAATTCTTTCAGGAGCCTGGGGTGTGATCCTTGTGGGCTGGGGCACTAGACCTTATCTAGGGCAGCTGGGCCGGGCTATCTTCCCGTCTCATCAAGGAGCCCAGCTTCCTTTCAGATTTGTGACATGAGCACGAGCTCCAATCTTACTGAGAACAGAACAAAACCTGGAGTTCTGGTCTGAGACAAAAGCCAAAATGAGAGCCACTTGCTGCCTCGGACAAGGACCGCAGCCCAGAAGACCTACCCACCCTCTGGTGAGGAAAGAAATAACTGGTAAGAGCTTGGAAAAAGCATGGGAACGGAAGCAGGAAAACAGAACAGGCTAAGGCTCCGACGAAAAGAAATGGAAAGACCCCTGGGGTAGCCGTCAGGCTCGTCCCAGGGAAGAGCAGACATGCACCTCCCTCCCTTCAGGGCAGAGGCTTTACTGACCCAATGATTGTCTTCTCTTTCTATCTGAAACTTTGCTAGAGAAAGGAAAGATCACTAGATAGGGGAGGAGGAAGAGAGATGTAATCAGAGATGAAAAAAGCAAAAAGGCATTAATAAAATTAAAATGAAGCGTTCTCGTGGAGACTCTGGAGCAACAGGACCAGACGAACAGCAGTAAGTAGAGATGGGAGTCAGCGCGGCTGAGCGCGGATGTAGAAAGCAGCCAGGGTGCTCCCCGGAGCTGCTCCTGGCTCTGAACATTTAACACTGGCATCCACTGGCAAACTGGAGGGTGTCCAGCACGGGGGAGGGTCTGGAGCCCAATACAAGAGGCTCAGCCGAAGAACTGGGCGTATGTAGCCTCGAGAAGACTTTTGGGGAGGCGGGAGGATGTGATCGCTGGCCTCGCAAGGAACATCCATCCTGAGCATACAGCAGGCACTCGGTAAATTCTCGATGGAGCAGATTAAAATCCAAAGGACTGCAAGCCAGAGGCAGCAGCACTGCAGGACAGTGGCGTATCGACCCAGACACGGTCTGAGCCCCATCACACTCGGGGCCCCTTCAACGCAGCCCAAGACTGCAGGACTCTCCCTAAAACACCCTCCTATTTTCCCCAGGAACCGCCCTCCGCCAGGTGCATCTCTCCCATCCTGAACTCGTGAAGGCCGTTTTGTAAAAACTCAGATGTGAGCATGGTCAGCTATCATTCTGATTGCTGGGCATTTCCCCTCGGATTGAGGCAAAATGTTGATTATAAATATTTTCCCCCAATCTTTTTTAAATTTTGGACAATATTTGTTTTCAAAATATTTTTCATGTCCTCAAATCCATCAATTCTGTCTCCAATAACTTCTTCCATTTCTTTTATAAGAATTGTTATCTTCACCATAGACACATCATTTCTTTTTCTCATCGTCATTCTCTACTTTATAACCATCGACAAAACAATCAGCCGTGGAGCAGGGTGAATTATCTCACCTAAAAGAGGCGAGAAAAAGCTTTCACGGTGGAGGGGAGAGGGGAGAGGTGGGGGAAGCGAGTGAGCCTGACCCTCGTCAGAACCGGCTCAAAGAGGGAGGGGCAGACACCCTCAATCGGGTATAGAAATCTACCTGACCCTACGGGAAAGTGTATAAAGGGGGAGGGGGAGGCGATGGAAGGGAGGGCGGGTTGGGGGAGGGGGTCGTCAGAAGCAAAATATTTTTGAAAAGAGACAGGGTCAAAGGAGAATAGAAGGGGGTGGGGGTCAGACTAGGATGGAGGGAAAGACGGTTAGCAACAGTGACTGTGAAAAAAATTCTGAAGCAAGTTCTCTGATAAAGGCTTCACTTCTCAAACAGAGAGCGGAGTCAAATTTATAAAAAATAAGAGCCATTCCTCGACTGATAAACGACCAAAAGAAATGACCAAATTTTAGATGAAGTAGCCAAAGCTATCTATGGCCACATGAAAAAAAACGCTCTAACTCACTACTGACCGGAGAAATGCAAATTAAAATAATTCTGGGGTACAACCTCATCCCCAGCAGACTAATAGGACAGAAAAAGAGAAAGACAAATGTCGGAGGGGATGGAGGCAAAATGAGACGCTGATGCATTCTTGGTGGAGCTGTGAACTGATTCAGCCACTCTGGAGAGCAATTTGGAGCTGTGTCCAAAGGACCATAAAACCCTTTGACTTAGCAATACCACTACTAGGTCTGTATCCCCAAAGAGACAAAAAACCAAAAAGGTAAAGGACCTATATGTACAAAAGTATTTATAGCAGCTCTTTTCTAGTGGTAAAGAATTGGAAATGGAGGGGATGCCCATCCACTGGGGAATGGCTGAACAAACTGTGCAATGGGATTGTGATGGAATACTATTGTGCCTTAAGAAGAGAGGAGCAGGATGCGCTCAGAAAAACCTGCAAAGACTAGCATGGGCTGATGCAAAGTGAAACCACTGCGCACAAAGTACCAGCGATACTGTAAGATGATGAGCTGTGAGTGACACAGCTGTTCTCAGCAACGCAACGAGCCAGGATCACTCGGAAGGACTTAGAATGCACAACGCTCCCCATCCCCCAAGATGGCACTGACGGGGTCTGAATACAGATTGAAGCACATGTTTTTAAAATTTTATTTTTGAGAGGGTTGTTTTGAGTCTATGTTTTCTTCCACATGACTATTATGTAAATCTTTTGCATGACTACATATGTATAACCTATACCAAATGGCTTGCCCTCTCAATGAGGGGGGTGGGGAGGGAGAGAATCTGGAACTAACAGTTTTAAAAACCAACGTTAAAAATTGTTTCTACACGTAATTGGGGAAAAATAAAATAACAAATTAAAAAAACAAACAAACACACAAAATAACACAATGCCGAATGGAGACAACGCAGCGCACGCGCTGGTTCTGCTTCCCTGCATCTTTACCTCCTCACTCTTCCACTTTGCTGGCTGATGCATCGGGGGCTGTCAGAGACCCCGGGCCCTGATGTATGGCTTCTTGGGGGCACAAGCTCAGACAGCTCAGTTCCACTGAGAGGGCTGGGCCAGGGGCCAGGGGGCAGCTCTCCACGCCCTTTTGCTGAACCCTGCTGGCCTGAAGCCCCAAGTCTAGACAGCATGACTCAGCCCAGGTTGCCAGCCACTGTACTCAGAATTTCCAAGGAATGAGCTCCTTACCAGACGAGAACTCTCCTCCTTCATGTTACATCACCGGAAGGTGACCTGAGCAAGCCACTGTCCGGACTTTTTGAGCCTTCTGACTCAGACTGGACAGAGCAGGTGCCCAGATGTTCCACACCAGGTGCTCCCTTCACCAATGAAAGCACGGGGCCTGTTCCTGTCCACCGAGTTATTTTTTATCCTATTTTCCATAACAGTCAATTTTTAAAAAAGTAAAAATTCTGTCATGACTTTGGCTGTAAAGTGGCCAACTTATTTTGATTGGCGATACATTAAATTCACAAGTTAATTTGGGAAGCACTGATATTAAGACGTTAACTAGTCATGTGCGAGGGACAGCCCACCCCCACCCCACAGTATCTGGGGCTGGATGGCATCTAAAGGGCCATCATCCCAAGGAGAGCTGACTGTCCCTGTGGAAGGAGGCCTGGGTGGAATGGCAGCTGAAGTTAATTCTGCCACTATCCCAAGACTTACTTGCCCATTAGCTGAGAACGGAGATCTAATGGGGGCTTCTCTGCCTACTCCAAGGCCTCCCCAAAGGCCCCCCATTCCTTGGCCCTGCCTTTCCTAAGTAGACAGTGACAACAAAGACGATGGGACAGCCCAGGTGAGCAGACCCCGGGCTCAGGAGAGTGGGGAGAACATCCATCCAAGACATCTGGGTCTATTCTGCCAGTTACCATGTCAAGCATTTCTGAAGCTGCAGGCAAGTGGCACCAATGTGGCAGCCCCAACTCAGCCCTCCAGGTAGTGAGAACGCTTTCCTCCGCTGCTGTGAAGTCCTCTTTTCACTTAAGCAAGAGAAGTTCTGTGGGTTTAGGCCGAGGTTACCAGGAAGGAGCCTGGACCTGAGGAATGGCCCTTTGGACATTCCCCAAACAGTCAGAACGCTTATTTTTCCTGGATGTTGGTTCATCACCTTTATTTATGTCTATCCTTTCCCCACCCCAAACCATCTCTGACGGTCAGAGTCCCCTGTACCCTAGCCAAGAAGGAAGGTGGTGTGCACAAATCCTCTTCCCCCAGGCCAGGCCTGCTCCTTCCACCTGGACAGCCTTCACCTGGGTCTCTGCCCCTTCTCTGTCACTTCCCTGACTGCATCGGTTCTATCAGGCCAAGGCAAGTCTTCCATGCCTCTCAGCAGACAACGGAGTCATCGCTTCTCACAGCTTGCTGGTATCTTCTGTGCCTTCACTGTCTGGCCCCAATTAATGGGCATCAGCTCTTTCCAGGGCTTTGCCATCACCAAAAGGGGCTGCTAGGAAGAGTTTGGTGTGTTCCTGTCTGTCTCAGACCTCCATGGGGAGCTCTATACTTTTCTCACCTGTAAGATTTACATCTTGTTTTTCTAAAAAGGAACCATTCCTGGGCTCCTGCTAAAAACCCTATTTTGCTTTCCAGAATACAATATTTGACATGCACTCAAAAATAAGGTGCATTCTTTAATGTGTATTCTAAGTCTAAAGCACATGAGAGAGGGGAGAAGCCTGGCTCTCTGCCCAGCCAGACACACCACAGAGTTACAGTACCAGCCAGCGAGATACAAGCAGACAGTCCTAGGAGGCGGTTTCAAGAAAACAACTGCTTGCTTGTGTCTAGGCCAGGAAATGGTCAAATCTGACCCAAAACAGAGACTGGTGGGACTGAGAGCTGGGACACCAGACAAGAAGCCACCTGCCCTTGGAGGCATCAGCTGGCAGTCAGGGCTGCAGGGGATGCAGTTCATCCATTGGGAGGAAGCAGTACGCCCTATTCCAAAGTGGGAAGTTTGAGCAGACAGGGAAGGGATGCTCAACAAGGGAATGCCGGGGCCACCAAGCATCTCAATCACCAGGGATGAAAGTCCCTGTTTCTCCTGTCCACCTCTCTGACTAGCTTAGGGGACACAGGCATCCCTTTCCTCCCTAGTCCTTAGCAATCATTCCTGATCTTATGGGGGCAAAGGGGTGAATGTCCAAGCGGATGAGACAGAGAAGCTCCACCTTGTCTCCATCCGGCCTCTTCCCCCCATCAAACAGCTTCTGGCTAGAGTGGTCAAGGCTGGCCACAAGACCTCCAAGGCCCCTCAGGGCTGTGGCAGACCTTTGGAGGCCCTCTCCAAACACAGAAATTTCCCCACCCCAAGCACTCTAAAGGTAACAGAGACAGAAAATGCTCATCCCATCAACACAAAACAGGAAGAGGTTAAGGTATGCACAGAAAAAGGAAAGAGGGTCTCCTCCATCACCTGAAAGACGCTGTTGGGTCTCCACCTGTAAGATAAGCAGCCTGAACTCTCTTGGACCCACACACAGAGACAGAGACAGAGACAGCCTCTGTGGGCATGATACCAAGGGAAGAAATAACTGGGCATCTGGTCTGCCCCCCTGGGGCTCCACCCCCTAGAAATGGGGCATATGTGTATGTACTGGGGGGTGAGATGGAGGCGAGAAAGAGGGGAAGAGAGGAATACGAGACAGAGGGAGGGAGGGAGACAGGAAAAGGCGGCAAAAAGGAAGGGTAAAAGAAAGGGGGAGAGACACAGAGAGGAGACAGAAAGATGGTGACCAGGGCCAGAAGTGAGGCGGTCCGAGCTAGGGGTCAGAATGGACCACCAGCCCCTCAGAAGCCTTCTTTCCTGCCTGGGCAGCCCATGAAGAGAGGGAGTCCCACCTACGTGCAGCCTGACTGGCCACTCCTTTGCCCCGTGTGCCCTCCCACGCGCTCTCCCATCTGCAGGGCAGAGGCAGCTGCCTGATCCCTACCAGACCCATTCAGCACCTGAAGCCTTCCACCACATGGGAGGGTCTCGGGTCTTTCCCAGCTCCCACACTAGTCTGGGACACACTGTTCTCCATTTCCCCTCTGTGTCTCTGCATGGGACATCCTCCCTGCCTGGAACACCCTCCTCCCCATCCTCTGCCTCCCCTCCGTGGGGTCTCTTGAAAGCACCGACTACCCACCCCCCACCCCTACCACCTGCACTGTCTCCATCCACCCCCATGAAGTATGGCAGAAGCCTGTTGTCAAGGCCCTCCAGGGAGCACAGGGGCCTTCATCTGGGGACATCTCCAGTCAAACACAGATGAGCCGGCCTGGGAGCAGCAGAAAAGGTACCCGGCACAGACAGGAGTGGCTGAGTGGCTGAGGAGACCACACCTGGCCACAGTCCTGGAGTCAGGGAGATCCGAGTCGAAATCTGATCTCACACTTGCCACCTCTGTGACCCTGGGCAAGTCATTTCATCCTGCCTCAGTTTCCTCAGCTGTAAAACAGGTTGTGAAGCCTGGCACGGCATGTGCGTTACTGCCGCTGCCACCGCCCCCGCCCCCACCACAGCCTGGGAAAGGAAAGCAGTGAGAAGCCAGAGGAAGCGTGAAGGGGGAGGGAATAAGTACCTTCCAGATGCGATGCCCATGGGCAGAGGGGCACTGTCTGCCAAGATCCTTCACGGCTCCGGATCATCTCCAAGTGACCTCCACCCTCCGTCTTTCTTCCTGAGCCTTGCCGAGGATGGCGGTAGCCAGCAGGTGCCCAGTCCCCCTCTAGGGGCAGCCTTCAGGCCGGATCAAGCCCACCGCACACTCTCAGGAGGCATTTCTTTAACTGAGCTCGAGACACGTTTTTCTTGTCCTCTTTATTCAAGTATTTCACAGCAGGTATATTACAAATTACAGTAAATGTTCAAAATTCCAGAAGTTCAAAAAATTAAATAATTTACTTCAAACTAATGTAAAATGAAGTCAAAATGCAAAACATCAATTGAACACAATTCCAAATCGAGCTACAGAATCCAAAAGAGACCATCACGGATGAGTCTACTGAACGCTCCAAGGAGACAGAACAGGAACAAAACCGAACAACGGGACGCCCAAAGTCTGGATGACCAAACGCAGGAAATACAAAAGATGCAGGTATAAGCCCGAATCCAAGCTGACTTTGTGATTACAAATAATAATTATACTCAGAGTGGCGACAAGAGGATCCCGCGGCAGAACCGACGCCAAAGACAGCGGCTGGACGGCTCCGCGGCTGATGCACCGAAAACTGAATCAAGGAATGGGAAGACAAGGTATTACCACAACCCAACCCAACCCACCCTCCAAAGAAACCCAGTAAACCTATAAATACATTGGCATATGAGAAAAAAAACCAAGTAACATATGAAGGACGCAACAAGCCAAATTAATGCCAGGTGAGGGCCTGGCCTCAGCTCCCCTGCAGACCCCGCGTGGGGCGGCTGCCCTGGGTCACCCACTGGACAGACCCAAGAGCCAGCTGAATGTCTGTAATTTTCACAAGAGGAAGCAAGAGCAGAGGTCAGTTTGCGCAGTCTTTGCCAGATGCTCTGCAGTGCAGACCAAGCTCACGTAAGAAAGCCACAGTGAGCGCACCATTCCACGCCTGTGACAGAAGCCAACCGTGGGCACGGGCGGGACTTCTGACAAAGACCGAAGCTGCTCCAGGTGGCGGTTCCCATCCTGCCATCCTCACCCCCATTTCTCCACCCTCACCTAAGGGTTAGGTTAAGGTAAAAACAAAAAACAAACTAAGAAACTTGATCTTTTGGAAGCATCCTCCGATCCCCTCGTCCAACTCACTGACGGCTAGAATCTGGTCCGTACGAGCTGAGTGACCACTGAGAGCCTGCGGTTCTGCCATTCACGAGCTTGGCCGCTACTAGGGCAGAATGCTTCTGAATTAGTGAAACAGGAATCGAGATTAAAAAAAATACTGCAGCAAGAACCTGAGACTCGCCAAAAACCCTTTTACCAGAAACTTGCTACAAAAATCTGCTACATTTTATTTCATCAAATCTTCAAAGTCTGTAACAATTTTCATCAAAATACAAAATGTTAATGTATCAGACAGTCAAATGCTTGGGACAGGTGTGGTGGTAATAAATACGAAAGAATGCGTGGAGATCCTCCTGGGAAGCCCCTCCAGAGGCCTGACTGCTAAGCGCACTTGCCCACCTACAAAATACATACAGTGCTCAGACGCAGGACGCATCTCCAGGGACGACTGCTACAAAGTCTGAGAGTCTCTCAGGAAGGAGGAGTAAGGAAACAAGTGGCAAGAGGGGAAAACGAGGCGCCCGCGGGGGGCGGGAGGACGCCAGCGGAGCGAGGACTGCAGACGGTTCTCCCAGGGCACCGAGGGTCACGGGGCTCAGTAAGCACACGGGTGGGGGGCAGACACAGAAAGCCGAGGCACCCCACGCCTCTGCGGTCGCCCCAGACTGCTCAATCAAACCAAGCCCAATGCCCTGTGTTGCATATATGGGAAGGATGCACCTGTGGGGGAAGGACACTGACCGAGGTGCCCGGGACGGCTGGCTAGAGAACTGGGCAGAGGGCGCCTGTCTTCTGGGGAGGGCCTGGGTCGTGTCCAACTTCTGGATGGAGTCTTTTGGGCTCCTGACCCACAATCCAAACCGATTTGTGAACAAAATCCCAAATGGCCCAAATCGATGACACTTTAGGGGGAGGGGGAGGTCGGAGGGGTGGGACACGGGAAAAGACAGGAGAATCTATTTCTGATTAACACTGTTTGTGCCTGGACTGTGCCATGAGAGCCTCCGTGCAATGGGGAGGTGGGGGGAGGACAGGATGATACAAGAGAGACAGCCTGATGACCAGTTCCCTCTTTTCTCTGCCCACTTGGCAAGTCCTGGCTTCAAAAAAAAGAGGGCTTGGAATTCAATCATCTTGGGCAACTGGCGAAGACACCAGGGCGAGAACAGAGGGGAGGCCCAGATGAGTCTGTTCTGGTCTCGATGCTCAGCAACGAATGCAGAAAAGGGTTTGTTTTGTTTTTCCAATGTGATATTTCTAGAAAGAGACCCCACTACAAGAAAGAGTGGTTACCATTTGGGTCGGGAGGGCCTTCTGGGTCCCGGCTTCAGCACCGTCGCCCCCTCCCAGGAAGCTCTCCCGTCGTCTGCTACAAACCCCCCCATCTGTAGCCTTATCTTCCTCCAATGAATTAAAAGGCACATTAAAAGCAGTCCAAGAGAGCCTCCCCTTCCCATGACATCCTGTCTCCCCAGCGTCCCACCATAACACCAGGCAGCCAACGCGAATGTGAGAAACGAAGGGTGAGAAGAAGAAGGAGGGAGGGGGAGATGAGCCCAGAACCGCCCTGCCCCGCCCCACCCCCCACCAAGGCCCCGAGGCCGAGGGGGAACAATTTCTGTAGCACCAAAATCTCCACGCGCTGATGTTGTATCTTTGTCTGTGGAAATACAACACGTGCCTGAAGTTCGGTTTGGTTCTTGTAGGCTGGCTGGTTTCAGGTACCTGAGACAATAGCACCAAATGCAACAGTGGGAAAGAGGGGAGCGCAGCTCCACCCTGGCCTGGTGCGATCACGAAGTGAATGGCTCAGAGAAGGCTGCACGCCACCGCCCCGGCCCGTCCCACTAGCAGTGTGGAGAAGAGCAACGCGGAGCAGGCGGCGCTCAGAGGAACGTCTCAAACAGATGCACGGTTCTTTCCATCTCCTGCGAGGAAAGGGGGAGTGGCTCAGCGCCCACACTTGCACCCCCAGGTCCCTGCAGGCCCACCCAGCCACGGCCACACCCCAGCCCAGCCCAACCCAACCCAACCCAGCCCAGCTCCAGGCACGATGAGGGTGACCAGAGAGAGCCCTGGCGCATCTCGGGTGGCTCAGGGAAAGGACAGAAGCCGAAACTGGGAGGGTCTGCCGACGCCGACGGAAGTTGGAAGGAGAGTGTGATGGCACCTCTGTGGGAAGGCTACAGATAGGTGGCAATCTGCACCACTGCAAGGAATGCCCATACACAGGAGGCCACGGACCCACTAAAGGATCTTTGGTCTGAGCAAATATCTTCAGTAGATGACTCAGTAAAACGTGGTATTTCCCACCTGATGGATGCTAGAGCCCAGCCCCCTCCCCAAAATTGTCTAGGGGAGCCCCTCCCCCTGCCAGGCCCTCACCTCCACAAGTCGGGACTTGTCATAATCTTGGCGATGTCGGTAAATGCACTGGCTGAGCAGCGAGTACAGCCTCTCCAGCTGATCCACGGCCAAGTTGTTGCTTCTCTTGACCAGCAAATCCAGCAATTTCTAGGGGAACAATGAGGGGCGCAAGGGGAAAGAGGGGGAGGGGAAGAAAGTGGGCCTCCAGCAAGTGCGGAGGCACCCCCAGGGGGCTGCCCTCCCGGCCATGAGCTCACCTTCAGCCGCTCATGGTCCACGACCAGTGGGGGGACAGGCTCCAAGGGCTCCTCCGGGACCAGGTCCAGGCTTGCTGTGCGGGACGGCTCCAAGACCAACTTCCGGCATCTCTTGCCACGAGCAGCACCTGCGAGCAGAGCGGGGAGGAACGCAGGCATCCAGGGGCATGGGCGCAAGCCCAGAGACAGTAGGGCTCAGGTGAATGACCGGCTGTGTGGCGGCCCGAGGGAGGGAGTTGTTCCTACCAGTCCTGGGGCCAAGCCCACCACCCACAGGAGCCGGGTTTAATTCCCAGCTGACTTTTCTTTGGGACCGGCTAAATTGCACCCCCCCGGCCCCAGGCGAGCCTCGGCCTCTTCATCTGGAAAATGAGGGGCTTAGAGGAAGTGACCTGCAGCACTTCATGGCTGACTCAGCCACCAGGTTAGAGAATTGTCAGGCACATCAGATAGGAGAAACTGAGGCACTCATGTCCCCAGTGCTGTGTCCTATACTCGGCACTGCAGCAGGGCCCCAAGGGCTCATGCCCAGGCCTTCATCCCAGATATGGCTCTGGATACTGTAAACAAGGGGGGCACCCCCAACAGTCCAGAATGAGTAGGTAAGTGTTCTGCGGAAATATGTTTCAAGAACAGAAGTTACCTTCCACCCACTTAAAGAGAACCCTAAAAGTCTCAAAAAAGCACCTCCTTCTTACCTGAGACCCCAAAAGCCAAAGAGAATAGCCAGAGCCATTCCAGTCTGGCATGGGAGCCAAGGCCAAGGAGGAGGGCCCCCCCCAACCCCACTTTGCTCCCTAGCACCCTGCTTTGGGGGAAGAGGCCAAGAAAGAAGGCCCCTAGCAGAAGCCTTGACCTTCTATCCACTTGGCAGCTAAATGACCTTAATGGATTAAGCCCCAGCCCCACCCCTGGCATAAGGTACCTTTAGTAGGGAACAGTCCCTTCTCTGAATCCCCAGCACATAATCAAAGGGCTTCACACACAGAAGGTGTTTAATAAATGCTTTTTTGGGTTCATCCACTCACTGAGACCCAGAAAAGCTGGGCATCATCTATCCTATCTTCCCCCCACATCCAGGAGCCCACATCTGGTAAAAGCTTGCCCAAATCTCAGACCGAGGCAGAAAGGCCCAGCTGGGCTCCCCAAACAACCTATCAGGCCTCCATCTCCCCTCCGAGCCCAGGAAATCAGGCTCGGCCGCCTCCGAGCCAGGCAGCGCCCTGAGAGTGTCTGCCAGGAGCTGCCCGCTCCTTCCTTCCCCAGCTCCTCAGGACTAACTCTGCCTGCTCCCTCTCCCCAGCTGTGCTCCGGTCAGCACCACAAACAGCCAGGGCTCACCCCTCATCAATGGGCCGCGGCAGGGGTCCGGACACCAGACAACTGGCCAACGCGGCATTAAAGGAGATGAGAGGGCACCAAGAGGCCATACCTTCCTTATCGGGCTCTGACTCTTTCTCCTCGAGGTCTGTGCTGTGCTCGGCCCGCTCGCTGTTCAGGCTCGAGGCGGCCTCGAGACCCAGATGCTTCTCCACGTCCCCCCCAGGATTCTCCTGAGGAGTCTCTGTCTTGTCTTTCACCAGCTCCTCCAGAGGGGCCTCGGGAGCGGCGGCTCTCGCCAGGCTGTCGATGGCGGCCTCCCCGTTGGGGAGGGGCTCCTCCTTGGGAGCCCGCTCAGGCTTCAGTGACAGGCCGCTGTTGGCCAGCAGGGACTCATTAGAGCTCTCCTCCTCAGTGGAGGCACGGGGGCCGTTGTCCAGCCGCGGCTCTGGCTCCAGGTCCATGACGTCACAAGATGATTCATCGTTGGTCACGGACAGGTCTCCGGTCTCCTCTCCGTTCTCCTCGGGGCAGTCTGGGCTGACCTCAAACTCGCCGTTTTCCAGCAGCTTCCTGCCTGCTGCCGGGCTGTCATAGTCGGCAAACTTGCCATCGTCCTCGTCTTTCTTCAAGTTGTTGGCCTTCCTCTTCTTGATGATGCCCTTCCCCCACTGGGAGCGCCGCCGTGACTTCCTGCGGACCCGAACTAGTTAACAGAAAAACAAAGGCAGGCATCAGATGTGGCAGGGAGGCTCCCAGGGTCAGCGGCATCCTAATGGCGCCTCCCAGCTGCCCTGGCCACCAGGCAGGAGGAGAGCAGAGGGCAAAGGAAGCTTTCGGGAGACCCTGTAGGAACAAGTAAAGGGTGACTGAGCCCAGACCCCTGCTCTAACTCTCACCTAGCCCCAAGGAGACAAGAAAGGGTCCCCGACTGGCTATAATTCTTTATAAGCTGACTAATGCTCAGTGTGAAGGTGTCTGTATATCTGACTGCATGCTGCACCAAGAGGCAGGGGGAGAAAATTTGGAAATCAAATGACTGTGGAACTCACTGTTGTAAACTGAAAGTAAAGAAATGAATTTTAAAAAAATACAGGAAAGGGCCCGCTGTCTCTGCGAGCCTCCAGGACCTCATGGATGGAGGAGGCAGGCCCTCCTCCTCCCCTGTAACCTGCCCATGGGAGGAGTCATTCACCTCTGTGAGGGCACCACCTTCTCTCTAGCTGCCTGCCCTCCCTACGCTAGCACACATCCCTGAGAGGGGTCCTTCCCTGCTCTGAAGGCTGCCGGGGATCTGAGGGACTCCATGACAAGAGGCAGAGAGCAGGGCCATCACTGTCTTGGCAGGTGGATGAATCCCCGGGCACAGCCAGTGGTCACTTAGCTAGTGCGAACCCATCATTCTTGGTGCCAGTCACCTTGTGGCTGAGTCTGATCAAAATAAAAATACATCCAGGGCCAGGGTCCAGAGACATGGAACAGATGCCACAGGACCTAAGCCTGGCAATGGATGAGCTTTGTGCGCCATCTACTGGTGAGAGAGGGGCACCGGGCACCTGCCTAGGCAGGGAAGGCACTGGAGAGGGCCAGACCGACTACATCGGCTATTCTCTGGTCCTGGAACATGAACATATGTCACTGGTGACCTGACGGTCAGTCACCAACCAGCCTCCTCTCTGTACAAGGAGGAACAGGGAACTGTGCACTTGGGGCCAAGGTGTGTGTAACACTCCCCATGCCCTTCGGAAGGGAAGAGGCAAGGGAGATGACCCCGCTGGTCAGACATGATGCCAGATTCTGGCCCAAGCTGCTGGAAAAGCCACCCTCAGCTCCTCCCACGGCCCCACCCAAGAGGATGGCAAAGACTCACAGGCACATTTGTTTGCAGGGTGGTGCCAGACGTCCATGGGATGTCTCTGCTTACTGCGAAATGCCTCCTCCGTTCTCATTTCTGCCCTGCGTGCCACAGCGCCAGGGGGGCTGATCTGTTCGGCAGTCACTGGTAAGCCTGAAAACAGAGAAATGGCCACTGCACCACCAAGAACCACAGGTGGCACAGTGACCAACACCAAGGCCATTTCCCTTGCCCCGCAGGTGGCGGCAGGGTCCGCTGGCTAGAGGGCATGTCGACACTGAGCTGAGAAAAAAGAGCGTGGGCCTGCTCGAATTTCTATGACAAGAGTCACTAACAACGTCATGGTCATGGTCCTAGGGCGGTCATGGCCCCAGGGCCTCACAGGCAGGCAGTCCCAAACTCACCTCTTTTCCTTCTGGATTCCTTGATTTCTTCACAAAGCTTGTTAAACTCTGGGTCAAGCTCAGCAGCAATGATGGCATGGGCAGTGTCCTTCAAAGTGCAAGCCCTGTGCCTGATGATCTTGTCTGTGAAACAGGCAGAGGGAGAGTCACTGCCCGCCGAGGGCCATCATCCCTAACAGCCCCTGCTCCAGGCACCCTGGACGGAGCCTGCCTGGATGGGGGGCTTGCCCACTATCTGCATGCTGAGCTCTGGGAGGGCAGGGACTGTGCTCTTGACTTTCCTCATGTGCCTGGCACACAAAGAGCGCACCTGATAAATGCCCAGTGACCTGACTGGCTCAGCTTTTCCATTTTGCAATGAACCCCAAAGATCTTTGATGATGACGGCCCTTCCCTGGAGCTTCTAGGATGCCCGTTCCTCCAGAAGACTCTGGTTATCAGTAGCATGAACTGGGATCACACTCAATCTCCAAAAATTAAACAAGAGGGTGTGTCGCCTCACCACACTGGAGCAGCCCGGCCATGAGGCCACGAGCAGTCTCTCATTATTCAGTCCTTCTGTCCTGAAGTCTTGGGCCCGACTTGGGGTCAGGGCTAAGTGCTGGCCTTCCGAGGAAGGCTCCCTCCCCTCTCAAGAAGCTCACACTGAATGAAGACAGTGTACGAGATGCATTAACAACAGTAACAGGGCTTTACAAACACGCTCTCGGAAGGCAGGCAGGCATCCCACAACAGACGGGGACACCGAGGCAGCCTCCTCTGGGCGTCACACAGAGCGCTCTGTCCTCAGCTTGGGGCGATTTGGCTGGTTCTCCCTCCTCACTCCGGCATCCCGTCCCTGGCTCCCTTCAAATCTCAGCTAGAGCCACACTTTGTACAAGAAGCCCTCCCAGGTCCTTCTCCTACCACCTCCCTGGGTAACTGCTTCCCGTTTCTCCTTTCACTCCCATGTTTGCACACGTTGTTTGCACACTGGTTCCCCCATTCAACGCTGAGTCCAATGAGGGCCTCTGCCCTTCTCTGCATCCCCAGTGCTTAGGAGAGCTCTCTGTACACAGCAGGCACTTAATAAAGGCTTACTGATTTGACAGGCCTGGATCTATGAACTGGAGAATCATTTACTGAAAGACCATCCCTGAACCCCCTGGAGCTGATGAAATCACCAAGACAGTCCGAGGGAAGAAGAGCAGCAGGTCCAGGCCCACACCCAGAGGGCAACCACAGGAGGTCAGACCCAGGACTCCTGAAACCCGTTGCCTGGGTTCTCCTTGGAGAGGCAAGTGAAGCTGGGGCCCTGGCTCTGTCCTTTGCCCCAAAGGTAATAAGAAGTTACCTTCTCTTGGCACACCTGGGCATCTCTCAGTAGTAACTTTGATGGCAAAGGTGCACAAAAAACTACAGTTTTTTAAACTGAGGCCAGTTAGCATCTCAGGCACTAACATCTACTGCAGAGGACAAAAAGGTCAAGAAATCCTACCAAGAAAGTAGTGAGGTCGTTCAAAATAAGTCTGCAGGGAGGCGTGAGGGAGGGCCGAGGAGACGCCGTGTGCAAAGTGCCTGATGCCCTGACAGAGAAGCTCTCCATCCACACAGTGCTGTGCCAGACTTGGGGTGGCTCTGAGCACAAAGAGGGCACCCTCCCTGCCTCTGGGGGCCGACAAGGGAACCCAGCACAAAGGCCAAGTACAAGAGGAGTGTGCGTGCATGCCGGACGCGTCCCTGACCGGTTTGAGGGCTTTCTCCTGGGGATCAAGACTATTCACCAGGACTGCCCCAAGAAGGAAACTCAGCATGGCAAGGTCACACTACAGAATGGTCCCCACCTTCTCGCCCTTGCTTGCACCATGATTTCACCACCCTCTCCTTCATAAACAACCCTATGCCTGGTTACAATCCATGCCCACATCCAGAATCCGCTGCTTCCTCTTCTCCCCCCTTCAGAATCTCTGCTTCCCTGCGAGGCGAGGCTCAGGGACCAGCCACACCAGGAAGCCTTCCCTGGCCCCGTCTCCCTTTCCTCATCCGGGACCGCTCAGGGAGGACTGGGGCTCTCCCATTTTGTCCTGTTTTTTGACTTCAGGGTCTACAATGCCTGGCATGTGGGAGATGCTGGGCAGATGTCTGTTGAAATAAATTCAAAGAAAAGGCGAGGAGGCCCTGGGCATAAAGACTAATGTCGCCCAAAAATGAAAATGGGCAAGTTTAATGAATAAGAGGACCAGTTACTGATGTAAAAATCACACTCCCACAAACTGACCGTTTGTGCTAAACCCTTCTGTGGTCTGCTGGTACCCAAAGACAAAACCATACAAAATCAAAAGAAAATAAATACGGGAACATGTACCATGCAATTAAAACGGCGCTGTCCTGACCCACTCAAATGGAAACACCCAAAGTAATTTGAGTCCCCAGACATGGAGCCACAGGAACACCCTCTCCTTTCCTACAGAAGCGTGATTAGTGTAAAAAGAACAGAAACTTTGTGGGTGAAGCCTGTGGGCAGATGATGGAAGGTGGTGGGCAAGAAAACAAGCTTGGAGAAAACCTGTGCAAAGACTCAACTAAAACAGATATTCCTGAGAATGCCCGAGGATGAAACTGGACAGAAAGATCTGTCTTGTTCTTCTAAAGAGCTTCCTATAAGAGAGAGAGGCCCTCCTGGTCCTCTGCCAAGCCAAGCCCTTGCTTGCCCGGCACCAGGGAAAACAGCGTGCTGGAGCAGCTGGCCTGGACCATGTCCACTGAAAGGGGGCCCATGCTGGCATTAACAGCAATCGCAAACCCCATCAGTACTAGTAGTCCATTTCTTTCTCAACCACTCAAAAACCTTTCTTGAGATCATCTGTCTACAGATGGATGAAGGGAGAAGGGGTGAGGCAAGCTCTCACTCATGATCTGCAATAAAAGACAACGTAATTACAGTGCCCCCCAAGATCCCAGTACACGTCTCTGTTGACCAGAAAGCAGCATTCGATTTAGGAAAACAAAAGAGCACCAGACAGATTCTCATCTCCCAAACCTGACCCCGCGAGGCCTTGAGAGGCACCACCCTGGAGTCAATGGCTGTGAACATGATGTCAGCCAGACATAATCCAAGAGGAAGATATGTGGCTCCTAAAGGGGCTGGCTATGGTTGAAGAACATGTTCTAGGAAAAGTCCAGTCAAGAGATTTCCTGGCCATCCTGGGACCCTCCCGAGGCCTGAAAGTGTCTCAGAGCTTCTTACATGGGACCCACAATCACTCAGCACACAAGAAGAGCTTCTATGGCCCAGGGGATGTCACTCAGCACATACATCGTAGACAGGCACTACAGATGAACAGCACACTGAAGGGGAAGAAAGAGAGTTTTGGGAGACGAGCCCAGCATTCTTCCTAAAACAAGAGACTGGGGCACCAATGTGTAGTGAAGAGACGAACAGCCCTAGAGTCAGAAAGTTCAGCCACAGCCCAGAGCAGGAAGCAAATGTGGCCCCCAAGGCCCCAACCCTCTCTCTCTAACGGGCATGAGTCAAACAAGTTTCCACATGTGGGAAAGCATCCACACTGATGAAACCCTGCCACCCTCTCCACCACCTCGGAGTCCCACGTGACAAACTTTAAGTGTGCCATGGTGTCATGGTGAGAGTCACCTGCTGGCTACAGGAGGACAAGAGAGAGGCCCAAGCCCCCCATGGTTCTGCCTAACTCTCCTGGGCAGCATCTGAAGAGGATCCTCACTAGAGCAGTGTCCTCCAAAGTGGAGAAGTATGGGAAGAACACATCAGGATCTCTGATTGTGTTTATTGTTAACCTTAATAAATAACCAAAAAGTCAGAAGGAGATCAGACCTCACACCAGACAGCTCCCCACCACACACACCACGCCAACTATCATGAAAAGCAGGGAGAGTCCCAGAGCCTGGAAAGGTTGACAGCGGGGCCCTCACCAGCCTATCATGGCACACTGTAGGTGGCATGTGACTCCGGATGGGATTTACGGGTGACCTGACCTTCATAAACAGGATAGGCAGCTTAGAGATTACCGCAAGGAAATTCAAGATGGAAGACAGTGCTAACCAGGCAAGCCCAAGCACACAACGAGAAAGCAGCCAGCCAACGTTCCACCTTTCTCTTCTTGGCCATCGTTATCTTACCAATCGTAAAAAATACAATGGAATCAGGCTAAACAAAGTGGCCAAAAAACCTTGGAAAACCCTCAGAAGTCCTATGAGGAATATGAACTTTTCCATCCGCAGTCACTACTGGCTGACCTCCCCCCAAGCGCTGAAGCCACTATTTAAAAAGAAGGCTTTCCTGCCAACAATGTTGTGGTTGGCCAACATCCTGATGAGAAAAAGAAAGACTCTGGAAGCCAAATTCCTACTTGTTTAAACCTCCCTGAAATCCAGTGCTCCACCGGTTTAAAATACACAATGAACCGCCTTCCTATCAGTTTGCTGGAACAGCTAAAAGGTGTCTGGGAAGACAGACATTGCCTAGCTGAATTTCAATGGGACATGTACCCCTGGCAGCGGGCACCTGCCAACGAGACTGTCCCCAATAACATGGCACATAGCAGGTGCTCCAACAAACCCTGGATGGCCTGATGAGGTTCTTCTATCGTGACCAGGGGTCTCTTCCCACTCTGACATCAGTAAGAGCTAAGGACAGGACCAAGCCTTCCATTGGCCTCTCTAAAACAAGAAAGCTTCACCACACTGCTCTCACAAAAACGTTTACCAAAACTGCAGTGAGAACAAAAGAGGTTTGTTCCTTAAATACTGTCCCCTTGGCCTTCCACACCCTACCTATTTTGTGCATGTTCGTGATGAACAAGACACCTCTGAGGAGCTGGCCAGGCTGCCAGCAGCTTTTTAACCCCCCAGGGGGTTGGGGGGGGGGGCAGCAAATCAAGACGAGACCCCAAGTAACTGCCCTGTCAGGATCGGATGGAACCCGATCTGGGTCTGCCAGGGAAGCCTGGGTCTGCCAGGCCTGGCCCAGAGTCTGACAGCCACCTCAGAGCACTGAAGGGCTCCACCCAGTAGGAATGACAGCCGTAGGGTGAGCCCTGGTGTGCTATGGTAATGGGCCAGTGAAGGGGGCAGGCATGCTTCTTTCTCATGCACCGGGTACTCGGGGCTCTTCCTGGGCCACAGAGAGTGGACTGGCATGGCCCTGGAAGGATTCAAGGACCCACATACTTGCAGGCCACTGCCACCACGACACAGAGGCCAGCACTCTAGGGAATGGATATATATGTGGCTCACACATATCCATGGAATGTGGCCCCAGATGGCCAAATCCAGTGGAGCAGCTCCTAGGCTAGCCTGGGAGGTGGGAGGAGCTCAGGGAGGAGCTCAGGGAGGAAAGTGAGGCAGGCTGTGACTACCCAGGGACTCAAGCCAACACTCAGTGCAAGTGCGAAGAGCCCAGAAGCTCCTGGACCACATACATGTCCCTACAGCCTGGGACACAGAGCTCCGGCCATAATCCCCTCCCAGTAACCTTTCCTCTTCCACAGCAAGAGAAGCCTGTGTTCTGAATGGCTTGAGAAATGAACTGCGGCTTTGAACTAGGAAATGCCCAGGGCAACAAGCTCTCTTAGCTCTCTACTGTGAACGGCCAGGGGACCGGACTAAGCAGCCACTGAGTGCTGGGAATCTAGAGAAAAGGACCCATGTCTCTGCCCTGGAGGAGTTCACAGTCTGCAGGGGAGACCATGAGCAGAGAGCACAGAGACCAGAAGGGGCCAGCGGGCAGAATGCCAGAGATGGAGGACAGCAAGGGAAGGCGAAGGAGGCTGAAGATGAAACACCTTGTGTGAGGGACGAGGAAACCAGTGCAGGACTCAGCGCGGAGCTCAAGGCCCCTCCTGGATAAAAGGCAGCTGAAGGCCAGGCAACAGTGGCCACCAAGACCCTTTTATGTGGTCAGACACAAGAATGCTAATTCTCTAATTAGGGTGACCAGGCGAGAAGTTTTGTAAGCGTTTCGTGACAAGCAATGCTGTTTTCAATCAACTAAAATCATTTTTCAGCTGAAGGAAAACACAAGATGCAAGATAAGGATGTGGGGCAGCACCCCGGACAGCCTGGAAGCAGCCCTAGGGCAAGAAGGGAGGCAAATATGGCGGCAAGTAAGCCGGGAGGTTTGCCAAGCTCTTGGTGGCCAGAACTGCCTGGAACTGAAAGCTGAGGAAAGGCTCCCAGGCAAGAGCCCAAGACCCCCAGAGCCAGCTGCCTCGACTATTCCAAGCCAGTTTCCTGGGCCCACCAAAAGGCATCCAAGACAATCTCATCTGAGACTCAGCAGACCCGAGTGGCACCTGGGGCCTCCTCTATAGAATAAGGATTATAAATCGGCCCTTGTGGCTGGTGTAAAAGTGGTACGATTGTGCACCACACTGAAAACACTGGTTTAACTTTCTATAGATGGGCTCATTTTGTCCCCAGTGACCAAGAGTTCAGGAAGAAAAAACATTTGTATGGCTAAGTGGTCCAAGTGACACCCCACCCTGTGGACGCCCATTTGCAGGCCAGATCCATCGGGAGCATCCCAGCCGGCCTGTCAGTGGGGCCAGAGGAAATGGACTGCTAACCCTGCTCTCTGCACTGGAAAGGGGGCAAACAGAGCAGACGCTTGGGGGCTTCCCTGACTGTGCCCACGAAAGAAAATCACATGTAGATATGAAATGGGAGAGCACTGGAGAGAAACACAAGATCCAGTTCTGTTCTGGACAACACAGACAACGAACAACATGGCCACTAGTCACGGACCCACCAGATGAAGGCAAGCCCAGAAATAAGCTGCTCCTCCAGGGCCCGACCCAGCCCACAGGAGACCCTCTGCTGTCTATCACAGACTCCCTAAATGCCCCTGCAGGCAATAGGATGAAGCCCCTGGGGCCTCCCAGAAGTGCCCACATTAAAACAAGCTACTCCAGTCCAGAACACGGCCTCAGGTCTCAGCCCAGGGAGACAGCTGCTCTCCAGGCTCTGGGTTTTTAAAGGTTTTTTCTTTTCTCAGGAATGCAAGTGATGATGCTTTTTTATTTGGGATGCATTCAGTGGGGAAATGACCCAGAAAGAACCCACAGTCTACATTTATGTCTTCATCAAACCGTGGTCCCATGGCCCTGCACCTCAGTGACTTGGTTTCCCCCTCTGTTCCCTTTCACTGTTTTTCTCTGGACTTTTACCACGGAAAACCAGAGTTGCCCCTGAGGTTCCATCAGCACACCCCACCGCCTGGGGCGGGAGGGTGGTCCAGCTTCCTCCTTACCTCCAGGGTCTTTATCCGGGTTATATTCTAACGCATTGTTACAGATGAGATCAATGTCATTCAGGAAGTCCTTAGCGGTAAGATAGCTGTGCTTATCAATTCTGGTGATGACAGTAGATAAGTCCATGGGCTCCTTGATCACCTCCAGATAATCAGACACCTAAAATAAGAGGGCACACTCAAGCAAAGGCTTTCCTGGACCTCTTCAGTTTGCTCCTCCAGCCTCCCCAGGAAAGAGAGTGGCTCCAGAGTCTGGAGACAGAGGGAAACAGGCAAAGATGAGCCCTAAGAGCAGACCAGGGCTGGCTTGAGGCTCTGCCAGGGCCCATGTGGGCTCACTCAGGACAAGGGGCTGGGGCGAGAACCAGCTCAGCAAGGAGCCGTCTGGGCCAGGAAGGGAGCCTGCAAAAGCTGTCCCCAGTACCCGGTCATCACCACCCCTCAAAATGACTGAGGGCACAGCCAAGGGGCCCTGGCCTTTGGAGAGATTACAGAAGTTCGGTCCCCTCCCCTTCCTGCAGCACCTGCCTGGGGCCATGTGCAGCCCCCTGGCCTTGGAGTCACCGTGCCAAGGCTTAACCACTGACCTGGGGCAAGTCAACACCTCCCTCATGCTGTGGTGAGGTTCTGAGAGAAGGGGTGTCACGTGCTATACACTAAATCTACATTTGTGAAGGTGGGAAGCCCTCTGAACGAGGGCAGCCCTCGCCCTGCACAGCTCTCAGTGCCCCCCCACCGGCTCAGAAACAACTGTGAGGGACAAGACAGATGCCCTTTGCTCTGGTCACCAGATGGAGGGCTAATATGATCACGGTGATGCCCTGGGATACCCCAGAGCATCCTTCCCCACCAACAGGAAAGGCATCCACTCTCTTCAGAGCAAACCGGGGAAAGTTTGGATAATAACCAAGCAGGGCTCATGGTAAAAACAGAATTTGCTTGTGAAACTCTTTTCCAAGGGTTTGGCTGAAGATGTGAGAAGGTGGTCTCTCTTGCAATTCTCCCCTGGCAGCAGAAGGCATGGGGCTTGTCTCCTGCCTCTGATTACCGCTAATGAGCTGAGACGACACAGATCACTTCCGGTCTGGGAAGGGTTCTGCATATGGTGGTTGAGAACAGGGGAGCAGTGACCCCTCCTGGAGCTCAGGGGCACATTTCCTTCTGCTCCCTGCTCGCCTTCTGTCTTTCCCTCTCTCTCTCTGCCCACATGCCCACCCACCTCGCACTGGGACTCCAGCAGCCCCAGGTCTCCAGAAGCATGCTGGGAAGAGGACAAAGCAACAGCAACAAAGCCCCAGGGAATGCCAGAGAAAGCAGCCTCCTTCCCACTCTGCTAACCCACCTTTGGCCCAGACTCAGGCTCAAGCCTGAAAAGCCCTGCCAGAAGGGCTGGGAGGGGAAAACCTGCTGTCAGAGCTGTGCCGGCTCCAGAGCTGGCAAGGGCACTAGGTACGGAAGGGGCGGCCCTGGTGGATGGCCAGCGTGGCCAAGTGGCCATGCTTCCCCCAAACCCCCGCCCCTGACTACACTGGTCTTGGCCCAGACCCCAGGCAGAGACACTGCTCTCAGGGGCTGCAAAGTCGTAAGAGCTAAAAGTCGCCTGTAGACAATCTCAGTATCACCTAATGTGTCCCACAGGGCAGCCCAAGAGCGGCACCGAAAGCCCAGGAAATAATGGTCAAAAGGAAGAGTGAAGGGTCTGCCCCCTTCCCAAACCATGTAACAGCTCCAAAGGACAGAGGCTCACAGGGGAGACACAGGAAAACAACTACCCCAAGCCGAGACACAGGGATCACAAGAGACTGCCCAGCCCCCACACAGACAAGGGAGGGAGGGAGGGGGGGGGAAGGAGGGAGGGATGGAAGGGAGGGAGGGAAGGAGGGGGGGAGGGAGGGAAGGAGGGAGGGAGGGAGGGAGAGAGGGGGGAGGAGGGAGGGAGGGAGGGAGAGAGGAGGGAAGAGGGGAAGGGGGAAGGGGGGAAAGAGGGAGGGAGGGAGGGAAGGAGGGAGGGAAGGGAGGGGAAAGGGAGGGAGAACCACCCAAGATGTTCAAACATGGAGTCCGAACGCTCAGAAGAAGGTCAGCAGAGGTGACCTCATGTGTGTCCAAGACAGAATCTCTTATTCCAGGATAAAAGCTGTGATTCAAGTTACTATTGAAAAATCCAAGTGGGAGGTTTCTTGCCTCATCAGCACCAGGTGCCCTCACACAAGGGCACACACACACACAGGCACACACACATACACAGATAAGGCAAGTACCAAGGCATCAGAAACTTTCCACTGGGAGCAGAGAAGCTGCCCCCCAGCAGGGGAGCCCCCTGTCCTAACGGTCCCGGCCAGGCTCAGGGCCTGCACCGCCCCCCCCCATATTCCCCCTGGATAAGATTTATCCTGGAATAAACAGTATCTAGCATGGACAGCTGCCCAAAGGAATTTGGAATGGCCAGGTCAGTGGTTTAAAGTGACTCAGAATGCGCCCAAGAGTCAATCAGCAGACCGCGGCTGATGACCAGAGTGGACGGCCACAGAGGGAAGCATGTCTCCATGCCTTCTTTTTTTCAATTTGTTCTTTCTAGGCAGTTCAACTTCACTGTTTGCACCCTACTACGGAAACAAGACCTCTTCAATATCCACCGGTTTGCTGAAGATGCTAAAGCGCTTGTCTGTGGCCAGCCTCTTGGTCACGTCCCTGAGAAATAGCCGCAGCTCTCGCAAGGTGTTCTCCTCCTGGTCCTCCATGCGAGTTTTTTCCAACTCTGACAGCTGGCGGGATGGCGAAGGCAGCGCCAGAGGCAGCACCTCCATGGCATACAGAGCTGAAGACGACAAGAGAAGAGAGGTGTTCGGGGAAAGCCGGCCCCAGGGAGAACCAGAGTGGCAGCGGCAACCCCAGACCCACCCGTCAGGGCACACAGACGAATCACACTCAGAGAAGGGCTGCCCAGAACGCTCTCCAAGGAAGGCCCTGCATTGGAGCCGTCCAGGCAGCATGAGGCCATGGCCCGAGGATGGCACGGGAGCTGCCGGGCAGATATGAAGGGACCTGAGTTCCTTCCTCACAGCCAGGGAGGGAAAGAGTCTCAGAGTCTGAGAGCTGCCCAAGGCCTGCATGAGAGCCCCCAGGATGGAGGGGCCACAGAGCTGGCAACAGGCTTCCTGCAGAGGGCCTCCTCTCAGCCTCAGCTCTGGAGGGACAGGAGGCTTCACAGTGAATGCAGGATGATGAGAAGGGGCCAAGAAAGCCCATGTCCTCACACCCAGACACACCACTGCTGGGCAGGTATCCGAAGGGGGCAAGGTCAAGAGCACCCTTCTTCCCCTGGTCAATGGCAGGAAACCAAGCGGACGCCACCAGCTCCAGGAAGGTAAGAAGCAGCAATGCAGTGGGAGCCACAGATGCCCCCAGAAGAGCAGGATGTGGTAGCAGGGCTCGGCCCCAAGCTTCCCTCTCTGCCCCTGCCCTGGTCCCGTCAGAGCCCTGAGCCCACCACCCCTCTCTCTCAGCCTCCCCAGAGGGGCTCTGGAGTTGCTACCCTGGGTCTTACTCGGTCAGGGTTTTACTCCTGAAGTAAAAGCTCAATGACCCCTTTAAGAAGCATGTGAAGATAAGCCTCTTCCTCAAGCACAAACTAAGCTGTCTTTCAGCCACCCGACTCCCCCCCGAGACAGTCGATGAGATAATGCCAAGCACACAGGGGACCCCCAAGTGAATGAAGCCCTTGATAAGCCAGCTCCACTGCGCCCTTTCCTCTTCTCTAGAGTCCCTGGCCCCTTCTCCTACAGCTGACCTTGCCCAGACCAGTCTCAGCCTTGGCGCACTCCCACTACAGATGTGCGGTGGGACGAAGGTAGAGAAAAACCATTCCGCTCTTCTGACTGGGCCCTGACGACCGCGGGGCAATCCCACCAAACCACCCCCATTGGCTCACCGTCCCCCTCACCATAGCAGCTCTTGCAGACCTTCTCATTTCCCCTCAAGCCCCTCATGGCTCCCCGCCCCTTCTCTCTCAGCCAAGACCCCTGCCCCACGTCTTATAGAAAAATGGCAGCCATTCGCCATGAGCTCCCTCTTCCTCATCTCCCATTACCCAGGGGCCTTCTGCCCCTCTCTCTCTCTCTCACAGGATGAAGCGGCCTTACTCCTGACCCAGGCCAACCCCTCTACCTGCTCAAGTGATCTCATTCCATCATATCTCCTCCAACAGGTCACCCCCTCCTCCTCCTCCTCCTCCTCATCACTTATTTTCAATCTCTCCTCTACTGGCTTCTTCTCACCTACCTACATGCCCATGTCTCCCTCATCCTAAAAACAACCATCACTTGACCCTTCCATCCCTCATAACTACTGTCTCCTATCTTTCTCTGCCCTTTATGTCCAAACTCTGCCAAAAAGGTCATCTACACTAGGCCCCTCCACTTTCTTTCCTCTCAGTCTCTTCTTACAATCTGACTTTTGAGCTTATCATCCCATTAACACTGTCCTCTCCAAAGTGACCAATGATCTCTTGTGGCCAAAAACAACGGCCTTTTCCCAATCCTCATTCTCCTTGACCTCTCCTTGACCTTGGGCACTGCTGGTCACTCTCCTCCTCTCTAGGTATTTGTGACACTGCTCTCTCTGGCTTACCTACCACCTATCTGACCACTCCTCCATCCCCATTTACAGGTCATGGCCACCAATTATGGAGGTCACCCAAAGCTCTGTCCTGGGTCTTCTCTTCTCCCTTTATAATTTGGTGATCTTGTCAATTCCCATGGGTTTAATGACCATCTCTATGATGACGATTCTCAGATCTACCCATCCTGCCCCAAACTCTGCTGACCTCCGATCTTGTATCTCCAACTGCCTTTCAGACACCTTGAACTGGCTGTCCAGTAGAATCTGAAACCCAACATGTCCAAAACAAAACTCATTATCTTTCCCCTACCTTTCCTATTACTGTAGAAGACACTACCCTCCTCACAGGAGTCATCCCGGATTTCTCACTCTCTCCCCCCATATCCAATATGGTGCCAACACCTATCAATCTCAGCTCTGTAGCACCTCTTGGCTATGTCCCCTTCTCTCCCAGCACTGCCCCCAGCCTCGGGCCTGAACCACCACAGGAGCTGCTGGGTGGGTCGGCCTGAATAAGTCTCTCCTCACTTGGGGCCATCTTCTAGCCATCAAAGGGATTTCCCTAAAACAGAAGCACAGCTCTGCACCCCTTACTCAATCTCCCCTGAGGGGCTCCCTGTGGCTGAGGATCAAGCACAAAATGCTCACTTTGGCATTCTCCTTCTTCAGGTGTCTTTCTCTTTACTACCAACTTTTTCTAAAGGCAAAACTAGAGAATAAGAAGGAAAGACGTTGGGAACTTAACATCTTCCCAAGATAACCAGCGGCCCCTCTTTCTCCAGAGAACAGAATCTCAAAAACTGAGATTTGGAAGGGACCTCAGTGGCCGTTGGAGTCCAGCCTCTGCCTGAAGCCCCCCAAGAAGAGGAAGCCCACCATCTCCTGGGGCAGCTTGCTCCACACTGGAACATATCTCATGGGGAGGAAGTTTTTCCTGATTTCCACAGCTCTAGTGTCGGTGCTACCTTCTGGGGCCCGAAGAACAAGGCTGAGCCTTAAACCATGTCAAAGCGGCTACTGTGGTAACTTGGTGCTATCCTGCTCCCCACCCCTCCTCCCCAAGGTTCTAAAGACCCTATGTTCCCTCGCTGGTTGCCCCTATGACCCCTCCCCACCCCCAGCTGCCCTCCTCCAAACACTCCACTTCAGCCATCTTTCCTGACCAGGGGTGCCCAAGTCTAAGATGAGATCTGACCAATCTGTGAAGTGGAAATAAGACAGCAAGCACACCTCCCAACCAAATTGGGGCACCTTAGTCCCTCAGAATCCTCCTTCCTGAAGCTGGTAGGCTTCAGCTAAGCCCTCCAGCCCTGTATTCAAGGAAGGTCAGGCAGAGGAGGGGGCTTGAGCACATGCCCTTATACCCACCCACATGCATCCCTGATGTTCTTGGGACAAGGGCACACAAGGACACATCTTACTAGTCAGACCAGAGAGGAGCAAGAAGAAGACAGCACTTGCTGGGACCCCTGATGTCAAGCCCATAGCAAAGCAGAGGCTGACCAACTTCACCCTCCTGTAGAAAGGACCCTTGGCCAGGCAGAAACCTTACAACCAGGGGAAAGGCAGGACCTGCCCTCCTATTGGTGACAAGACTGTCACTAAGCACCATTACTCTCTCTGTACCGCCCCCATCCCACCTCCACCCCCCAAAGCTGTTTGGTGAATAGGGTAGAGCCTTACCAGCTTTTTTCCTTCTTGGGGGAGGCATCGATGCCTGATTGAGAATCAGCTCCTGGAAAAATTTGAGTCTGTCTTCTTCAATGGGCCTTTGAATATACAAGACCTCTTCATACTGGATTCTAAATATACATTTAACCTACACCAGGAGAAAGAGAGGCAAGAAGGAGAAATATCAGGAGTCAGCCCTTGGGCCATGGATCTCTTTGCACCATCCTCAGAGTTCTGTTGAGGGCCAACAGGGGCCACTCCTCTCAGTCTGACCACCAAGTAATGACAACAGGGGCTGACAGAAGACAGCACGTTCAGTCTCCCTGACTGTGTCAAGAAAAAACACGAGGCCTCTTCTTTTCTGTGATTATTCAAGGGTTACAAGAAAGGCCAATGGGTAAGTTGTGTCCAACTAACCCTAATAATGGGCCTCTTAAGAGAAACAAAGAACGGTCAATCAAAACGCCAAGGAACCCATCAGAAACAACTCCCTAAAAGTGCACACTGATTGGAGTGGGCTGGCAGTGGGTGGTAGCTGGCATCTGTTCCTTGGGTGTTCTCTATCATTAGGGATATGGCAGTGGAAAGGAGGCATTCTACCCCTCCCCTTTCTTCTGTTTCAAGATACAACTACTCAACAGGAAGCAAGCAAGATGGGGGGGAGGCAGAGATGATGCCAGAAAACTTCCTGACCCTGAATGAAGAGAAGACCAAAAACCTAAAGGGGTGGGGTGGGGTGGTGAGTAAGGTTCCTCTTCAGTTGAGGATGACTGAACAAACTGTAGTAACAGGAGTATGATGGGTTATTAAGCTCCAAGAAACGACAAAAGGAAGTTTCGAGAAGACTTATATGCACTGACACAAAGGGAAGTGAGAGGAACACAAAGAACATTCATGAGATCATAAACACCAACAAGTTTCAAGGATTAAAGAGCTCTGGAAATTCAATGACCCACCAGGCCCCAAAGGGAGCAATGATGAAACATGGCACTCAACTCCCAAAGGAGGTGATGGACCCCAGGGAGAGAAACAAACATGGCGGGATTCCACCTGCCACCAGGTGAGGGCATTCTGCTTGATGGCACCTGTCAGTCACAAGGGTCTTCTCCCCTTGTTGGAATGGAGAAATTATCAAAAGCCCCCCAAAAGGGGGAGAGGGGGTCCACTAGAACAATATAAAATATATGGAAGAGAGGGCCGGGTGGTTCTAAAAATAATGTATGGAACTGATTATGAATTTTCCTGAAAGCATGTAGCACAAAATGGAGACTCAGAGTTTCCAGTATAAGTCTATGGAGCTGTGCACATCAGGGATAGGGGAGTATCTTTATTCAGAATAAAAAACAAAATGTTAAAAAGATAAAATTTAAATGGGAGGGTCCTCAAAGGCAATCTGGAACTAACAGAGAACAATTCACAAGCACAAGTAGGACTCAGAGTCAAGGGCAGACTAGGGCAGGGACTGTATGTTCATTATCTGTGTCTCCCCACAGCTGGTCCAGCAGTGAGGACACGTGTAAGGCCTTTAATCAAGGGCTGGGGGATGAAGGACACAGTGCGTCCTAAGGAAACACGAGAGACAGAAAACCAAGGGAAGGTCACTGGCTCTCACAAACATCTCCAGAAGGTGAAGGGCCCGCTGCAGGAACATGTGGCCTGCGGCCCCACCTCCACATCTCCCAGTCTCCTCAAGTATGCCAACGTCTCCATTCCTGGGTCAAGCAATGAAGAGTAACAGGGAAATGACAGAAAAAAAACTAGCCACCTGCCACTGCCAGCCCAGATCACTGAGTGGAGGAAATTAGGTACAATTCTAAAATAAAATTTCATTTTTGCTAAATAAAGAGAAGCTGTACAATACTAAGACACACACAAAAACCCTCACTTTCATCAACATGTTCCCAACAACAGAAATGAAAACAGATGTCACTCCAGCCCAGAAAACCAGAGCCCATCCTGTGCTCCTCCCGTCAAGGGCATCACCACCCTGCCAGCTACTCAAGGCTCACAACCAAGCCTGGGCCCTTCTGGCCTGCTGCCAGCTCTCCTCTGAGAGTGCAGGCCCCCATCACCTCCACTCTGGGGGGAGTGTCTCCTCCCTTCACAGCCCAGATCTGTCCCTGCCATTCACATATCCTTCACCCCAGGGTGGCAGAAGGGCTGCATACTCGCCCTCTTCCTCCTTGCTACTTCCCAGAATCCCTGTCCTTCTGAGTGCACAACAAGCTGCCCCTCATGCAGGCTTCTGCACTATCTGTCCCATGTGTCTACAATGCTTTCTCTCACCCAACCTTTTGGAATCCTGAGCTATTTGTGAGGCTGAGTCTCAAGGCCACCTGCTGCACCCATAAGGCCTTCCCTGATCATCCCCATAATTTCTGGACACTGACTTGGGCAATAGCTACTCTGCATTCCCACAGAAGAACAGCAGCTCCTTGAGGGCACGAGCAAGCAAGAGCAGCCCAAGGCCCATGGGGCAGGTCTGCATTCTTCTGCCAAATGCAGAGCCTGACCGTTCCACAGCAGAGTTCAGGGTCTCCTCTCGAGAAGCCCACACGTGGCCCTGAGCCCACAGGGTCCTAACAGAATGGTGTGAGAAATGTGGGAGCCTGCCACAGCTGTGGAAAGGGCAGATACAGAGGCTCAAATCTCACTCTCCAGACCCAGGCTCAGTCAGGTTTATGTCCAGAGTGCACTGGGCCAGGTGGCTCCTATTCCTGCACCTGCACCACCATCCTTACCTCCTCAGGCAGTTCGCTATACATGGTCTCAGAGGTAGACAGGAGAAATATAGGGGAGAAGGATGGTATGTCCTGCAGCAGGGTCAGAAACGTCGCTCTCACGGTCTCACTGACAGCTTCCCACCAGTCACCAATATGAGGCATGTAAACAATGCTTGGTACTGTTCTCCGAGCTTCACGGAATATCTGACCACAGAGGAGAAAGGCAGACAGAAAGGTATGTGAGGCTCACTCTTCTCTTTCCTGGGGAACACCTCTGCAAACAGCAGCCAGACAGTCCACAGTGAGGAAGCACCTACCATGAGCCAGGCCCTGCCCTCAAGGAGCTCCTGATCACCTGCTAGAGACAACAGGCAAACGACTGCTTCCTACAGAAGGTGGGATGTTAGCTGGGACTTAAAAGAAGCCAGAGACGTCAGTAGTCTAAACAGAGGAGGGAGAGTATTACAGGCCTGGGGGACAGCCAGAAGGCTGGCTGTCAGGGCGTATGGTAGAAGACTAGAGAGGGAGGAAGGAGCAGGTTATAAAGGGCTTTAAATGATAAACACAGCATTTTGTATTGGATCCTGGAGGTAGTAAATCTGGAGTTGGTGCATTTTATTGAGTTTGAGGGGTGGGGGCTGGGGAAAGAGAGACATGGTTGGATCTGCACTTTAAGGAAATCCCATTGGTGGCTGAATAGAGGATATACAGGAGCGAAGAGAGACAGCAGGAACCACCCTCTCCCCCCACCCCAGCACCTACTGCCAAAGTCCAAGCGTGAGGTGATAAGAGCCAGGACCAGAGTAGGGGTAGTGCTGAAGAGGTGAAATGGACAAGAGATGCAGCAGAGATGAAATGAACCAGAGATGTAGCAGAGGAGAAATGAACCAGAGATGCAGCAGAAGCGAAATGGACAAGAGATGCTGCAGAGGAGAAATGGACTAGAGATGCAGCAGAAGCGAAATGGACAAGAGACGGTGCAAAGATGAAATGGACCAAAGATGTAGCAGAGATGAAATGGACCAGAGATGTGGCAGAGGAGAAACTGACAGGCTTTGGCACCCTATTAGATGTAGGGGACAAGAGAGAGTGAGGAGGCCAGGGACTGGGAAGAAGGTGGTATCCTCTAGAGCAGTGGTTCTCAATCTTCCTAATGCTGTGACCCTTTAATACAATCCCTCATGTTGTGGTGACCCCCAACCATAAAATTATTTTCGTTGCTACTTCATAACTGTAATTTTGCTACTGTTATGAATCATAATGTAAATATCTGATATGCAGGATGTATTTTCATTGTTACAAATTGAACATAACTCACAAGCTGAGAACCACTGCTCTAGAGTAATAGAGAAGGTAGGAGTGGGGAGGGTTTAGGGGGAAAGATGATGAGTTCTGTTTTGGACAAATGAAGTCTCAGATGTCTACTGGACATCCAGCTGGAGATGTCTGAAGGGCATTTGGAGATCCAAGACAGGAGGTCAGCAGAGACAGGGGCAAGCAATGTAGATCTGAGAATCATCAGCAAAAAGACAGTTATTAAATCCATGGGAGCTGATGAGATCTCCAAGTGAAGTAGTCCAGAGGGAGGAGAGAAGAGGGCCTAGGACAGAGAAACCTGAGGAACACCTAGGGTTATAGTTAAAGGGCATGATCTAGAACAGTGCTTCTTAAATTGTAGGTCATAAGTGGAAAAAGTTTAAGAAGTCCTGATCTAGAAGAGGATCCAGCCAAGGAGACAAAGAGTGGTCAGAGAGGGAGGAGGAGAACGTGGTGGGGCGGGGTGAGGGGGTGGGGCAGGGTGAGGGGGTGGTTCCTGAAAACCTAGATAGAAGAGAGATCCAGGAGGAGGGAGCAACAAACAGTATGAAAGGCTGCACGAAGACTGGCCACTAAGAGAGCAGTTGTGGTAAAATGATGAGGTAAGAGGGGTAAGGAAAGGAAACAGACCCACCAACTGTGATTGGCTTTCTTGAGGAGTTTACCCACAGAAGGCAGAATGGGGGACCATAGTCAGTGGGAATGGTTGGATGGAATGAAGGCTTTCTAAGGAGGGAGCTGGCTGATGCAGGCATGTTTATTTACAGGTGAGGACAAATAAGGCCCAAGGGGGATAACAGGGCAGGGGCAGTCTGCTGGAAGATGGTACAGGAGGGTCAGCTTGGTCTGGAGCCAGGCCACCTCATCATGTGCCAATGGCAGAAGGCACCTGAATGACATGCCATGGGTAAGAGGGAAGCAGAGGGAGCTCCCAGCCACAGAGGGTCTGGAAGGGTCACTGACCAGAGTGGGGCAGTGAGCTGATGAGGAAGCACAGTAAGAGAGTCTAGCAACAATGAGGGTCCAGGGGAAGCCACAGCAGACCCAGTCAGAATGGTGGCAGGACCTCACCTTTGTTCAGCAGCATGAGCCATGCATCACTGGCCTCAGATCCCTCTCTCCCTGCATGCTCAGGAGCTCAGCCCAACAGGAGTTCCCTCCTTCCCCCCGCCCCAGTCTCTATACCCACTGGCATCCCACCTCGAAGGCGCACCTGCCCTCTTCCTGTCCACCTCTTGGAGTCATGCAGATGCTCCTGACCCCTCTCTCCCAAAATTCTTCCCATAATCCTTTGGGCTTTCAGGTGGTTGCATGCACAGAGAACCAAATTTGGAATCCGGAACAAAGACCACAGAATGACTGTGAAATTGCACATGCCCTACAGAGGCTGCTGATTTTCTGCTGTTTTTCAACTGCTGATGAAAATCCACCAGGAAAAATCCAAGCAAAAACTCTCACATGTTTCAGTATGAACAGTGACCATCACGCACCTTCCTGATTCCCTGAAAAACCCTTGTTCAGAGTTTCTGACCCTCCTGCAATGAGGCACTTTCCCTGACCACGGAGAGAGTGAATGATCTCAAAGGTCAGCCAGTGGCCTCCGGTTCCAAAGCCACTCTCTTGGCTCCCACCACCCTCTGCCTCTCTTGACCCTGTGGGGACACCAGACTCATGTCTTCCTCACACTGAGGATGAAGTATGTCCCAGGCCCTAAGAGCATTTATACGCCACCATGCAAAGGTTACTGTGCCCACCCCAGGACCTACCTGGGCACACGACTCCTCAGGTGTTTTGGCACTGACTGAATAAAGCGCAGGGAGGTCAAGTCTGTGCACAGAGAACTTCTCCAGAGTGTGCAGCAGGGCAGGAGCCAGGTGCGAAGTCTGCCCCGAGCCCCTCTCTCCAGACAGCAGCAAGCGAGGCCGGTATGACGTGGGCTGCTGAGAAGCTGACCTGCAGCAGAAAGGAGAAGGGGGTTCAGTGGGACCCTGGCCACAAAGTCAAGAGAAATACCTCTGATCGGTTTACCAGAAACAACTGGAGGACACTGCAAATGGACAGCAGTCAGAGCATGACCTAGGCAATGAAAGGCTGAGGGATTGAGAGAAAAAAAGATAAGAGGGTCCAGATCCAAGCCCAGGGGCCACAGCCATAGTGCAGGGGGAACGACAAGGAAGGGGAGTAATGAGCCAGGCAAGAGGAAAATGAGAGAGAGGACAGAAAGAGAGGAGAAAGGAAGGTGAAGAGTGAGGGGGGGGGAAGAAAGGGGTAGGAAGAGAGGGTGGGAGAGAAGAAAGAGGGGGATAAAGAGAGCATGGCCATGCAGACAATGGCATCCAATGCAGCAGAAAGGGAAGGAAGAGGATGAAAACGACCCCAATGAATCAGCCTCCAAACCAGAGTCAGGAGATGGACAATGACACAGAGATGCCCAGAAACTCAGGGTGAGCCAAAGAGCTCCCATGCACCTCACATGTCTCCACCAACCCATGCAGAGTTGTGAGCGACCTATGGCCATATGAGTGACCAGAGACAGTGTGAGCGACCACAGTGTGAGTGACCAGAGAACATAAGTGACCAGCAGCCGTGAATGATCAGACAACAAGAATGACCAGAGAAGTGAGTGACCAGAGAATCTGAGTGACCAGCAGCCATGCCAGAGGGTGAGTGACCAGCAGCTGAGTGACCAGAGACTGTGAGTGACCAGAGAGTCTGAGCGGCCGGCAGCCATGAGTGATCAGAGACAGCAGGAATGACCAGAGAAATTGTGAGCAACCAGAGAGTGTGAGTGACCAGAGACAGCGTGAGCAACCAGAAAGTGACCAGAGTATGACTGACTAAAGAGTGAGTGGCCAGCAGCCATGAGTGACCAGAGAGTGAGTGGCCAGCAGCCATGAGTGACCAGAGAGTCTGAGTGACCAGCAACCATGAGTGAGCAGAGACAGCTGGAATGACCAGAGGGAATGTGAGTGACCAGAGTGTGAATGACCAGAGAGAATGAGTGACCAGAGCCAGTGTGAATGACCAGAGAAAGTATAAGTAACCTGTGGCCATGTGAGTGACCAGCAGCCATGAATGACCACAGCCAGCGTGTGTGACCAAAGTGTGAGTGATCAGAGCCAGCATGAGTGACCAGAGTCAGTCAATAAGAGCTACTTCCTCAGCCTGGGTAACCTCTCCTCCGTCTTGGGTGGAGAAAGCAAAGATCCCAGGGCCAATGATGCCACGGGGGCTCCAGTAGAAGAGGATCCAAAGGGGAAATTGTCCAGAGACCGGAATATCAATGAGACGCTCACACCACTCAGAGGCGTGGCCTGGCTTGGACGGAAAGCTTCAGGAGGTGAGGCCAGCTCCAGGGATTTGTGTGGGCTTGGAGGGAACTACAGGTTCTGCTCGCCCAACAAGGCTGAGAAAACAATCTGTCCAACCAATGGCCCCTGGCAGCTATGGACCAGCAGCCTGCACGGTGCGGGGGCCAGGTCCAGCCTCACAGGGCTGGTCACTTGGGACTTGCTTGGGAGGACAGCCCCTTCTCTGGGGGTTCAACGAACAAGCCATACCACGGCAAGCCACTGAACGATGGCAAATACAAAATGGCAGCCGGGCCTTGAGTGACACTGGCAGAAACACCCATTTAGCTCTCCTCTGTGAAGCTCGCAGTGCAGAAGTCACAAAAACCTGGAATTCGCCGTTTCAGGGATCGTGATGAAGCCCAGCAGTTCTTTCAGAACCAGTACTTTGTGGACACTCGCGACATCAACTTGTTACAAATACAAAGCTCAAAATCAACACCAAACGAGAAGGAAAAAGGAAAATCAGTCGCTGCCCTCCAGGATCCTACAACTGGGGACGGTGCCACATCTCCCACCTCCACGCCTTTGCCCAGGCTGGCGGTCAAGCGCGGACGCTCTCCAACGTCATCGCACTACCTCCTACAACACCAGCAGCCTCCCAGCTCCCAGAAGGGCGGCACCGAGCCCCGCACTTCAAGTACGGGGACCCAGCCTACCTGGATCACCGTCTACGTGGGGTTTCCTCCAGGAGAACACAAACTGCCTAAAGTCATTACTCTGACTTCTGAACGTCAGGCCTACGAAGATGCTCAAGTCTGCGAGGGCGCCGCTCAACAAAGAAGGAAGCTGAGGCAGAGAGCGGTTCCGTGTCTGAGGTGGGAAGAGACTCGGGACTTCTTTAAAATGTCCCATATAAAGTCAAACAGGAAAAAGGGGACTGGACACGAGAGTGTGGCCTCACTCCTCCTGTCTGGTGAAGGCGCCCGCGGCAGGAGAGAACAGGCCTCCGGAAGAGGGACAACACAGCCCGTCCGGGGCCCAGAGGCCTCAAGGAGACCGTTGCTCCACAGCTCCCTGAGCAGACAGAACAGGGAACTGTGGGTCGCACTGGGGCCCCCACTGACATCTGCCACCAGGACGCCCGGGGGCGAGGTGGAGGAGGAAGAGGAGAAGGGTGTGCTGACCGCTGCCTCCTCAGATTCCAGACCAGTGTCACCGCTTCCTCTTCCCTCACCTTCCTCACCTCTCAGGGGGCCTCCCAGAAGGGCCCAAGGAGAGAATGGTCTGACCAAAAGCCATGCCTTCTCTGACTCCCCAGGGTCCCCCAATCAGTACACAGGCTGAGTGAGCCTGCTGCCTGCTTCCCCAGGCTGGCACTCCAGCACCCGTGGCCTTCCCAACAGCTGGGCAAGAAGCCACAACTCAAAACTGTTTTAAAACTGATGTCAAAAAGAAACTGATAAGAAACTTGAAAGAAACCATTAAAATAACTGCAGCCCATTCCTGTTTTCTTTAAACAGAGCCGGCAGCTGCGACCCCACGAGGACCCGCGCTCTCTCCATTTCAGTCTCACGTTACCCCCCAGCCCTCAGGAAGCAGCCAGGGCTCAATCCATCCCCTTTCCTCCAATATCCCGCCCCCCAGAGCCAAGCTGGCCCCAAGGTCTGCCAAGTTCCCCTCCGTATTCTCTCCTCAGACCCTGCTCCGTCTGGTGCGGGACCCCAGCACTTCAAGCCTGGACTGCGGCCCATCCTCCACTCAGACACCAAAGCGCCCTCAGGATCAAAGACAAGACGCTCTGCTTGGCCTTCAAAGCCCTTCCTGACACCACCCACTCCTCCCTTCCCGGGCTCCTAACAACGGACTCCCCACATTCTCTTTGGTCTGGTGACCAGGCCTCCTGGCTGCCCCAGGCTGGAACGCTCTCCTCCTCTGCTCTGACCACTCACCTCCCCAGTCTCCCCCTTCCACAGGAAGCCTTCCCTCTGTACACTCCTCCTACGTGTGCTCATGCTGTATCCCCACTAGACTGAGCTGCATAATCCCTGCACTGATCACAGGCACGTGACTGACTGATCGATCTCTCCATGCCTCTGGGAGAAGGCAAGCTCACTGAGGACACAGGCTGGATGAGACGTCAGGAAGGTATGGCCGGCAGTACTTGGCGACAGGCTACAGGTGGGGACAGAGGCCTCCCCCTCAAGAGGGGCCGGGAAGCCAGCAGGCCGCAGGCCGCAGGGTCTGGGGCAAGGAGAGCACTAGACCGGCACCGCAGAGACGCTAAGGGAAGAAGGCTCTGCGCAGGCCATCTTGTCCGGCCTGCCTCCAACAGTTGCCCCTCCAGATGGGGAGCCGGGCCAAGCTTTCGGAGCCCACGTCCGGGGCAGGACGCAGCCAGCAGGAGGACATGGGGACCGCACAGCTTTCTGGTTTTTTCCCAAAAGCACCTTGCCCTGACAAAGCCAATGCTGACACCAAACAAGGCCTTCTCAGAAGCCATGCTGGACTGAGGCGACCTCTGCACAATGATCAACTGGCCAGGCATCCTGTGCACAGATGCCCTTAGGGTGGCCTTTCTCAGAATAAACACACTAAGAAATGATGCAACAGGAACTGTATTCCATAATCCCAGGATACGAGGAACATGGAGAAAGACAGGAGCAAAGACAGCCAGGGAGGAGAGAAGGAGCATCTGCAGCAGTAGACAGGCTGGCCACGAGCCCAGAGGACTAAGGGAGGTGAGAATCCAGGTGACTAGTGACAAATACTCTCGTGTTCTTATCACAAACAAAGTGAGCCCACTCTGTGCAAGCGTAGGGCTGGGTGAGCTGACATCATGATGTCACTGTGTCCTCACCACCCCCAGGAAGCTGCTATTACCCCCTAATTTACAGATGAGGAGGCTTATGCAAACAGGAGTGAAGTGAGGTACTCAGGGTCATCCTGCCAGGAGGTATCTGAGTCCAGATTTGAACTCAGGCCTTCTGACGTGATTTCCCACCCAGCCACCTTCCTGATCATCCTTTCCAGATCATTTTCTGCCCAACTAAATCACCTCCACTCCTCCAAGCTGGCCCCTGCCCCCTCCCTCCTCAAGCCACCGGCTCCCCGAGGGCCCTTCTCCATGGCCCAAGCACTCAGCACAGGGCTAGGCACGCCCAGGGCCAGAGGACTCCCTGCATCAGCTGCTGCCCAGGAGCTCAGCCTGATGAGAATCAGAAGAGAAAAGCATGGAGACTGATGGGGGCTCCATGTGAGGCTGCCCCACCCCGTAGCCCCCGCCGGACACCGAACCCTCTCATGAGATGCTGTATCACACGGCCCTCCCTCTGGCCAACTCTGGGTCCTCCCTGGAACCAGTGCACAGTAGGCCCTGCATCACTACAGCGCTCCAATGAGAGCTGCAAGGGCCATGTGCTCAGGCACAAAACCCCCAAGAATCACGCTGGCAGGAAAGCCGCATCTCCTCAGGATGCAGCCATGCCTCTCGCGCCTTTCCCTGTCAGGGGTCACCATTCTCTCCTAATGTCTCATGAGGCCACCTTCTGTGCTCTACATCAGTCTCTCCAGGCAGCAAATGACAAAAGAATCCAAGGAGGGCTGTGCACCAGCAACGGCCTCTCTCCGCCTCTGCCCTGATGCTGCCTCAACACGGCCCCAGCAGCAGCAATGTGCACCTAAGAGCTGGCTGCGGAAGCCTCACCCCCGGGGCATGGTCTTCATGAGCACGGGCCGCTCAGCCACTTGCTTTGAGGCCCCAGCGCTTAGTGTGGTGCTATATGCGCAGTAAGCGGTTAATAAATTCACAGGTGCAGAAGAGATTCATTTTTGGGCTGCGCAGTAGCGCTGCAAGGTAAGTACTGACATCTGTTTCACAGATGAACGAACTAGGGCAGATCGCAGCTGTGAAACCTGAATTCAGGTCCCCAGGGCCCCTGAGCCCCTCTCTTCTCCAAATCCTCTGGAGTCGGCCAGGATGGACGACCCTCACTCCTTCCCCCTCCTCTCGGGGGTCGGCACCAGCCCTGCTGCCGGGCACGCCGAGCAAGGGGAGGCCCCTCGTCATGGCACTTGTAATGTGGCTTGGGAAGAGTCACCACAGACAAGCTCCCTGCAGACTAGGGACTGGAGAAGCCGCGCGATCACGCCGCAACCTCCCCAGCCCAGCACGCCGGGCGCGGATCTGGCCCCTGCAGCTGCGGCACCCTAGGCAGGCCACTCCACCAGAGTCTCAGGTTCCTCCCTGCAGCCACTGTCTCCAGATGCCAGCAGGGCCTGCCGCCTCTGCCCTGTTCCCAGCCCCGGCAGAGGATGAGGCCAGCTGTGTCCGGAGAGCCGCTGGCATGCCGCGAGTGGCCAGCACAGCCAGCCAGCCTCCTGGGTTCAGAGCCAGGAATGAGGGACCCTCTTCGGAAGCCTGAGAGGAGGAGAGCAGCGGTCCAGCCCACCTTAGGGGCTGCCTCAAAGATGGCCACACCCACAGGGCAGTCCCCAAGTCTCCTGGGGGGCCTGCTGCATTACTGAGCAGAGCCGTCCACACAGACACAGGCACAGGCCCCTTCAACTGGGACCAGAGCAAAGGCTTTTCCCAAAGCTGCCAGGCACAGATGGCCACATGTCTGCGGACTGCCCACCGACATGACCCTAGAGGCAAACACAGAACCTAGAAACCCTAAAACAATGTGGTGGGTGGGGGTCCCGGGTCTAGCAAGTGCACAGAATGTCCCCGTGGAAAGCCATGGGGACTGTGCAGTGGGAGCCACATGTGGCGCTTCCTCCACAGAAGGGGCAGGGAGACTCGGCAAGGGCCCATCCCACACCGTGCCCTCCTCATCACACTCACGGGGGCCTCCCTGGAAGCATGCTTCCCCCAGCATCGACCCTGGTGGACACTCACGTGCTGAAATGCAGGTAGGGCTTGTGGGCAGCAGCTGGGGACGGTTTCTTTGGTGATCCGGAGGGACAGCCAGTCTCAAATATCGACAAAGCATTCTCATCATCACTGTCCTCTAAGAGGAGACTCTGGGCATCTGTCCAAGAAGAGGAGAGAGAAAGAGGATACAGAGCTGAGATAGGCACAGCTGAGCCCCCGACCCGCACTCCTCCTCCTCAGGCCTGGAGCCCTGTGGCGGGGTGCGCAGGGTGGGGGAAGGGTGCCACAAGGCTCCCAGCCTAATCAGGATGTCTGGCAAAGCCGCCTGGCCATAGGAGCATTAGAAAGGACTGCTCCAGGATGGGAAGGACCAAACACAGAAAGGGCAAAGTAGCCCGGGGTCGTACAGCAAGCCAATGTTGGAGGCAGGTTTGGAACCCAAGACCCCTCGACGCTCCTCGAGGAAGCTCCTCCCAACCACCAGCCCCTGGCCCCGGGCAGCGCCCCTGAGGAGCACGGCGCTACCTTCTCGTCTGTCCCCCTGGCTGGTCTCAGCATGGGGAAACACCCTCTGCAGAACAGAGAGGATGTGGTTGAAACTCCTCTCCAGAAGAGGCCTGATGATGGGCGACAGGGCATGGCCCGAGGACGTAACGGCACGCTGGGAGGCAGGCACGATGTTCTGCATGGCGTGGTGGAAGTCCTGCGCGCTGAGCACAATGGAGGATACGTCCAGCTGCAGCTTATGGCTGCTAGCGTAGATCTGCGGGTAGCGCCTACGCAGGGCGAGCAGGGCGGCCTCTGTGCACAGGGCCTTGATGTCGGCGCCGCAGTAGCCTAATGCACACAGGGAGGCAGAAGAGTGCAGAGGTGAGACTGACTCTGGGCCCCACCCAGCTACGCCCAAACCCTGGGACTGGGGGCCTGTGGTGACCGCCTCGGCCCTTTCAGAGGGTGGATGGACAGACACAAGGAGGGACAAGGGGACAGACGTGGGGACGTCCTCTGGGCCCTTGCTCAAGCACAGAGGGGCCCTAGGAATCCAGATCCCAGTGACCTGCAGGGCCGGTGCAGTCCCATCCCAAGTATAAACCCTCTGGCCGAGCTCACACCCAGCGTCCAGGACCTCACCACAAACGGTCCATCCGTCACCGATCTGGTGACCACCACACACCAGGCTCAGAGCTGAGCAGCTGACGATTAGCCCCTCAGGGGTAGGAGCTACAACGCTCCCCATTTCACAGCTGATGAAACTAAGGCAGGCGGCGGGGAAGGGACTTGCCCAGGGTCCCGCAGTTACTAAGTGACTGAGGCTGGATCTGAGTTCGAGTCTTCCTGATACCAGCCCAGCTGCTCTATGCAAGCCCCACAGCTCCCTCAACTCATACTTCTAAAGAATGCTGGAACGCTCCGCTTTCTCCTCCAGAAATCATCTCTCTGAATCTCATCAGTCACCCAAATGACCGCCACAGAACCCATGAGCTGCGTGAGGCAAGGGCCAGGAGGCTGCGTGCTCAGGTGCCCAACACGACCCCAGAGGGCGCTAGCTGCTACCCAGCAGCCTTGCTCCCAGCAGGCCCTTCACGAAGCCCAGGCTGCACTCCCCTGGCGGCACACACCGGGCCCGCTCCCTCTATGAACAAACACTGCTGACATCATGCCAACCCCCTTCCCCAGTGAGCCAACCCCCAACCCTGGTGACAGCCACTGCCCCGTCCCCAGAGGACTTCCCTGAGCGGCTGCGGGGGCCTCCCAGAGCGAGAATGCACCCGACTTTAAGACGTGCAAAGGAACATCGGCTCTCTGGTCATCCCGACTCAAGGCCAGCAGCCGGACACAACTGTCTCTTTGTGAGAGGAGGACAATGTCGCTCCTGTTCCCCACAGGAAGCGGGCGCGCCACTACGGAGGGTTTCTCCCAACCATGGGCCTAACTATTCCCCTTTCCGTTACCACACACACAGACACAGACACACACACACGGACCTGCTCAGATCCCAACAAGGACACTTCTGAGGCAGGAAAATACAGGGGGCTTCTCTATCCCCTCACAGGAAAGACACAACTGAATCCCACTAAAAACAAAACCAAACTTCTCTGCGGGCTGTGTGGAGACCTGCACTGGCCAGCAGCCAGTTCCAGTGACACTGACCATCATTTTCTTAGAGCCGCCACCACAGTCACCTTGAAGTCTTGGAAGGAGAAGGGGCCGTGGCAAGTGCCCTGAGAAGCTGGGAATCTCCTCCATGAAGATCACAGCAGAGAAGGGGACAACAGCCAACGCCCCAAGACTGAGGGGGTAGAGAGCCAGGAGGACACAAGCACAGTCTACCCCATGAAGGCAGGAAGGACCAGACCACCGCAAACAGGCACGTCTGCCCTGCAGAAGCCAGAGCCTGGGTGAGCGAGGGAACCACTGAGGCCCGTGCCGTGGCCCTTGAACCCTTCCAAAAGGCACAAAGCCAACAGCAGCCACATACAAGACTCTGGTGGCCTTGGGTGGCCCAGTCACGTGCCCCAACAATCACTTCACTGAGCTGGAGGCCAGAGGGGCCATGAGGGGCCATGCACAGACCAGTCAGGCCATGGAGCGGAAATCACATCCTACCTGACTCTTATCAAGTAGGTTGGTTCTCTGACCAGAAGGTGTTACATCAGTCAGGAACCACTTAAAGACATGGTAAGTTTTGAACATAAAACCTGCGGTAGGAAAAGAAAGGCCGTGACCAGTCCATCTCCCTTAGGGGATCAAGGTGGGTAGACTTTGCTGGCTTCAAAAGCTATTGTGAGAATTTGAAAAACTGTGTCACAACTGAAAGTACTGACCAAAATTTGGGGAATCAAGGGAAAATGAGCTGTCCACATCTGATTGAGAAAGAAGATAGTGGGAATGCAGATCTAAGACTGAGAAAGAAGAAGGAAACCAGAGAGTGCAGAGAGAACAGAGGGGAAAGAATGCTCTGGGCTCTGCCACAGGCCTGCTCGCTAGGGGTGGGACAGAGCAGGGCAGGGCGGGACCTCCCGGGAGGGCGGCAGCAAGCGCGGGTGGACTCTCTAGGGCCACGCGGCTCTCCCTCCAAACGCCACCCTCTCCCACCAAGCAGCACAAGGCCAAATCGACAGGGAAGAGGTTGGGTGCATGCTGTCTGGTACCCGGCCAAGTTAGACTGGTGGTGTGCTGGAGAGAGTTACGTTTTCTCCTCACCCGAAGACGTCGAGGTCTCGGTGGCTCAAAAGCTGAGGGAGGCTGCTTCGGAGATGGAGGTCCCTGTGGATGAAGAGGACAATTCGGATGTAGCTGACTGAATGTGGACTGACAGGCAGTGTAGGGTAGTGTAAGGCTGACGTCATGGATGGGAGACAGAGCCTTTGACGGCTTATCTCGGGGTGGGGGGCCTCTCTGCAAGTCTCAGAACTGGCATGTTTTCTTAAAGAGCAAAAAGGAAAAAAGAAGGAAAAAAAGGAGCAGCAGTGAAAGAGAGCAGGAGCCCTCTGCCTGGGCAGAGCATATCCCTACAAGCAGTCGGGGAGTGGCGCAGCCAGGGAGTGGCGCAGCAGCGGGCAGGGCCCTCACGCGGACCCCGCTGTCTAGCCTGAGGGGAGACAGGAGGACCCCGTTGCAGCTTCTCGGACCTCTGAGCGGGCACCAGATGGGTCAGGAGCTGGGTCGCCTGCCTGGACAGGCTCCTGTTTCTCCTACGATGGTTTGCTTAGCGGAGGACACCGTGAAGAAAAAGGGCACTGCGTGCCTGGGAAGGAAGGACAGCATCCTCTGTATGCCTTGTAGTCACAAGGCTTTCTCAATAATGGCCCCTTCACTTGGAAGCGGTAAGAGATCACACTCTAAATTGAGCCAAAACTATCTAAGAACAAAAGTCAAGTCTCGTTCCCCACATTCGAAGATACGCCAAGGCATTCTCTGACCTTCCAACTGGAACCAAAGGTGATACGGGCTGGACGAGAGCAAACACGGATTCATAAATGACCAGGTTCAAAGAGCATCACTCACCAACACATTTCTCAGCCAGTTCGCCAAGGAAGAGGTCTGACAGTCTGGGGCTCCAGTCTCGGGTGTGGATCTGCAAAATGTGCTTCCGGGCCTGGGGAGCAAAGCACAGGCAGATTACGGGGTGTCCTGCAGAACAGCGAGTACAGAGACAGTGGACCCTCCTATAGAAGAGCACCCTGTGTAGGAGAAGGAGGAAGGACAGATCTCAGAGAGCACGGGATGGGGCACTTGCCAGGGCAGAGAGAGACAACAGTCACTTCTCGTCAGTGACCCAAGAAAGTGCATGTCTGAGGCCAGGCCCGCCACACCCCAGGCACCCTTCTGTTCTGCGGCAAGTCTAACTACCAGTCACACAGCCCATTCCTATGGGACGACTTCTGGAAGACAAGTGTCCCCAGGGACTTCATGTGGATCATTCGCTGACTCTCTGGGGTTCTCTCTACACAAACCATTCTAGGACCTGCAGGAGGGGATTATTGCTGATCTTCCTGTGCTTGTGGCTTCCTGCCTTTTTCTGAGCACTGCCCTGCATAGCCATGGCAACAGAGGCTTCTTGTCAAGAAAGCGGAGCCCTGGAGGAGAGCCCCACTTCCTCCCATGCTTTCTGGTGCTTTTCGCAGGAAGATGTGCGGCGTCATCTTGTCAAAGGCCATCCCTGCACTGCCTGAAATCACCGCAGGACTTAGATTTCGTTTTCGCAAATCAGGCTATTTAAACACTCGATTTCCTGTTCCGTTATAAATCAGTAATTACTCATCTGTTTCACTGCTGGCATATAGTTAGGCCAAACAGTCCCTGATAACTTCTTGAGTTTGTTCTTCGTTGCCACCGCACTCACCTTTCACCACTGTCAATGCTATATATTTGGCTTCCCTCCCTTTTTTAAAATCAAGCTATCTAAGAGATTACCTATTTTACTAGTTTTTTAAATCCCTCATAATTTTATTTATTGGCTGATGCAGTGTTTTGTCGGGCCTTTTTAAACTACCAGTGTTGTTCCTCTCTCCTTTGGTTTTTAAGATTTCTGTTTTGGTGCTGAATTGGGAGTATTTCATTTGCAGGTTTTCCAGTGTTGTTTTTCAATCTATGCCCAGTTCTTTGATCTGTTCTCTCTCCTTCTTGTACTGACGAAATGTTTGGAGATGGATTTTTTCCCCTGAATATGGCTCTGGCTGCATCCCCAAAATCCTAGAGCACTGTCTCATTGTGATTATCTTCAGTAAAACTGTTAAACGTTTTAGGGTTTGTTCTCTGACCCGCCTGTTCTCTGGGAATGAGTGACTTAGTTGCAATTACCTTCTTAATCTCTGCAATTACTGAATATAATTTTTATTGAATTACAGTCATTAAAATATAAATTTAATACTTATGCTTTTCTATATACATCAGAATTTGAAGTTTTAATGTACGTTCCATTTTTGTGAAATTGCCAGACACGGCGAGAAATAGGTATATTCCTTTTTGTTTCCATTCTAAGATTCTCTTCGGAGCCTTGATTTCTGTTTATTTTTTGGTTAGATTTATGTAGCTTGAGAGAAGTAAACTGCAATCCCCCACTATCACAGTTTTACTATTTCTCCCTGGAACTTCTGCAAATTTTTCTTCAATTAGATGGTGTGCCATTTGCTATATGTAATCTTAGTACTGGTATTAATCCGTTTTCCATAGCTTTAGCAAAATGCAATTTATCTTTTTTAACTCGGCCTGTTTTGCTTTGTCTAGGATCCCCCAGCAGAAGCACAGCAAATTCTGCTTTAGTCCCTTCCTTTAAGTCTATGTGTATTTTTCTGTTTCAAGGATGTTTCCCATAAACATTTTATTGAGTTCTGGTTTCTAATCCATGATGCTACCCTTGTCCATTTTTAGGGGGATTTCACCTCACTCATACTCAGCTATAATTGCTAATTACTGATCTCCCTCTATCCTAATCTCTGGTAATTTTTCTTCTCTTTTTTCCCCCAAGCCTGTTTGACTGGTCCCTCCCCTAATTTCCATTCAGTCTCAGCTCTCCTTTTCCCTCCTGTAGCTCTGGTGAAATGTATTTCTGTTCCCAGCTCAGATGTAAAATGAGTTTAAGGTTTCCCCCCCCCCCCCCACACACACCACTCTCTCTCTCTCTCTCTCTCTCTCTCTCTCTCTCTCTCTCTCTCTCTCCTCCCCATTCTCTTTCTCTCCCTTCCCTCTCCCCTCCTTTTCTTCTTTTAAGATCTTCAGGACAGAAGAGAATTAATCGCAGCTGGGTGCTGCGGTAGCCAGGAGCAGATCACAATCTCAGTTCTAGCATCCAGGTCAGACCTGTAACACCGTGAAATGACCAGGGCAGGAACCCCAGACCAAAGAGGAGCCAGCAGCCTGGTTGCTCCAAAATTGTGGGGCCTCCCAGGTGGCTGAGCCCGTAGCATAAGTGAAATGTCCAAACAGGGAAAAGCCAAGAAAGAGCTTGCTCAGACTCAAAACCAAATCAGGAACTTGTAGAACTCAGACCAGGAGGGGGAGGGTGGCAAGCAGACCTCAGCCTGAAAAACATCACTTTGGGAGGGAGCCCTGAAAGCTTCATGCTGGAATAAAACAACACCTCAAGAAAGCCACAGAAGGAGCCAAGATGAAAGAAACTCAACTCAGAAGGTCCCCCCAGAAGGGAGTAGAGTCTAGCCCCAACACAAAATCCTAAGTCAAGAAGTCAGCTGGAAGAATGAGTGAACGAGAAATGCACCCCAACATGGGGAAGCTCAAGACACAAACCCAAAAGACAGGAATGACTCTAAAACATTTACAACCAAAGACTCAGAGAAATACAGCTTCAAACAGAATTCCTGTTAGAGAAAAAGCAAGAATTCTAAAGAGAGATTAAAAAAATAATTTTAAGGCCAAATGAGAACTATTGAGGAAAAAAGGCGAAAATAAACGAGAGCTATGCAGAATTATTAGCACAAGAGATCCAACAAGCTCTGTGAAAATTAGGATGGAGGGCTGGCTAGGTGGCACAGTGAATAGAGCACCAGCCCTGGAGTCAGGGGGCCCCAAGTTCACACCCGGTTGTGGATACTTAACCCTTACTAGTCAGGCGACCTTGGGCAAGTCACTTAACACCAACTGCCAGCCTTCCCCCCTCCAAAAAAATGGACTAAAGAGAAGTCAAGGACTTCATGAGACAAGAACAAATGTTCAAGTAAAAAGACAGAAAAAAATAAAGTGTTGCCCGTCTCACTGAAAAAACAACTGATCAAAGACAACAGAAGAAAGACAGGATTTAATAACCTATTCCATCCTCCCGGCCCCTGGTCGAAACAGAGCCTCAGCCGCCTCACTTCAGAAAAGCGCCCAGACCTGTGAGGGCAGGGGGGGAGCCAGAGTCCAGAGACAAGTGCTGTAAGGCAGCCATGGGGAGGGACCCCGTGCACGGGGAGCTGCCGCAAACACAGCCAGGACTCGGCCGCCGCTGCCGCAGCGGGGCAGAGAGTGCGGAATCGCACAGGCCAGAAGGCAACTGTAATACATCCCAAGCTCGAAAGCCAAGAACTAACCCTGCAAAGCTGAGTAAAATCTCACGAATCCTGAATGAAGCAGAGGATTCCTAAGAAGTCCTGAGGAAACCATTAGAGCTGAATGAAGATCTGACATACGTTTAACCCGAAGGTAAGCGGGGGCTAAGCAAGGACAAACTGCCTTCCTCGGGCTGACCGTCCTTTGCTCCCTGGTCTGTATTTTACCTGACCACAGTGAATGATTTCATGAGTCTATTAGCTACAGTCTGCCTGACAGGATTTTATTTAAGTTCCTAGTCAATCTTCACTAAGGATACTGGTCTACAGTTCCCCTTCACTGCTTTGTGCTTTGGGGGCTCAGCGGACAGGAAAGCGGGCCCGGAGTCAGGAGGAGCCGAGTCTGGGCCCCTGTCGGCCTCAGCCGCTCTCTCGCCTCCAGGGGGCTTGTGAAGATCAAACAAGGTAACGCTTAGCAGGTGCTTCCCCGGGTCCCAGCCAGGTGTAGACACTATAGAAGTGTTTATTCCCCTCCCCTTCCCTAGTCTGGGTATTAATATTGTATTTGGCTCCTAAAAGCAGCCTGGAAGCGCCTTGTTACCCCACCACGTTTGGAAATCAATCTTCATTTGCTCTGACAGTTTGGGCCCAGTCAGAACCACTTCCTCTACTGAGACGGGATGTTCATCCTATGCACTGGAGGGCCACGAGTAGGGGAACGTGGGCACAGCCAGGGCTGCCAAGTCTCGCAGATACCACACGCCAGCTGAAGCAGAGAAGCCTCTCCAAGGCCACCCAGTACGTGTGTAGTGAGGTCTCAAACGCAGGCCAGAGGGCTCTCCTCAAGGTTGCAGGCCCTCTCCCAGCATTTCCCCTCACGAGCATGCAGCGCATCTCCTCCAGCTGGACAAGAAGGAAGCCCACGGCTGAAACGGCCCCAGCCACTGACTACGTAGGCACAGCCAGATCTCTAGGACCTGTCCAAGAGGCAGCCTCCTATTCACGTCAGGTGCAAAGCAGGGAGGGCAGGGGTGCCAGCCACACCCCTCATCACCCTCCCACTGGGTAACAGGTGCAACAGAAACACAACACACCCATGATTCCTCCCCCCTTCCCCTCCACGTCCCCAAAAGAGCCGATCACCAGCTTTCCCCTAATCAATAGGATAGCAAAGGTTTACGGAACAGACCCAGGCAGCGTCAGGACTCTCCTGCCCAGCTTGGAGATCACAGAATGGACAGTCCAAGAAGTGGGGGTGCTGACCCCCCAGGGTTCTGCTCCTGAGCATTTACCTTTTGATCCGGCAGGTTAAAAAGAAATTCCCGGTCAAAGCGGCCAGGTCTCCTGAGCGCAGGGTCGATGGAGTCCAGTCTGTTGGTAGCACCAATAACGACAATTTCCCCCCGGTTATCCAGCCCGTCCATGAGTGCGAGGAGGGTGGACACGATGGAACTAGAAGAGGAGGCAGGAGAGGCGCTGAAGCCGGCCCACTCAGGCCCCCCACAATGGCATCAGCAGCGCCATCACTCTCTTGTGGACAAGATGCCACTCCCAATGCCATTCCCAGAGCATTGTGGCAGACTTCCATTTAGCTCTCAGCCAGTCATGAAAGAAAGGTTCGCTACCTATCTGAGCTAAACAAAATCATCCCAGGCAGAGCGCTCTGGGAAGGAAAGGAGGCATGGCTCCAACCAGGGTGCCACCACCTGAAACAAGTCCCAAGGGGACAAAAGGAACAAAGGGCCTGTCTGTCCCTCCTTCCAATTTCCAGGGTAAAAATGTATCAGCTTGAAGGTCCCTTGAGACTCATACCAAGGCCTGGCCTTGCTCTGTCCCTCTCTGCCCCTGCCAAGGCGGAGATGGGGAGCAAAGAGGACCTGGTCTCATGCTATTCATCCCCCCCAAGGGCACCCAGCCTAGCACTGACATAAGCAATCTGTCAGGAGCTCCCAGCTGGGCACAGGACCATCCCCTCCAGACAGGCCTCACTGCCTCCCACTGACTGGACAGCTCCCTCTAGACTCTACGCTGCAGGCAGGGGAGAGAAGTATCACCCAAACTGGCCCCATGTTACTCCACTCTCCTTTTCTGCCCTGTCCTGCTCTCTCCCTCTCCCATCAACATCTTTCTAGCTCCTTTGGAGTGTGGACTTCAGAGGGTCAGTACAAAGCTACCTCCAAGAGGCCAAAGATCACTTCTCCCCCTTGTATTTGTGGCCCCAGGACATAACACAGAGGCAGCACTGGCCAGATGCCAGCTGACCAACCCATAGCTGGGGTCTTGGTCCAAGCAGCCTGACTTGGAGAAGACATCCTGAATCTAGGATGAAAGATGAGACAGTTCTTAGGGGAACTGGGGGGAGGGGTTGCTTTTTCCTCCCTCTGCAGCACAAACATGCCCCTCACCCCACATACACATGTGCCTCCTACCTACACTCCCCCCCCACACACACCCCCTCTTACCCCCCCCCACACACATACACACATGCACACACACACATGACCACAGCTGGCTGGAGTCACAGATGTTACCCCATCACTCAGTCTGTGACCACAATCAGATCAAGCCCCTGGACAGAGACAGGCTGTGATCTGGGTCCAAGGCAGGGATTCCTGCATCCACCAAGTGGATTAATAAACATCTCATGAGCCGAAAGGCCCAGCCAAGGAAGATGCTTCTGAACCCAGAGCCGTCTGTGACCCAGTGAGGACTGGGTATGACCCAGGCTCTCTGACCCAATCCCTAGCACAGGCTTGACCCTTCTCAACCCCAACAGCAGCTGCTGGCCTGGCCCACTGACGGCATCTGGGGTGGCACATGACAGCCCTGGTGGGTGGCAGGACAGTCCCTCAGAACACTATGGACCAAAAGCTAGCAAAGGTGGCCAGCTGCTTCTCCTCGCACAAAACTGTAAGCCCCAAGAGACCAGGAAGGTCAGGTTTTCTACACTTAGCCAAATTCCTCAGCCCAAGTTACCTGTGAATCTGGTCCTGTCTGCTAGATCGAACTGGAGCCAACCCATCAATCTCATCAAAAAATATTATCGAGGGTCTCATCAAGTAGGCCTAATGGAAGAAAGGACAGTGAGCACCTCCAGATCCACTCAGAGGCAAAGACCCAAGCCTAAGCTGCTCACAGGTTGCTCCTGTCACCCGAGGCTCCCTCCAGAACCCTGAGCACCGGCCAGATCCGACACCACCTGAGCAGATCCAGAGCCATGGAAGCCTCCTCAAGTAGGCCGGGGGGCTCAATTCTTCAGCGGCAATACAGACAGACCATGCACACAACTATTATAGTCTGAGCCTTTACAAAAAGCAGTAGCATCCCAAGCACCAGTGAGGTGGGTGTGATGAGCAACATGCTGCCGTGGGGCAAATGCATTGGCAACCCCCCACCACAAGGAGGGCCAGGCAGGATCAGAACCCAGATCAGCTCTGCCCTGGGCTCCATCTCTCTCCACTGCTGAAAGAAGGCCCCCTTGCTGCCTGTCAGCTGGAGCTCTGACAACGTCCAAAGCTCTCTGCTCTCATCCCTTGGGCCATTCTATAGGCATGCCAGGCCCACACACAAGTGGGAAGTGAGAAGGGCATTCTCTGAGACCAACCCTACAAGGGGTTGCCTAGTCTCTGCCTGAGAGTGAAGCCCTCCAGGGAGGGGCACCTGCCCATACCACACTGTCACTACACCCAAACCATCCCCCACTCCTAGCCTTGTCCTCTGGGGTTAGTTCCTTTTAAATGCCATAAAAGCTGGATGGTGGCCCCCAAATCTTCACTTCTTTCTCAAGGACAACTATGCACAGCTCCTTCCTGAGGCCTTACATCATCTTGGTGCCCCCTCCTCTGGACCCTCTCTGGGTGAATGACCTTACACTGAGGAGGCCAGAGCCACACTCAGCACCACAGAAGGATGTCTGCTCAGGACAGAGGATGGAGGGACTCTCACCTCCTCATTCCTGGGGCTCTGGGCAGCCCGAGATCAGATTAGTTTCTTGGCCTAACATATCACACTTCTGGCTAAGTCACCCTGCTGCTTTTTTGATAAACTGCTGTCTAACCACACCTCCCGTCTGTCATACATGGGCAGAGCAGTTCACCAGCATGGCACTTTCATGTTACAGGGCCTTGTGGACACGGACTCACCTGTTGGGTTAGCTCTCCCTGCCAGCCTGCTGTCATCTAACAACAAACCATCTAGGCCTTTATCATCACTGACAAAAAGGTGCAATGAGCCTACAGATCCATGGGGCCCTCCTGGAACATCATCCCTTCACAACCAGCCTTTTTCCTTTCCAAAGGCACACCATGAGACCCTTGATCAGATGCCTCTTGTATCTGCAGAGCTCAGCCCAGTGCCTGGCACAGAGTAGAGGCTTAATGTCCACTGAGTGACTGAAATGCCCAGATTCTGCTCCGCTGTAGGCAGGTGACCATCCCAATCCACAGGCTGAGTGACCCTGGAGCACAGGGCACAGGGTTCTGCTTCCTGGCTGAGTTCTTCTTCCCTTTCCAGGCTGTCACTGTCCCTGCCTGCTCCTCTGCAGGGGCCCAAGGATTCTCCCCATCGCATCTGTCACAACTGCCGGGTGGCAACTTAACCTATAAGGGTTGACCTCACACCAAGGGAGTGAGGCCAGACAATTTCACCCCTCCCAGCCCACAAATTCAGACAGAAGGCTGGCCCTCACACAGTGGAGAAACAAGCCACGTGGCAGCCCAGCCAGCATAGGCCCACAAGTCTGGGGGGCCTCCCTCCACCCTAGAGAAGGCATCAGAGATGGGATTGATGGGGGGGGGGGTGTGTGTGAAAGAACACTGATTGGCAGAGCCCTCCCCCAACTCTCAGGACCCTTCCTGGAGTCTCCTGCATAGGGCTTCACTCTTCCCCTAGTCCCTTTGTATGGCTGCACATGCCCCTTGCCCAGAGACACAGAGGCTCTAGGCAAACTCCAGAGCCCTTTCCTGGGCCAGACAGGGCCTTCCATTACCTGGTCAAAAAGCAGCCGGAGCTGCCGCTCGGATTCACCGACCCACTTGCTCAAACAATCAGCTCCTTTGCGCATGAAGAAAGCCACCTTCTTGTCTCCCTGGCTGCACTCATTGGCCAGTGCTCTGGCGACCAAAGTCTTACCAGTGCCGGGGGGACCATAAAACAAGCAGCCCCTGTGGAAGAAAAGAAAGGGGGGAGAAGAGGTTCTGCATTAGCCAGAGAAAAGGTTACAACGAGCACTCCAGGGTGGGGAGGGACAAGGAAGCGGGCCTCCGGTCAGTGAACACTTGGTGGGCAGCCAACCAGCCCTCTGCAGGCTGTACCCATGCAGCCCACAGCTGCAAGGTCAGCACCTCAGACAGCTGACAGAGGATAAGGGCCACTGAAAGGTAAGCATCCCTCATCATCAGGACCACAGTCTTCACCTACCTGGGAGGCTGAATTTTGAATTTTTCAAAAATTTCAGGATACAGAAGTGGAAACACGACCATTTCTTTTAGTGCATGAATGTGATGGCTCAATCCTCCAATACTATCAAAACGCACCTTGGGAAGAACGAAAGGAAAAAAGGCCAGTTGTGTAAGCATCAACGCTGTGGTCAGGCTGCCATGTGAGCCCAAAGAGGTGCCCTCAGAAGCTTCCCAAGAATGGGTGAAGGGTGACAGGAAAGGAAAAAGGGGAAGGAGAATATGTATAAAGAAGAAATAAAATGATTGCTTCTTACAAGCGATACGATGGCTTCCTTAGACAACCACGAGGGTCAACTAAATACATACATGTAATAGATAACATATTATACACACACACAATACATGTATCTGATAATATATTATATAAAAATACATACCATATATAATTTATATATGAGAAATAAATACACAAACCCTCAGCATTTCCATGTATCACCAACAAAACTCAAGCCAGAAGAGACGAAGAGAAAGTCCAGTTAAAATAACTAGAGACGGTATAAAATAGCCAGGAGTCTACCTAACAAAAACACAGGATCTATATGAATTCAACTATAAAACTACTTAAAGAAAAACAGACCAAAATAATTAGAAAACATTAATTTCTCAAGGGTAGAGCAAACCAGTTTTTAAAAATACCCAATACTATTGAAATGAAGTTACTTATTCAATACCACACAAATCAAGCTCCCAAAAACTTCGTAAGATTAGAAAAACAAATAATGAAATGCATCTCAAGGCACAAAAGGTCAGACTCCCAAGGGAAACGAAATGAACGGAAAGAAGAGCAGCCTCCGAGGCCACCAGACCCCGCTCCCCACTCTCCTACAGAGCAGGCATCACCCAACCCCAGACGGCAAGGAGAAAAGACCCTCCGCTCTGCCTGGACCACCTGCCCTTTGCTGCGCGCACCCCTGCACAACCAATGGGATTTCTTTCTTCGCTCCCAGGCTACTTCATGAGGCGCAGCGTGACTGACCATCACTGTACCTGCCGCTCTGTGACCTTTCCATGTTCCCATCATGAGGTTCAACACACACAAGAAGTAAAAATGACTCCTAGGAGACCTGAGAGTGGAAGTGTCTGTGGGACGCCCCTTTCTTTAACTTGGTCTCCTCTGAAGGACTTTCAGACCACACAAACAAGAAGGCAGAGAGGGACAAATTCTCCAACCTCGCCAAACCGGGAATTTCTTTATCACTGGCCTATTTATCGTGATTTGAGGCTTGTAATGCACTTGGCAAGTATCTCATTGGACCTTCAGAACCCTCTAGAAGACCGGTGCTTTTACAGTCCCAATTTTACAGATCAGGAAACAGGAGCAGACAGGAGTAAGGTGCATGGTCAGACTCACACAGCTAGTCACTAAGGGCCCAACACTGGCTACAATTTTCACTATTTCAACAATCTAAGTCACCAAAAATCCTAATTGTGAGGCCACACCTCTATGAACTGACAGAGAGCTCCCTCAGTCCTTCAGTCATTGTGCCCTCCCTCACTGGTCCCCATGACACTGGTCAGTCCACAATGGGCTCTGCCCAGAACCCACCTGCAACATCTGCCAAAGAACTAAGAAATGGAACGAGCTGGGGCTGAAGGCCAGGGTGTGGCCTGGGGAAAAGACTAGCATCCGGCTGAGGCTGAGGCTGAGCCCAAAAGTCATTTGGGGCAGAGACTGAGGTTGGCCCCTGGGAAAACCACCATCGAAAGAGGAGGAATCAGAAGAAGGGAAATAAGGGGATTTTTCAGTTGAAGAAAAGTACCCAGGCAAGTGCAGTCCATTCCTCTCTGAGCTCACGCTCTGGCTCTCTGTGTTCTCTCCACCATGCTTCCCTGCTAGGCATCTTGTACCTTCTCACTTACCAAAGGTCTCAGGAGGAAGAAAATGCAGATAAAAGACTCTAAGCACAAGCAGATAAAGCAAAGATATCACTAACAGATGGGAAGATGGCCTTCAGATCATCTGAATGAGTCCAATCATCCCTGAGTAAATACTTCAAAACTAAAGAAAATCAATGAACCTCTAATGTGGAGGCCCAAGAGAGCAGGGAAGCCCAGTGGGATGTTGCCACATGGTCCAAGAGATAACTAAGCATCAGGAATACAGAATGGGTGATCTTCAGAGGCAAAAAAAAGGGCTAAAGAGAGACACTTAAAATCTGGCACCAACTAAAAAAAACAAAAGCGAGAAGACTGGGAATGCAAATACACCAAACGGAACGATGATCAAGCAGAAGAAAAGCAAAAAGCAGTAAGTCTGAAAGAAAACATGAACTTGATATCAGCAAAACATAATGACCCCAAAATGAGGGTGCATAAAACAGCTGAAGATTCTGAGTCACGCCTGGGGTGGCTAGGTGGCACAGTGAACAGCGCATCGGCCCCGAAGGCAGGAGGACCTGAGTTCAAATCCAGCCTCACACAGCTGACACACTTACTAGCTGTGTGATCTTGGGCAAGTCACTTAACCCCAATTACCTCACCTTCTCCCTCCCCCCCCGCAAAAAAGTAAGCTTCTAAGTCACACCCAAGAACGCCAGTGAAGAGAGGAGCCCATAGTGCAAGAAATCAGGAGAGAAAAAGGCACAGGACCTGGGAGCACAGAAAACCAAGGGTCAATTAAAAGAAACCTCAGATGAAGTACAGCGTCCGCAAGAGAACAGAAAAGAAAGAGACTTAAACGCCCCTGCCAGAAACTACAGGGCCACGTGCGATGATGTGCCGCGTGCGATGATGTGCCACGAAGACCAAAGGAGACGGAGCTGCAGCCTTCACGCTCTCTGACCCCCAAACCCAGGCTGTGGCCAAGGCCTGCCGACCTCCCCTCTGCAGCATCTCTCCACTGCACTGCCCTTGCCCCTACCCTGGTGCAGACCCTCACAAACACTTAGGGAAAAGGATATGGAAAACCTCAGGGAAGGATGCGGTTCCAGGAACTGTTCATTAAACAAAGACGCTTCAGGCTTCCCAGAGCTGGAGCCGAGGACTCGACTACAGTAATACAAAGAGGACCAACGATGTCCCAGTCATGTCTTGATCTGCACTTGAGGCAGAGCTGCACAAAGTCACCGGCCTTGCTCTCTCCTCCCAGCCAGCACAGTCTGGTGGCAGAACAAAGGTCAAGACACCCTGTGATGGCCCAGGAGCCAGTGGATGGCCTTGGCATCATCCACATCTGACCAAGCGCCTGCTTCAGCCACCTGCACGGCCATTAGAACTGACTGTTCTCATCCACCCATTCTGCTGGCGGAAGTCTTCCCATGTGTGGGGTAGACACCCCCTAACCCACCACAAGTTTGAGACCTGACTTAGCCTGGACACAGAGACTGTTTTACCAGGATGTGGACATTGTGGCCGTTCTGGCTTCTTGAAGCCATGGGTGAGAGTCAGGTACCAGGCAGCCATCAAAGGCAGAGGATGAGCAGCCCTGAAAAGCCCTCCCTCCACAAGCATTCATCCTCATACAGGAAGAGAGCAAACCATTTCAGCTGGACTAAAGTACTGGGAGAGAAGGCTGGAATAACAGGGTAATGCCAAGTCACAGAGGGTCCCTGAAGTTATCAATGCCAGAAGAAATTACAGTAGGGTAATGATATGGCAGGGAAGAAACAGGATGCTGGCAGCTATGAAAGACAGACTGGCCCAGAGAGAACAGACAAATGGGAATCATTTTTAGTAGGCTCCTGTCACATCCCCAGGAGGTGATAATGAGGTCTACACTAAGGCGGTAGCAGGAGACATGGAGAAGAAGAGACTGGACGAGAGACGTCAGTGTAGAAGAACCCACCCTGTGCTGCGAGAGGAGACAGAGGAGGCCTCTCCAGCCTCTCAGAGCCACAAAGTTCTCCAGGATCACACCATCAAATACCTTGCCTTGCTGGACACTCTGTTCTCTCTAATGCTGCCAATTCTCCCCCTGCCTGGACATTCACAGGCCCTCTCGCTGTGTCTTCATCCCAGGTATCTCCATGGGGTCTGGGCCGGGCACTGTACTGTTTCCCTGGGGGATCTCCTCAGCTCTCTAGGATTTAATGACCAGTCTGTGCTGATGATTCTCTGATCTACCTGTCCTACCGCAGTCTCTCTGCTGACCTCCAACCTCTCAGCTCCAATCAGACATCCAACAGACAAGCCAAAAACACCTCATCATCTTTCCCCCTACACACCTTCCCTATTACTGCCAAGGGCACCACCATCCTCCCGGGGCCCAGACTCCCAAACTGGGTACAGCCTGGACTTCTCACTCTCTCTCTCTCACTCCTCGCCCCATATCCAATATGGTGCCAAGGCCTGTTATTTTCACTTTTTACGGCAACTCTCTAATATACACCGTTCTCTCCTCTGACAGGTTATCAAAAGAGGAGGCAGAGTACTGGAATAAGCCTAACTTAGAAGAACAGACTGAGCAGTCTGTAAACAAGCTCCCCAAGGAAAGAGCCCCAGGGCTAGATAGGTTCACAAGGGAACCCTCCCAAACACTTCAAGAAGAATTAATTCCAACACTAACTAAACTGCTTGAAAAAGCAGGCAGAACAGCACAATGCGTAAACAGAGGAAGAAGCCGATGGAGCGACCCCCTCACCAACAGGAGCCTAGGAACAAAAGGAGACAAGCAGCGTCTGCCCAAAGCCAGGAGCTTCCCTGGCCTGTAAGGAGGTCAAGCATGAAACGAGGATGCCGACTACCACTACGCTCGACCAATACTGAGCTGGAAACACCAGAGACGGCGATTAGACGAGGAGAGAAAACTGATGGCGTGAGAGTGAGCACCAGTGAGGAGGAAGCTGGGCTATCGCTCTGTGCACATGACGTAACGCTGATTGAGAGGCCCCCCAGAGAGCCAGCTACAAAACCCACCCAAACAAGGAATACTAGCAGAGTTGCAGGATGTCAACAAAGCCACACAAACGATCAACATCTCCCCATATCACTGCAAAAACCAGAGACTGAAAGAGACATTCCACTGAAAATAACCGCGGACAACACACAGTGCTGACAAGTCTGCCTGCCAAGAACCGCACGAAGTACGGACACAATTACAAAGCGCCCTGCACGCAAACAAACACGGATCTAAGTGGCTGGGGAAGCAGGAATCGCTCATGAGTGGGCTGACACAGTACCACCTAAATTAATCTGCTTATTCAGTGCCAGACTCAAGCTGCCAAAAAAATTACCTTTTAGAGCCAGAAAAAAATAATAAAATTCATCTGGAGGAATAAAAGGTCAAGATGGGTTTTTAAAAATGTGAAGGAAGTGGGACTGTCAATGGCAGCTCTCTGATCGTATTACAAAGCGGCAAGCGGCAAACCAGTCTGGTGCTGAGAAGAGACGGAGTGACTCATCAATGGGGCAGATTAGGCACACGTGACACACAAGGAAACGGGCAGAGGAGCCTGCAAAGGTCTTGGCTACTGGGCCAAGAACTCACTCTGACGGGAAGAAGTCTGGCAGAAAGCAGGCTCTCTCAGGCCACACACGAAGATAAGCTCAAAACGGGCACGTGATTTAGACATAAAGGGTGTTAGCATAAGCAAACGAGGGGAACATGGGGAAAAACGCCCCTAAGATCTACAGAGAAGGGAAGAGTTCATGACAAAACAAGAGACACTGAGGGTCACAGGAGGTAAAATGGGTAATCCTGATTATACAAAATTACAAAGTTTTTCAGAAACAAAACAAAGGCAGCCAAAATGAGAAGGAAAACTGGAAACCAGGGAAAATGTTCTCAGTAAATAAGTCTCATTTTTCAACTATATTGGGAACTGAGCCAAATGTATAAAAATAAGAGGCATTCCCTAACTGATAAAGGGTAAAGGGATAAGAAGAGGCAGTTTTCACAGGAAGCAATCAGGCTATCAATAGTTATGAAAAAAACACTGTAACTCACTAAGAATCAGAGAAACACAATTCAAAACTGAGGCACCACCTCACATCCATCAGACTGGCTAAGGTGACAGAAGAGGAGAATGACAAATTCTGGGAGGCATGTAGGAAAATATGGACACAAATGTGTTTTTGGTAGAGCTGAGAACTAGTCCATCTATTCTGTCCACACCCTCTGACCCAGGAATACTACTACTACATCTAAACCCCAAAAGAGCAACGAGAAAGGAAAAGGACCAACAGACACAAAGCTTGATGCAGCTCTTTTTCTGATAATGAAGTACTGACAGCTAAAGGGATGGATGTCTATCAACTGGGTTATATCTGAACAAGTTCTGGTACAGCAATGTGATGGAATACTTTTGTGCTGTAAGAAACAACAGGGATGGTTCAGAAAAATCTGGGAAGAATTCTAGGAACGGATGCAAAGTGAAGTGAGCAGAACTAAGAGAACACTGCGCACAATAACAGCAACACTGTAACAGTGATCCACCGTGACAGGCGTAACCACTCTGATAAACACAACAACTCCAGACAATCCCAAAGAACCCAGGATGAAAGATGCTGTCCACCTGCAGAGAGAGCTGACGGCCTCACAGGGCACACCAAAGCATGTGTTGATTTCTCTTGCTTTTTTTCTTTACCCAGAACACAGCAGAAATATTTTGCATGAATTCAAGTGTATAATGGGTGGGGGAGAGGGGGTAATAATTGTTTTTGAGGGGGGAGAGGGAGCCTGACCATGCTGCCTCTCTTTTCACCCCAACCTGGTGACTCCCTCTTGCCTTCAGAATCCAACATAAAACACTCTGTCTGGTGTTCCAGGCCCTTCCTGTCTTCCTAGCCTTCCTCCCTGGCTCAGTCTCTGTCTGCTCCTCGCCTCCTTCCTATCCCCTCTCACCTCCCACATCTGGTCTGGGTCTGTAACATCTCTCCAGTATGGCCCTTCAGCCCTCTTGCCTGGACTGTGGCTCTCCCCCTACACCAGTCCGTCCATGTCTCACTTGCCCGCTCCCTTTATTTGTTTTTACAGCCTGGCTGCTTGGCGAGCCTCTTCACTTTGCTCTTCCCCACATATTCTGGGGTCCTGTGACATCAGGCCCTTGCAATTCCTCGTATGAGACGCTCCGCCCCTACCTCAGTGAGTTTTCCCTGACTACTCCCCTCCTGGCTTCCTCCCTTTCACATCAGTTCATTTCCTCTAGGGGTGATGGTCAGGCAGACACCTTATTTGTCCTCAGAGATTCACACACTGTCTCCCCCATTAGACAGTGACAGTGTTGAGGGCATAGATGTCTTTTGCTTTTGTTCAGCCCAAGGTCTAGCGCCAAGGAAAATTTGTCCAATACATTCTCACGTCTAATAAATGTCTTCGTAAATTGCCAAAAATGTTTTTCCTAAGATACGAGTCTGATGATGTCTCTCACCCACATTCTAGAGCATACAGTAACTTCTGGTCACCTCATAGACATTTAAAATTCTCTGCAGCTGCTCCAGCTTCTCTACACATCCACCAACCCTCTTCCCTGTGCACACTCCACAGGGCTCCTGGCTGCTCCCCCAAGCTCAGCCCTGGTCCCCCAAGGCTTCCTCGAAGATGACAGACTGCACACATGAAGCCCTCTGCACCCCTCAAGGATGCGTGAAATGCCAGCTAGCCAGTGTTAACCAACCAGCTATCACCATTCCCACCAGCCCCCCTTCCATGCACACCATACTCAACGGTCTCACTCAGGAGCCCTCTACCCAAGAGGGGAAGCATGCATGCAGCCACAAAGGAGAGACCAAAGAGAGGTCCTAGACTCCCTTCATTGAGTGGCTTGAGAGCAGGCGACAGGACACTCAGGGCAGGCACCATGACTTCATTGAGGAGGGGAGTGAGCTATGGGACCTGCCCTACTGGCACAGCAAGGCACCTACCGATTTGTCAAGTATCATTGGGTCAACATCTGCCAAGCTGGCACCAACTTTGACACGTTCTCGAAGAATGCCGCTGGCTAAATCTTCTGCTCTAAAGTTCATGGGCAAACACCTGCAGGACAAGAAGAGGCCCGGTAAGGCACAGTAGGAAAGACCACCACCCTGTGGGCCCTTTTAAATCCAGGACTAAGAGGCTCAATATCAAGTCCAGGAACACCGGGTTTTCATTGGAAAAAGTAACCCTAGAAAGACACCTGAAGAGCCAGGTCATGTTCTGATCAAGCTGAGGGAGCAACCCCCACCTTTTCCCCCAACAACTAAAAGGAAGAGTGCACCTCACTCATGGAGGCCAGGGCCAGCTTCTGAAGAGCAAGAACGTCTGTCCTGTGCCACGTGTCCAGCCATAAAATCAAGAGTGAGCCCAGAATGCATCAGAAAAAAAACCACCATGAATGTGCCTCTAATCACCCTGAGGGAGGTATGCAGTCAATCATTAGGCACTGATAGAAAGACACTGGAAACCCAATCTGGGAGACCTCTGTCCTTAGAAAGAAAGTCCTGCTGAGAAAGGCCTGGTGTCCTTCACAGCCTGGTCCATCCCGACTGACCTGTCCAGCCACCCTTTATCCCAGAGGCCCTTCCTGACTCCCCCAAACCAGAAAAAGCCCTGGCCAGTCGCCTCCCTTTTTCTGGCGCACTACTCCACACGACTCTGAGGCAGGCCCCCTCAGGGTCAGCTTGAAAGCCCTAGGGTTGCGGGACGTGCTCCAAAACAGATCAAAGAAACAATTTACAAGGTTGGTTTCTCTACAAAATTCTCTGTTGGCCAGAAGCCTAATGAGACGGACTCAACCATGGGCATCTTTGTGAGGTCCAGCACCTCCAGCTTATTTTTGCCTTCTTAACGGTCTCTGTCAATTCTACGTCTGCCTAAAATCTGCCCATCAGAGCAGGTGAAAAATAACAGCTCTAGAAGAGTAAGCACCAACCTGTTTTTGCTCCTAAAGTCTCTCCTAGGGCAAAGGCCAAGAAGAAAAACTCCTGAGAGCTGATGCTCTGGGTGCGTGCAAAACCATGGACACAGACACGTCCCAACGGTCACAGTGGTCACTGCCACCCAGAGGGCATTCCGAGGTTTACAAGGGGCTTCACCGGCATCAGCAGCACTTAGGGTCTATCCACATTCCCCTCTGAGACTAACCCAGATTCGGTGCCTTGCCCAGGGGCCCCCAACTCTCGGCTCTGTAGCCCTCCTTCCCTCCCCAAGAGCTTCCCTTCTCCCCTTCAACACAGGGTTTCCTGTGCCCCTAGAGGATGCCCTCCTTGGCTGCCTCGAGCTCCCCAATCTGAAGACTCCAGACCATTCCAGAAAAGGGCACAGACACAGTCTGTATGGGTTCCACCCATCAGCTCTCTGGCCTCCAGAGCCTGTGGTCTAGGAGGACCCCATGAGCTTGCTGCCCCCAGGTCTAACCATCAGACACTCCTGCAGGGAACTGGCAAGTTCCCAGCTCACAGTCAATTCCTTCTATCAGATTGAAAACCAGCAGGCAGGAGCTGCTGGGAGGCAGAAAACAGACGTTGCCAATGAGGGCAGACCCTCTTCTCAAGCTCACTGTGGCTGCCACATCCCAGCAGCTGGAGGGTGCCTCTGGCTCCCCTCCACAGGCTTCCCGCGTGACGTGATGGCCTCCACCCAGGGCCAGGGGCCAGGGGCCAGAGGAGCACCCACAGACCATTCAGGCCCCACTCACCTGTTCCGGGCCCGGGCCATGCTCTTTGATTTCCTTCTCTCAAAGCGCTCCTCGTCGGAGGACGTCGTGTCACTGCTGTGGATGGCATGCTTCTTTCTCCTGTTCAAAAGAGCAAAAGTGAATCAGAGCCGCAATCGTGAGCTCCCTGGCCTCTGCAGTCACGGGACGCGTTCACGGCACGGACAAGGCGCCACAAAAGCAGACCGACATGCTGTGCAACAAGGCCCCAGAGGTCAACGCCCTCGACAGCAGCGTCCGTGGGGGCCCACCCCGGATGCCAAGGCTAGGGAAAGTCCGAGAGGAGGGCTGGAGCAGGATCTGAGAAGTGCCAGGGGGGCAGCAGGAGCTGCTGAGCCCGTGACCGAGCGGTACGTTGGGGCATCACAAGCTGGAAGGGGCATGGACTGCAGAGCTAAGGAAATCAGGCGGAGGATGAGAGGAGAGCCGGGACAAGGCTCCACCCGTAGGGGGGGCCTTCCCGTCCCAGCACCACTTGGTGGAGTTTCTCACTCTTCATTCTGTGGCTCACCAATGAGTCACGATGGGCAAAGGAAGGAAGGGACAGCAGTCAGAGGAAAGAGAATCCCAAGAAATGCACTTTCACAGGAATGCCAACAAGACAGAGCAGAAGACGCTCTGATGGGGATTACCCAGACCCCTCCACAGTGAGGATCCATTCGCCAAGATGAAGGGCACGAGGCTGACCCTAGAGAGGGCCCCAAGTGACCTGGACCCACAATGCTGGTGCCCAACAAAATGGCGAGAGGAGGGGCCTGTGACCAGGCACACAAGCTACAATGAGACCTAGGAAATGCCCTGTGGGCATCGCAGAGCTCTTGGCCCAGCTTGTTCCAAGTGTTCCCATGTGACCCAAAGCCAATTTATTTTGGAGAGGTCCAAGCATGAAGCCAATCGAATGAATCTGCCACAGAGATGCAGAGTAAGGCGTGAATGGCCCTCCACGGGCCCCCCTTTCCTTGGGCCCCCCCTTCCCTTGGCAAAGGGTCTGGAAGATGACACACAACAGACTGACTTGGCAGTTTTTCCCTTTTTCTTCTTTTTACAGAAATCCTCTGGGCTCAGCTCTCCAGCCCCACAGACCTCTGCGGTGTTATGGGGAAGAAGCCTTCTTACACACGCTTCTCACGGTCATCTTCCATGAAGCGACTGAGAGGCTTCATCAAGGGTCAGACACCAGGAGAAGCGCAAGACTCCGACCCCGAAAGCCGGGCTCAGGAGCTTTCTTGGACGTGGGGACTTTGTACAAGAGGCGTGATCCCTCCCAGCCCCACAATCCGTTGTCCCTGCAGAAATAGGTGTGGGCACCGAGGAGCTGTCTCAGAGGCCACTGCGGCCACACAATCTGCCACCTGTGCCAGGCCTCTTCTCTGGATGCACGCTGTCTCTGAAGGGCAGATGTGAGCTCCCTGAGGACAGGGGCCATTGCCCTTTTCCTCTCTGTACCCCCAGCTATCCAGCACAGCGCCTGGCAGACACTGCACACTTACATGCTTGTTCAAAAAATGGTCAGTGACGCTTAGGAAGCGCCTACTGTGTGCAGGCTTTATGCCAAACACCAGGGGCAGCCCCTGTCCTCAGGGAACTTACAGTCTAATGGGCGGAGTGCAGCCCGCTGGATGCCTCTGCGGCTCTTCCTTCAGCCCTGCGGGTCAGGGGTGATGAACTGAGCCAAGTGAGGAGAAGAGCTGCTCCTGACAAAGTAGTCACAGGGCTGGGGAAGTAGGAGGCACCTGCGGCACCACCTTCACACCACCCGGAGATGGCATGCCGGACCCACTCACTTCCCCACAGGGGAGAACACAGTCCAAAAGACAGAGGGATTCTGGCTCAAGCCAGTGCCCACAGAGGGCTGGGAATCTGTGCCTGGAGAAGGCTGGACAAGCTGCCCTCAGACACACAACAGTGCCATCAAGGATGCTGGAGAGACACGTCAGAGGCACAGCTGCCAGGAAGCACAGGCCACACCAGCATGCCCAGCCAGGAGCACGGATCAGGGGCCAAAGTTCCCCATAGAGAGCGAGCTGATCCTCCTTGATGAAGACTGTGTAAAGAGGCCCAGTAGCACTGGGTTCACGTTGGGCACACTCTGTCCTAAGTCTTGCAAGCAACCATGTCACAACTATCACAGCTCCCTAGGTCCTCCCCTGGGGGGGAGGAGGGGTGATGATCACTGGGCCCCAGAGAATCAGGAAAGAATGTCCACCCTATGCAGAACCAATGGACCAGCAAGCTCTTCCAAGAGGGCTTCACATCAGGGGACACTGAGAAGCTCCAAGCAGAGGGAAGGGGCCTTCAAGGTTGGATGGCCGCCAAGCCACTTCAGAAAGAGCACAAGTGAAGGGACAGTCATGTGCCCAGGCACCACGAAAGACAGGCAGCCTGAACCTACTGGGCATCAAGGGGGCTGAGTCAAAAGCCAGCCAGAATGGTGCTGTCAAGCCCTGCCCAGTACTCTCTCCTCTGCAAACCCAAACCCGAGGGGATGACCTTGACACAGAAAAGCTCACCTGATATGGCTTCTTCTGGCAGGAGATCTATGGATGTCAAACAGGGCGTTTTCTCTCTTTTTCTGATGAACTGGCACTAAGAGGAAAAGGACAAGACACAGACTGAGTGACTGACCAGGTCCTTGAAGGACGGACACACTTTTTTCTAATTCCACCCATGGAGGCCAGCTCCGCCCCCTCCCAAATCCCTGAAGCCCGCCCAAGGCTTCCCCCCAGCTCCTTCATCCAAAAGGGGAAAAAACAGCTCCTCTCCAAATGCCTCTTATCCAAACCCACGTGATGCGGGCTCCTGGGCACAGGAAATACCATCTGGAGAGGCTGATGACACCTCAGGGAAGGGTAAGGGTAAGCCATTCAACGAAGGATTGGAGCTTTTTGGAAGGCACAAAATGAGCCAACAGGAAGAGTCAGGGGAGAGAAGGCTGAACTACTCAATTCTTAATCTGCACTTTCAAGGAGAATCCTCACGGGACTGGAGAAAAGGCAACAGAAATGATCTGCAACTATTTCAGACTGCAGTTCAAGGAGAACAGGGAAAGGAGCTCACGCCACTCCCGATGCCAGGGCTGAAGGAAAGGAGGTCAGCCCAGTTTTCAACAACTGAGCAAGAGGGAATTCTGCAAAGCCCAAGACAACCAACATGGCCAACCACGAGATGCCACGGCCTTCAGACCGGGAGCTCGTCGAGGGCAGGTCCGTCCTCTGCCACTTTCTTCACACCATCCTCCAAGAGGCCCCTCAGGATCCCGACCCCAGGGAGACTCACAGCCTTCATGGGAACCATCTCCCTTCCCCTCCTCACTATGGAGCCACGGAGGCCGAGAGGAGGCCCCTGAGCACAACTCACCCCTCCATCCACCACTGACAACACCCCCCCAGGAGGTCCTCACCTATGGGCGGGGCCTGGTATCTCTCCACAGTCTTCCTCTGCCTCAGGTTATAGGGGCGGTCATTCTCCTCGCCTTCTGCCTCCTCCACTTCGATGTCACCATCCTCCTCCTGAGACTCTAAACACAGGTCACAAGCTCTCACCCACCAGCCCACAGGGAGGTCAGCCCCCCACAGGAGCCATGGACTACCTAAGCCAGCCAAATACACAGGGAAACTGGGAACCCTGGGGTTTGGTTCGCCCTGACTGATCACTTTACACATGGGACCACACTGGATCCTCACCAGAGCCTGGGGAGGGAAGCAAGATCCACACCCCCATTTTACAGAGAAGAGTCATACAGGCTGTGTGCCTGGGGCAGGATTTGCAGCCAGAGTTTTCTCTGTCCAAGCCCAGCTCTCTCTCCCTTACAAAAATGAGAAGTCTCTCCAACGTACGGGCTCCAGGAGGCCTGGCACAGCCTGGCACCCAGAAGGTGAGCTCATTCAGAAACACGGTGCCCAGGAGGGAGAGCAATGTTTTTATTTTTCAATGTAAAACAAGGCTCCACTGCCCAAATCCATTCCCATCCTCGATGGCTAGGCTGCTCAGCCTCCTGGGGTGCCTCCTTCCAAAGGAAGTGTCTCCTTGGACTGCAGGACCCCACCTCGCCTTCCCACCCCAAGAGGGCCCTGGAGGCCTGAGGCAGCCAAATACAACTGCAGAGATCACAGCAACACCAGGCCAGAAACAGCTATGAGACCTGGCCAGGGTCTTACAACCCAGAGCCATTTCATCCTTGTCGAGAAGAGAAAAGGCTGCCAACCCAAAAGCCCCTGAACAAGGACCCAACGCCAACTCCGTGAAGGCAAGTTCTCTGCAGGGTCAGAGCCCAGATCCTGAGGGTCCCCACACCTCCCTGAGACACGCCTAGGAACATGAGCCAGGGAGGGAGACTCACTGCCCAGACTTGTCCCCCAGGAGGGGAGAGGGTCCAGTCTTGACGGCCCCTGCCAGGGAGCACTCCAGACAAGGGCACCATACACCCCTCCCAGCAGGCAGGAACACGGAGCCCATGGCTCTAGGGGCTCACCCACCTTCTTCCTCCCCCTCGGTTGACACCTCATGATGGTTCTGGATGCCATAACTGTTCCTTCTCAGAGACTTCCTTCGCCTTTTCACTCTTGAGTACATGTCCATGTTTTCCTTTAATTAAAAAACAAATTAATAAACTGAGAGCCAGGTAGATGGACTTTGATAAAGGTATAAAGGGACAGACTAATTATAAGACTGCCTCAGACACTTTCTGTGTGAGCCTGGTGAAAGGGTTCACTCTCTTCCACTGATGGAGACAGGAGTGGGCAGCAGGGTCAGAGCTGGGCTCAGTCACCACACACACACGCACACACACACACCCATAACAGACTCTCAAGGCAGAGAGAGGGCCAAGGGGTATGAGCGGCGCACGTACAAACTCTGTGTCTGTCCACATCCGAAGCCTCTCCACCTCGCCAGACCGCCTGTTCCTTCGGATGTTGATGTTGTCCATTTCCTGCAGGACCGCCTCGGCAGTGCTTCAGGGACACAGAAACAGAGGCCTAGGGCTGAGGGTCGGGAGGGTCCCACTGCCATCCCACAGCACCCCAGGCCCCGTCGTTCCCTTGACATGGCTCAAGCTGGCCAGGAGGGCCTCAGACCGCAAGTAGTTGCCTGGGGCCCCTTCTCTGGCGCAGAAGGCCTTTCCAAA
>CM053581.1:524793-542093 GCA_028627135.1 Pseudochirops cupreus | reverse complement strand
CACGTACAAACTCTGTGTCTGTCCACATCCGAAGCCTCTCCACCTCGCCAGACCGCCTGTTCCTTCGGATGTTGATGTTGTCCATTTCCTGCAGGACCGCCTCGGCAGTGCTTCAGGGACACAGAAACAGAGGCCTAGGGCTGAGGGTCGGGAGGGTCCCACTGCCATCCCACAGCACCCCAGGCCCCATCGTTCCCTTGACATGGCTCAAGCTGGCCAGGAGGGCCTCAGACCCCAAGTAGTTGCCTGGGGCCCCTTCTCTGGCGCAGAAGGCCTTTCCAAAAGACCAGAGCTCCCTGAGGTGACCAGGCCACCATGAACCATGGCCACCCTAAACAATACCAGAGGCTGCCTCTGTCCGAGGGGGTCTAAAGAAACCTCATCGGAAGAGCAAATGCACTTTCTGGGGATGTGACGGAGCCCCCCCCCCCACAGCAATGAAACCTGTGTGGAAAACAGCGAGTCAGCTCCTCCCTAACAGGCACCCAAAGAGCCAGAGGAGGCTCATCTGTACCTGTTGACAAGCTGATCGAATAACAAGCTCTGATTCACACTTTCAAATCTGTTCTTCCTGGAACGACAGCTTTTCCTGACTTCCATGTCCCCATTCATGCACGGGCGGTCCCCATCTCCCTTCTTCTCCCCACGGAGGGGGTGGCTTCGAAGAGCTGGGAGACGACAGAGATTTCACTTGAAAACACATAAGAACGTCTTGAGGGTACCCACAAAAAGGAGAAACGGCTAAATAAAATGACAGCTCCTCCACTGTCTGGTGCCTACTACTGTCGGGCCAATAACAATCATCTCCGATATGGTTTAATGTAAATGGCGCTCAGTGATCGGAGCTGGCAGCTCAGCAGCAGCCCCTCCTCTCCAGTCCAGCCGCCTCCAGCAGCACAAACAGCCCCTCGCCTCTGCCCCCACTCCCAGGGTCACGGGATCACGGCTGGAAGGTCAGCACTGACCATTCCTGACCACGCACAGAATACTCACATAGGCTACTGTGTCCGTTTGGTAACGCAGCACCGGGCTGAGAAGTTAACCTAGAACACAAGTACATTTAATATGCAAACACATCCACATTCACTTAAAGAAGCAATTGTAAACACAATGTTCATTGTGAAACTTTACATGACCTAAGGAGCGTTCTCCCTCCAAGAAGAGGGGCGTGCCCACTGGCCAATCAGGGTGACCCTCTAGTACTTCAAGCTTTCCCTTCAACAGTGAAGAACAGAAGAGGGGGTGGCACGGTCAGTCAGCACCCCAGTGAAAAATACCCCCTCGAGCCTGGCCTTCTTAGCGGTGACTCTTCTACTTCAGATGAGAAACAAAACCAGCCAAAAGCCAGTGGACAAAGACTCTGGCCAACCTGAAAACCCTTCTTTCTTTAAGGGGCTGAGAGCCCAATGCCGTGGCTCTGGCCATTCCAGAAGGGTTCTGCTGAGGCTCTGGGTTCTACTCCTATTGTCACGGGGCTGGGAAAGGGAGAGGCAGGGGGAAGGGTGGCAAGGAACAGGGCAGATCCATGAGCTACGAACACTGGCAGAGAGACGCTTTCCAAAGAGCAAGGCCTAGACTCCTGAGGGCCTTCTGTAAAAGATCAAATGGTCATCCAGTATTCAGAAGAACCAGAGACAAGAAGAAGAGGAAACACAGCGAGATACCTGGAACCACCAGAGCCAAAGCTCATGACCCTAGAGGGTCTTAGGGTCCTAGGGAAGCAGAAAGGGTTCTTCCTCACACCTGCCCCCTCCCGCCATGGGCACGGCTCCAAGATCACAGTCCTATCAAGTCACCCATATGAGAGGGTTCACCTTCTCTGTCAGAGGACGAGATGCCCAGCAGAGAAGGGAGCCAGGAAATGTTGAGCCCCGGCCCCCCCCCACCGGAAAAGCCAACTCAGATCACATTCATGACTCTGAACCTAAACAAGGAACAGTCAGCTTAGTGCAAGCAAGAAGGCCACCTAAGGTGGCTCCAAAACACAAGGCCATGATCAAGGACAGAGAAGCACCCTAAGGGAGAGGACTGAAGGGCAGGTCAGGCTCCCAATTCAGCAACAGCATCAACTCCTGTTCTATTCTGAGGGGCTTTCAATACTAAAATGATTATCATCACTTGCTTCAAAATCACTGGACTTTTGGGTTTTCAGTTTCAGCCAAACTTTGAGTTTTCCATCCATCTGATCAACCCTGGTGCTCCTTGGCCTCTCTGCAGCCGCTGACCCTGCTGGTCACTCTCTTCTCTCTAGGTTCTCAGGATAGCCCTCGACTGGTTCTCCTCCTCTGACTCCAAGCTAGATCTGACCATGGCCATGCCCTCTAAGCAGAGGCTTCCCCCGGGGCTCTGTCCCGGGCCCTCTTCTCCCCCTACCCTATGTTGCTGTTCCCAGGGATTTAACAACCTGTCTCTTTCCTCCTCCGATCTGTCTGTTAACCTCTAACGACCTCATCTCCAACTGGATGTCCAGCAGACACCTTAAACTCAACATGTCAAAAAGAGAGCTTGTGATCTTTCCACCCTAAGGTCTCCCCTCTCCTGCCTTCCTATTACTGTCCCCCCAGTGCTCCAGGTCATCCTGGGCTCCTCATTATCTCTCGCACACACACCCCCTGCCAATATCCAATATGGTGCCAAGGCCTATCAATTTTACCTCTGCGGAATCTCTCCACTGTGCCCCCCTCTCACCTGACACTGCCCCCACCCTCAGGCAGACCCTCATCACTTCATACCTGGGCTATCGCATGAACCTGTGGAGGGGAGTCCACCTGCCCCAAGTCTCCCCCAACTCTAGTCCATCCTCTATTCATCCACCAAAGTGATTTTCCTCAAGTGCAGATCTGGCCATGTCCCCTCGCACTCAATAAACTCCCTACTTTTTCCAGAATTTAAAAAGAAAGTCCTTTGCTTGGTGTTCAAAGCCCTTCAGAACCTGGTCCCCTCTCACTTTTCTGGTCTTCCTACACCTTATTCTCCAGTGACTGCAGGCACTTGGTTGCCCCACAAACAAGACCCTGCATCTCTCAGCATTTTCTCTGGCTGTCCCTCAGGCCTGGAATGCTCTGCCTCTTCTGCTCTGACCACTGACCTCCCCGGCTTCTTTCAAGTCCCCACCAAAACCCTGCCTTCTCCAGGAAGCCTTTCCCAGCTCCTTCCCTCTGCTGATCACATTCTCCTTGTCCTGTTGTCATTTCCTCTGTGTACTAAAAATACCAAAATCTATATTACCGCTAACTGCTACTATGTTGATCCAATAATGGAACTGACTTTATGCTAAACTAATTTTATCATTGTGTCTGCATCTGCCTAAAGCCACCTACGGCTCTGAGCTGAACTCGGGAATTTTGCTTTTCCTCTGAATTAGCTGAAGCTGCTTCTTGCCAAGCCCCACAGGTACCCTCCAGAAAAGACCCGCCCCCTGTCCTGGCCTGTCTCTGTGCAGCTACCGGCATTTCCTTCCCAAGGAGACAAGAAGTCTGGTGACTCTGATGCCCTAGCCAAACTTACAAGACGCCAGTGGGTCCTACAGACCAGCGGAGGCTCCTGAATGGCCCACCCTCTTCCCTGCCAAAATGCTGCCAGCCCGGTGCCCAACTGCTTCGTCTTTCTCACCCGTTCCTTGTTCCCCGGCACTTTCCTCAAAGCGCTAGGAGGGCTAAGAAGGTCACAAAGGGCCACCTAAGGGTCCCTGGTTATTAAGAGGCCGGAGAGCCCTTAACTAACATAAAAAAGTGATCATGTCTGGACCATTATCACTCAGTTTAATTTTGTAATGTAAGAGTAGATGGATGGATAGGTGACGGGTGATGGATGATGGATGGGTGAGTGGGTGGATGGACAGGCAGACGGGTGGACGGATGGATAGACAGGGAGATGGATGATGGACAGATAGGAAGACGCACAGATGGTGTTTGCACATTCTCTCCCTGAGGGCAGAGATGGTCTTTTGTCTCCTTCTGGACCCCAGAGCCTAGCACTGTGCCTGGCATGTAGTGTGTCTTGCTCTAACACACCCAGAGAGCTGGGGCTTCCCTGTCCACAGGCCAAATGAAAAGCAGTGGGAACCCCAACACTGACTAGCTGTGAGACCCTGGGCCAGTCGCTGAGCCTCCCAGGCTCAATGTTCTCATCTGTAAAATGGACCCGAACTGTGGACCAAGCAGGAAGTGAGCTGAGCCACGTGGGCAGCTCCGTGGGCCGTACGCTGAGCTCAGAGTTCGAATCCTACCTGGAAGCTTACTGGCTTGGTGACACTGACCACCTGTGAAATGGGAATAATCACACAAACATCCCATGGTTGCTACAAGAATGTCTGCTCCTTACAAGGGCTATTGCCTTTTATTCTGAAGTCCCGCAGAGGAGGAAAAACAAACACACTGATGGAAACCTATTAAACCTCTCGCTTCCAGCTGCGGGCAGGATAGAAGAAGAGACAGACAGGTCGCTCACACCCCTCTGCGGCCCCCAGGGCCCCGGCCCCGAGCAGCTGCAGCCGGAGCAGGGGGGCCACGGGGAAGCAGATGAAAAGCCAGCCAGGAAGTGCAGAAGGAGAAGGTAAAGGCGCCTAAAATCCGCCCCGAGCCCCTGACGTTCTGGGCGATTCAGCAGAGAAAAGCATCAAGACCGTCCCTGAGAGTGGGCTTTAGTATGCCAGACCACAGTAAAATCCCTTCTACCTGGCCTGTCTCTGATCAATCCAAGGGGCTTCCTAATGCAAAGGGGGAAAGGAGAAAGTCCTCGCTCCCCAAGAGCCTCCAAGGCCCAGCCCCAGGGCACAGGAAGAGAAGGTGGGTCTAAGGGGAAAGGCTCAACAGTAAGGGAGGCTTGATGGCGAAGCAGAGGGGAGCCTGGGTGCCACCATCCCAACACCTCCATGAGCCAGCATGGGTGAGCTGCCACACTGGTGGCCAGGGCAGGGCCTCCCCAATGCCATTTTCTCCTCACACAATGGTCTGATGAAGAAGTGCACACTTCCAGAAGCTGCTGAGACCAGAAGGCCTAGGGGCGGGGGGCATGATATGCCTGTCCTAAGGTCAGGAAGGTCCAAGTTCACACCAGCCCTGGATACTGACCAGCTGCCCAGCTGAAGCATTTGAAGGCTGGAGAGCCTAGTCTCCTGAGACCCTCCAGAAGGGGTCTGGCAGGTGCCTACTTCCTCCCAGCTTGTCCGGGCTGGCTTGGACCAGAGAGACCTCCATATCCATCCTGACCTAACAGGCCCAACGATCTTTGAGATCCCTCTCCCAGCCTGGCTCTTCAGGACACAAGCTAAGCTGACAGTCTGAACCAAGGCCAGGACAAGCGGCCATTCCTCAGACCACAGGGGCTCTAATGGCTGAAACACAGACAGAAACAGTCGTGACAAAACACTTTTCATCTCACTTAACAGTGAAAAGGAGGGCTGAAGTTTCAGGATGAGGGAATCATTGGTCATCTGCGAGTAGGCTGCTAAGAGCTTGGATTCCTGACTGTAGGAAAGGCCTGTCCACATGCTCTGACCAACGGAGCACTGAGGGCCCCATGGAGTTAGAAACTCAATACGTTGTCTGTCCATTTGGGGGAGAGGGGCTTAAATGCTTGCTTTTCTCTGCCCACAGTGACTGGATGGTGACGGGTCAGTCTCACCAAAGGAGCGGAGCCTAGGACGAGGGGAACAAAGTAGGACAGTCTGACGAGTGCCCTGGATTCTGGAAGAGCAGAATTAACTCAAAGGGATCCCCGGAAGGAGGGACAGGAAATGCTCAAGCACCGAATTCTGAAGACACAAAGAGAAACAAGCTTAAGGAGGAGGGAAAATGGGAGCTTTCGGCAGAGATGAATGCGGCCTCACAGGGAAGTCTCCAACCAATCTGATTTTACCAAGAAAAGACAGAGAGGAGCCAGGGCAGGTGAGAGGGTGAGGCCGTGTCCTCAGCCAAGGCTGGGGTCCTTCCTTCCAGCTCTACGACTCATGGGCTTAATTAAGCCCCAGCAGACGTCAAACAAGCAGGAGAGCCGCTCACAGGCTGCAATTAGTCTGTCCTCAGGATTCTCAGACACGGATCTCCGTGGGGGAAGGAGCAAAGAGCTCCCCAGCTTGGCCGCCCACAGAGATAGCCAGAAGTGAGGTTCCCGTCAGTCCCTCTGGGCAGAGTTCCCAGTCAGCAGGTCCTCCGACCTTCTCCACCACTTCCTTCACTTAACGAAGGAGTGCACAAAGGAGAGAAGCACCTGGGCCCTGGGGCAGCAACTTACTTTGGGAAGCTGTTTTCAAGAAGAAGGCTCTCTCTCAACAATAAGCATGAATTCATCCCTTTTATGATCCTCGTGAAAAGTGACATCATCCCACTGAGGCAGAAACTGAACATTCACTGGGATTTTTTCAGCCTCAAGTTTCATCACAAAAACATCACGGGATCCAAACTTGATTTCTGGGTACACAATTGTCACTGAATGGGGGGGGGGAGGGCCGACGGGGACATTTTTAGGGCTTGCTGAACGGATATATATAAAAGGCCTCTCCCCTTCTCTTCATAGGCCAAGTCTTTCCTATTTCTGCTGCCCAAAGGCTAGGGAAGAGCCAACAGATTCTGTGCAAGAAGTGGCTTACCTGCACCCATCCTTCTAAGTGCGGGTATTAAGAACACCCAAGCCCCCATGTCCATCCCACAATTCTAAAAGCCCTGAGCCATTTGGTCACATGATAAAAATACTTCAGTATCTCAGGGCACCAAAGACCTTCTGTATTTTAGGCCTGTCCCTTAAAAAATGACCAAGCCCACTCTTGGTGTGCAGGCTCCCTTCTAGACAAGAAAACCAAGAGACTTTTTAAACATGTCTCTCTACTCATGAGCACCCTTTTGTGCTAGGAGGGTCTAACAGTGGACATCCCCTCCACTGCCTAACACCGACACCTCTTTGCTCACCTGGACTGGCCAGCTGTGAGGCTCCATTCCTCCCGCTGGCCGGGACTTCGAGGCTTGGACTTATCCTTGCAGAGAGCATCAGCGAGCTTCAGAGTACGCTTGGCTGGCGGGGAGATGTGACTATCACTCAAGCTGCCATCGGCGTCAACGTTCTGAAAGAAAACCAGGGAAGTGAAAGCTATTTCCTCACTTACCACACTTCCCATACCAACATGGGACAGAAAACCCACAGTGTGATCCCCCAGCAGCAGGCTTTGATGTACCAACAGCCGCTTCCCTCTCAGTCCCCAACAGTTTACAAATCCCAAGTAGAACAGAATGCAGGGCAAAAGGCAAACAAAGGCTCCCCATCCTCAAGGCCCCAGAAAAGTCCTGAGGGAAGCAGGAGCAAACTGAGGCTGAGGGAGGAGCCTTGAAGGAGAGTGCTGAGAAGGGAGGGCGGAAGCAAGCAAGGAGCAGAAGCAATGTGAGAACTGCTGCTCCACACAGGGACAGCTTCTGTGAGTGCAGGAAGGCAGGAGATAGAACGTTGGGTCAGGTATTGTACCCAAAATCAAAAAGACCCCAGTTCAAATCTGGCTTCAAACACCTCTTCACCCCGTTACCCTGGGCACACACACCACTTCGGCTTCCTCATCTATAAAATGCCTCCCAAAGGAGTTTCACAAACCCTCAAGAGCTAAGAAATGGGCACCATCGCCATCCTCTGCTTCTGCTTCTTCCAGTTCAGTTCAAGCACAGCGGGCAGTGGACGTGACAAGAACAGATGAGCACCAAGGCAGGTGGGGGGGGGGCAGAGAAATATCAGGACAAGAAATTCAGGAAGCCCCCCTGGAACCCATAAATACCCGTTAAAGGAGCCACTTTGTGAACAAAGAGCACGGCTGGAAGACCCCAAAGGCCCACTCCTCAGCACTAATAATGTGCGCCAAACACCCACAAGGGGGGGGGGGACTACAGCGAACCGACGCATCGATGCCATGAGACTGAGAGGAGGGGGTGGAATGGTAATCACGCCCGGCATGTTCCCCCTCCAGACCTGGGAAGGCCATGGTAGCCACCAGAATGCCTGCACTTGCTGAAGAAGCTGTCCCCTCCAAACCATAGCGCCTGTCTAGCCATGCTTCACCCCATCCCCATGAGATTACTGCCCCCCAACTTTCCGGAAGAATCGTAAACACTGGGAACCCAGCAAAGCCCGGAGTGTGAGGGGCACAATCACCACCTCAGCAGGAATCCACAAACTCCAAACATAAGGAGCCTCATTAGCTGCGTCTCCCATAAAAAGCTTTTCATCTTCAAAGCATGTGAGTAATGAACTGCTCTGGAGCCCAGCCCTCGGTGGCTGGCCCAAAGCCATCAGGTGCTCCCAAGGGGAGAGATGCCAGGCATGAGCGTGGGACGCCCGGCCAGATTGGCGTCAGCACCACCTTCCGCCTAGTCCACCCTGCAAATCAATCCTACTGGTGGCCCCCAAAATAGAGGGAGCACGCCCTCACTGACCAGACAAACAGCTTCTGAAACGCGTCCTGTGCTGATCTGCATGTCTCGCAAGTGTGACTTCACTCAACTCGTTCAGGGGACAGCGGCGGGAGCTGCGTTCAAATGCTGCCTCGGTCTGGGGTGCCCAGGGTTCTCCTCCTTTCTTCTGGCATGACTGGGATTTCAGCCCGCGGACCGGACTTGGGCTTCTCTCCTCTGTAATCGCACTGGCTACAGGCCCCTCCGGCTCTGCGGCTTCTTAAAGAACAAGCTTTTTGCTCCATTTTATTTACGGTTTTTTCTTTTCGTTTACCCATTTCTCTTATTCGTAACATCCCTTCTCTTGTGCTTAAAGTCACTTTCTTTTTTGGCATTCTGGCTTCCAAAGTGAATTTCCAGTTTGTTAATCTTGCCCTTTTCTATTCTGTCTGAGGATGTTCGCAGAAAGATGCAGAACTCTGCCCAGCCCAACTCCGAAGGGCTCACAATGGAACCTGCTGCCCCCCTTTTTAAGGGGGTGCACTTTGAAGAACTACACATATCTGTTCCGGGGTTTTGTTCTTCATGTTGGTCTTGTTGTTTTCAGTAGAGAGGGGAAGAGAGGGAGAAAAAAGCAGATCCAAAAATAAAACAAAACTGACTTTTTAAAGTACGTTTCCCCTGAGGACTGCTTCAGGCACATCCCAGAAATGTCGAGATGTTTCCCCATTTTCTTCCATATTGTAACTGTTTCTATAATTGTTCTCTGACCTACTCACAATTTAAGATTTCATTAGCTCTCCGTTTGGGTCTGTGTCTTTTGTTTGCACTCCCTGAACTGATTATTAGTTTTATTGCATCACGGTCTGTAAAGGACATGGCTGTTATTTCCAGCTTCTCTACATTTGCTTGTGATATCAATGTGCCCTAATACACACGTATCTCAATAGATGCAGAAAGACTTCGACAAAATACATGGCTGATATATGCTAAAAACCCTCAAGTATAGTCACACTAACATTTTTAAAATATCATTAAAAGTATCTGAAAGCAATCATCCAGATACTTCTAATGGGACAGGGATAGAACCTTTCCCAACAAGTGCCAGGGTAAGTAAGGATGCATCCCCTCTTCCCATTGGTACTTACGGCAGTTCTGAAAATGGCAGTAGCAGCAGCAATAAGACCAAAGAAAGAATGGCATAAAGACGGGTCTCTCTGCTTGCTGATGACAGGACAGTTTACTTAGAAAATCCTAGGGAATCAGCAAAGATCTTAGCTGAGACAATGGACACCTTCAGCAAAGTCACAGGCTCCAAAATAAACCCTCAAAAACCAAATGCATTTCTATATCAACAGGATCTAAGAGGCAATAAGAGAAAGGGGAATTCTGTCTGATAATGACAAAATGCATCAAACATTTGGGGCTCAACCAAAAGAAGCACACCCCAAACCAGGCTAGATTTAATTACAAAGTGTTCCTTCACGCAATCAAATGTGAAGAGTAGCTGCAAAAGGGCTTGACGCTCACGACTAGGGCGGGGGAGCCAAGGCCATCACAATTAACTCTGTCTTCAGGCCAGGCCAATCCCGTGACCAAGGGGAGACTTTGTAGAACCTGGCAAAAAATTAAAAAACACAAGTTCCAAAAGATCACTTCGCAGCAGGTTATGAAGCAGCAGTCATTAAAATCACGCAGCACTGGTTCAAAAACAAAGACTATGGCTCCGTGGAAGAGAAGAGAGAACAGGAGACAGTGGCATTCAGTAACCCAGCACTGAAAAACCAAGAGCTTTCCATAGATGAGAACTGTTGGGAAAACTGGAGAGCGGTCTGGCGGGCGTGAGACTTGGACACTACCACCCACCATGCTCCACATGGATACAGCGTTCACACTAACACTCACAAACACTCAGACGACAGACCGACAAAGCACTGGTTAATGGCCTACTGTGCCCACGTGCAGGCCAGCCACCCCACTAACCTTGGCAAATGCAAAGGGAAGTAAAAAAGACAGTCCTTAGCCCTCAAGGAGCTTACCTAAGAGGAGAAGCAGAAGAGAAAGGGAAGCTGGCGAGGGGAGGGGCTGTTCAACTGAACTACACAATCAAGCAGTTCATTATAAGGTCACTAAAGAGAGTTTAATCAAATCCAATAATCTTCTTACCAAATCACTCAATGATTAGGCGATCCTTAAGCACTACCATTTGCTAGGCTTTGCTTATCCTTTCCAAGAGGTCTGCCCTTCAGCAGGCTCACCAAGGTCTACCCAGGACACAGAGTTAGAAGGGTGCTGTGAGAGACGACTGGGCCCTGAAGGCCACAGCAAAGAAGACAAAGTTAACAAGGGAGACAGGAAGAATCCAATCTGGTGGAGTCAGGGTTGGAAATTCCCGTCAAGGCTGGGAAGCCAGAGGTACCGGAATGATGACAGTGCCCTGTGAAAGAATGGAGGGGGATGGGGAGGGAAGAAGCACTACTACGTGCCCCTTGGCCCAGTCACTGAGTGCTTCCAGTGTGGAGAATCCCCACACACAGCACAGACCCTACACAGAATCTGGGAGAAGCTCTCACAAGCCCACGTCAGGGCTGAGGCCTCTCAGGGCAGCCACTGACTTGTCCAGCTCACAAAGCTACCATCTGTCTGCCCAGCACATGGCTCAACCTCAGGGCTGGTTAACGGTCACTAGCTTCTGCCTCTTCCAGAAGTTACTGGCTTGAAAACGTGAAATGGACCCAAACGTTTTAAAAGGAGCAAGAATGAGGTGGAAGAAGACAGAGGTATTTTTCTTTCTAAAGAAATGAAGCTTCACAGCCTCTTAAGACAAAGCCTTTTGGTTCCTCTTCTTTGGAAGAACCACCCAACACCAGGCAGAGACTGCTCACATTCCAGTACAGCCTGGATTAGATGGTGGGGAAGCCCTCCAAAAAACCCCACCCCCCGTGCTGCTCCAGACCTCAAAACTTGGCCTCAGCCGCTATCTCTCCTCCATCAGTTCCCAGGCCATCTCATCCTGCAAGACCCTTGTCGAGAGAACCTACATGCATCCCCCTCTCCCCTCCCAGCTTTCTGAGCTTCCAAACTGTGGCCCACAGAGTAAACACTGAACTTTGCTGCCCGGTTTTATCTTTTAAATAACCCTCACTAGTTCCCTGATGGTGGAACTGAGGCTACATCCAACCAACAATCACCTACTCCTTGCCAGGAACTATGCAAGACGCCAGGGATAAAGAGACAAAACACTCAGGAAAAAAACTAAAAATAAACGATCTCCTAGTTGACCCAATAATTCCATTGCAGGGAAAATACATGATGAGACGTTAAACTGAGGAGGCACCTGTGTGTTCAAAGGCTTTCATGACAACACCCTATAGAACTGCTGGAAAGCGTCTCAGTGACTGCCCGTCCTTGTCCTCACCCTGGATACTCTGCTGCAATCAGGTGTTAGGCTGGAGTCCAGGCCCAGAGGGAAGAGCCCACCCTAGCTGCACCCGGGGCCAAAAGGTCAAGGAGCAGTCCAGAAGATGGACACCAATCTCTGTGTGAAGGCCAGTGGCTGTCTGTCCTAAGGCTCCACTGGAAAGTTTCTACTGCTATGTTCTCTAAATGCTAAATAATGGAACACTCCCAGCCCAGAGTCCTCAAAGGGCATGAAACACCAGCTTAAAACAGGTTGGAGCTGTCAGAACAAGCAGCTGCCAAGACCTGGCCAAGAGAAACCAGCTGAACCTGCCCCAGAGCCTTGGGGCACCAGGAGGGAGAGACCAGGAAGCCCAGCTCCCCCAGCCCTCTGTGGGCTTCCCAATTCCTCAGACCACCAGGCCAATCAGCTCACCACCAGCACAGCAGCTCCCTGAAATGAAGCTCAGGCCCTCAGGGGCCCTCCCCAGCTTCTGCAGCAGTCAGGCCTCAGATCCTTCTCCCTCTAGCCCACCCGCCTTGCAGGGACCCAAGGAATGGCTCTCCCCTACGCACACATCTGACCGTGAGAATCGTCTCAACCACTTCCAGGGGTCTGCTATTTACTGTCTCTGGACAAAATATAAACTACCCCTCTGTTTAGCAACTGAAGTCCTACCCAAGCTGGCCCCAACCCATCTTGTAGCCCCATTGGGAATCCTTCCCACTTGTTCCTCAGCAACCCAGCCAAAATGCCTTCCCTCCATGGCTCACCAACAACACTGCCCCTGCCTACCGAGCACACTCACAGCAATGCACGAGAAAAAGATGGAAGACCCACGTGCAATTTTATATCCTCAAAAAGGAGACAAGTCTTCATAAAGCTATTTGTGATCCACTCCAGAAAGTGGATCTTAAGGGCCAGATAAGCAAAGGGAAAAAAGGGAAAAGCAGCTAAGTTTGGGGTCCCCCCCACCCAGGGCAAAGACTCCCCCAGAGGTGCCACACAGAGCCAGTGCAGAAAAGGCAGCCCCTGCCTCTCCTGTCCCCTCTGGCCTCTCCTCTCCTCTGTATCCGAGTGGCTTTCGCATGGTTACTGGGCCAAGAAAAGTACATGTTATCAGAATTTGTGTTTTGTAGTAAGAAAGTATATGCAGAAAAGAACACTTTCAGCAATCTCTCCCCAAAAATGAGTGGTCATGGGAGCCTCACCCCCAACTGCCCATAGGTTCAATGCCTCAGCATTCAAGGTTTTGACTTTTGCCCCCTTTCCCAGGAACGTTACCCGTGCGAAAGCAAAGGCCTGTCTATGTGTCTGGATGGATGGATGGAAATGTTTGAGCAACTGGCTCCATATCAATGCTGCACGCACACGTCTATATGGACGTGCTGCCCACTGCCCCCCCCCCCCCATCAAATGTCAGCTCACTCTCATTCTCTGCACCCGACAGCCCGGCTACTAGGAGAGGGCCCAACATATAGAGGGTGCTTCTGTGGCTGACAAGAAAGAACCACCAGCCCACACACATCTTGCAGTTTCACTGGGTTTGCTGATCTAAAAAGCTCCTCAACAATCTATTCTCACAGACCCTCAGCAGCCCTCTGCCCCTCCAGCCTGCAGTTGAAGCCATCCATCCCAGAAGGATGCCGGCCCCTCCGGCATGGGACGGCTCTGCGGCCCCTGTCCCTGCTCCTGCTCCAAGCTCAGCAGCCCACAAGTAATGCAAAGCCCTCTTCCAAGCCAGCCCTCACAGTCTGACCTTCCAGTCGCCAGCTCGGGCCCTTCCCAATCTGCAGCCTGTCTAGTTACTAATGGAACCCTCCAGATGGAGTCCATCAGGAGCAGAACCCAGGACTGGCCCATGCTGCCAGCTCATGTCGGGCTTGCAACTCAAACCCCCCAACCTTTTTCAGAACCACTGCAGTCTCTCTAATGTCTGGATTGACTGCTTGTACCCGAATGCAAGACTCCAGAGGGCAGCAAGGAGGCGCCACAGTGCACACAGTGCTGGGCTTGGAGTCCAGGAGATTCTTCTTCCTGAGTTCAGATCTGAACTCTGACATTGACTGGCTTAGTTGTGTGACCCTAGGCAAGTCACTTCACCCTGGTTTCCTCATCCAACAAGGAGCTGGAGAAAGAAATGGCGAACCACTCCAGTATCTCTGCCAAGAAACCCCCAAGTGACTCAGGAAGAGTCTGGCATGACCGAAAGGAATGAACCAAAAGCAGGAGTTTACAGTGGGCCCTCTATTAGATGAAGCCCCATGCTCTCCTCTGCCCTGACTGTTACTCACTCTGTCCGCCTTCCCTCATGGCTGGGGTCCCCTGCACACGTGATGAAGCAGCCCAGGGCCCTGCCCAGATCCGGGCCCCTCCCCTGAAGCCCCCTGCCACGCTGCCACTGAACCAATTGACACGACTCCAAAGAAGAAACGTGACAGGGCCCCCTGGCCGCCCTCTGGAGGAGCCACTTCCCAGGTCACGTGAAAGGGCCGAAGCTTCCGGGTTTTTCTGTGTGTTAATAATCCATACAGATTTTTTTTGCCTCTTTCTTTTCCTCTGTGTCTTAAAAAAATACTAATTGTTATATGGGACAGCTCTCTGGGAAGGGGCAGGGAGGACACCAGAGAAAAACTCCAAGGATGTAAAAGCAAGAGGCATCAATAAAAACTTATTTTTTTTAACAAAGCCATTCCCCTCTTTCGTCTGGCCAGCCATCAGCTTCTGAAGCCCTCGGGCCACGTTCTCCACCCTCTCCCTAAAAACATGGCTAAAATCGGGGTCTGCTCTACGCCAGCATCCATCCTCCTCTCCCTCTGGTCCAGCGTCCTGATCTACAGGCCCCTCCAGCCTCACTCCCACCAGTGCCATGCCCCCGTCCTCCTTGTCAGCAAACCACCACTCTGCAGCCCGGCAGGCTCTCAGCTGTCTCCTTATCCTTTCTCAACACTCCAGCAAGTGCCTTCCTCCCTTCCTCCCTTCCTCCCACGGTTCATGCTGTCACAGAAGTTTCTGACAGGGCCCCAGCCATGGCACCGGCCAGTCCTCCCAGGCCCAAGGCTGCAGCTGACCCAAGCCAGGGCACGCAGGCCCTGCTTCTTCCTCACCTCGGGGCACCTCCCTGATGGTCCTTTCTGTTCTCACTCCCAAGGTAACTGAAGCTCTATTTCAGCACCAGAGCCCTTCCCAGTCTGGCCCCAACCATCCTGCTCCACCTTATCACACGCTGAACCAAGCCAACCATTCTTGTGCCTCATCCTCCGCCTCCCGCCTCTGAGCCTTTGCTGACCTTTCCCCCAGGTCTGGAAGGCCCTTCGTTCTCGTCTCTGCCTCAGCTTCCTTCGAGGCTCATCTCGAGCATGATGCCTCCACCAAAGCCTCCCAGAGCAGCTGGCATTCCTTCCTTTATGTTTACTCTGTCAAAGCTGGCATCCATATGTCCCTCTGGCCTCCTCCCAGGAGAATGGAGGAAGCGTCCTGCAAACAGAGGCTACCTCTGTGGGGACACAGGGCAGGCGCAGAGTACAGGCAACTTAATGAATACAGGATGGACCTAAAGCACCATGAACACCTTACCTACAATTCACCCACAGGCAAAACTATCATATTTGCTGGAGAAGAAAAGGAAAAAAAGCCACCCTGGGAAAGCAAAATAGTGTGTGTGTGTGTGTGTGTGTGCGCGCGTGTGTGCGCTTATGATGAATCCAAAACCATTTCTGAATGCTTCCTACCGGCCAGGCACTATACTAGCACCACAGAGCAAACTGCTCCTCAGCCATCGAGAGCTCAGTCTAATGAGCACAAACAGATATACTGGGAGGTGGGGGGGGGGTGCTCAGAGGAGGTGCTGAAGTGGAGTGGGGGGGGAGAGAGAGGCCTCATGCAAAAGATGGGAACAGGCTGCCATCCCATTCCCAAATGCCCTACTGAACTGGTTGGGCTGACTTGGTCAGAGGAGCCCCCAAGTGAAGCCAGCATGGTATTTCCCAACATCCGCTGCCGCCTCTTAGCTAGACTTACGTTTCACTGGACACATTCAAAGAAAGCCAACGTCTACTGGCTTCAAACTCACTTAATAAAACATTTAAAGATACACCTGTCTGTTTCTGAAGGAAACTTGATGTACAAAACGTGCAGCAGAGAGGGAGCCAAGGGGGAAATGGGACAGGCTCCTGAAAACAGACAGGACTCTCAGGGCCACCTGCTCCAAACTCTCACTATACCCAAGGGCACAAAGGAACAGGTCATAAGCATCAGTAGACTCAAATCCAGGCAGTGACTCTAACTGGGCTTTTTTTTTTTAAATAAAAGGATGAATGACTGACAATTAGGCAAATCAGTGCTGGAGAGCAGTGGGGTCAAGCTCAAGCAGCAGCATCACCCCATTAGCCCGTTACCCCGTCTCCACTCTCAGTTTGGATTTTGTGAAGTGCTTCCCAAGGACATCTGCATCTGGGGCAGGCTCACTCCCCAAGCTGGAGCCCACGGCTCCCAAGGGAATGTTTGCAAAGCATCTGGCACCTGGCAGGCAGGCCCCCTCTGGCAAGCCCCGCCAGTCTGTCCAAGGTCTGACTGCCCACGCCAGAACCCACACCCAGGAGACTGTCTCTCAGCCTACAAGGTTCTCACCAGCCCATTTGCCTCAGGCTAATCACAAGAAGGAGGCTCCCTGCTCCTTGCACAACCAGGGGAAGCATGGAGGCCTCCAAGGGCCCAAGCAAATCAGGACAAGCTAAGTGGAGACAGTCAAGTCACGCCCTGGCGCAGACAAGCCAGGCCAGAGGGCAGAGGCGGGCTTGGGGGCCCCCTCAATGAATGAAGGGGTCTGGGGCAGCACCCACAGATCCAGGCCCCCACCAAGAGTAAAATAAAATGTTTCAAAGCATCTGCAACGCCCCCCCCCTCCCCCCAAGTCCCACCTTTCTCTGGGCCTCTGCAAAATGAGATTTATGTTAAGGTCCCTCCCAGAGTAACAATTTTGGTTACATACCTATGGCATAAAACAATGTGTGCTTGTTACATATTCCTACGGCCAAAAAAACTTAGATGTGGATTTTGTCGAGCCTAGACACTTACAGATACAATTAAATGAAACGTGGAATGAATGAACATCATCACTAGGATGAAGAACGCAAAAAGCACACAGGAAGACCTACCAATGGGTATGGCCAGATAAAATTATAATATGAAAACTTTTTTGTTAATCATTACAAAGTTGTCGGTCCAGCCCTGCTGGGTGCCCGAACACAGTACAGCCATCTGCTGCTTCAGCCAAACAGATCCAAGAGGTGGCCAGAATTACTGGGTTTCTTGAACCCGAGCTGTCACTGTATTTGACAGCTGTGATTCTTGCTTCCCTAGCATGTTCCATCAACAGGCTTTTCTATATTTTTAACATTTTAAGAGGCAGTTTTCCCACACTAGAAAGCTGACCCCGCCCACAGCAAGGCAATTGTCTTGGACCCCTCCCTAAACTGAGTCTCTATCTCAGTGGCTCTCAACCTTCCTAATGCCGTGACCCTTTAATACAGTTC
>CM053581.1:502131-518315 GCA_028627135.1 Pseudochirops cupreus | reverse complement strand
GCCAGGGGGGGCAGGCCCGGCCCCCCCCCACAGCGCCCGGGGCGCGGGGCTGCAGCCCCAACCAGCACCGGTGACGAACAAAGAGCTGGGAAAGCGGCCTGTGGGGGGGGGGGCCTCCCGCCACCAGGGGGCGCCGTCCCGCCTGCCTCAGTCTCCCCCCCGGGGTGGGGCCAGGGGAGGGGCTCGGGACAGGCCCCGCCCCCGGCACAGGTGGCCGGAGCGGGGATCCCGCGCCCTTCCCGAGGCGGCCTCCTCCCTCCGCTCCGCTCCGCTCCGGGGCTCAGTCTTCTCGCCCGCACAATGGGCCCCCCCAGCCGGCGCATATAGCAGGCGCCCCGTAAGTGCCCGTGCCAGCCCCGGCTCCGGCCCCGGCTCCGGCTCTTACCCGGGAGTCGTCCAGGTCCCCGCCTCCGGCTCCCGCCGCCAGCCCCGCGCCCGCTTTGGCCCCGGCCGCGCGGCTCTTGGAGGAGCGCGTGCGGGACGAGATGAAGTGCCCGCCTCCGGGCCCGGCTGCCCCGCCGGCCCCCCCGCCGGCCCCGGGCCCGGCCGCCTTCCCGCCCAGCAGGCGCAGAGCGCTCTTCCGGGTGTTCACCATGGCCGCCCCGGCCCGGCCCGGCTCGCCTGGCTGCTCGGGCCCGCGGGCGCTGGGCAGCAGCGCAGGCCCCGGCCCGGCCCCGCTCCGGCCCCGGCGGCGTCGCCTCGTCAGCGGCCTCTGGAGCAGCTGAACGGAGCCGCCATCGCTCCCCTTTCTCTGGCGCGCGCGCTCCCGACGCTCGCGGGACGGGACGGGCCGGGCCGGGCCCGGAGCGTGCGTGCGTGCCGCCGTGCGTGCGTGCCTGCGTAGCGGCGTGTGGCGTCCCTGCGTGCGCGCTGCGTCAGCCGGAGCGAAGAGAATGGGCGTGCGCGCCGCCTGCGACGTGCGAGCCGCGCGCGCGCGCCGGCGCCCCCCCCCCCCGCCCCCGACGCTCTAGGCCCGGCGCGTCTCATCTCTATGGTGGCGGGAGGCCCTGGTCGGGCCGGTCTGACAGCTCTAGAAAGTGGCCTCTCGGAGACGCCCTTGGGGCCTGGGGCGGGAGAAGGCTACAGGAAGAAGCTGGACAGCCTGGGGCAAAGGTGTGGAGCCAGAGGTTTGGGGGAGGAGCTTCAGCCCCACCCCAGGGCTGCTCAGCCCTTGCCCTCCCTGAGCCCTGGATCCGAATCTGCCCGTGAAAGGACTGACCCAGTGCAAGTTCTCAAGCTAACAATGTAAAACGGCCTCCCCTGAAGGAGGCCCCAGCATGTGCTGGAGATGCTCCCCCTGCCGCCTCTGCTTCTGCTTTATGACCTTTCGCTGATTCACAGGAGGGAAGGAACACTTCCCCAACAAGGGCACATGCCGAGGAGATTTATTGAAGAGCATTCTGCCAGCATGGTCCTTCCTTGTCCTTCCTCACGGTGGTCAGCGCCCAAATGGCTCTCTAGGACAGGGAGTCTTAACCTTGCTGGCTCAGTCAATCTGGGGAAGCCTGTGGACCCCTGTTCTGAACCATTTCTAAATGCACAAAATAAAACGCACAGGGTTACTGAGGGAACCAATTCTGCTGAAATCCTATTACCAAAACATTTTTGAAGACAAGATCATGGGCTGCTCTAGAGTCTAACCACATAAAATCTCCAGCCTCCAGATAAGATACACTGAACCCAGGCCTGAGAGACATAATCCAATCACTTCTGATCTGGCTCCTAGAAAAGGAGAGAGAGAGAGAGAGAGAGAGAGAGTGTGTCAAAAGACCCACTCCCCAGCTATACCCGATCCCACCCGCCCCCATGGCTCACTCCCCAGAGATTACAAAGGGAGCTCCTTCCTTTTCTGTTTAGTCCCTCCACTAGTCAGGGAACAGGCTAGCATTATGGGCCTACTAAGGGCTAGGACCTACATGTGGGGCCTCCCCGACTAGGGCTCCTCCAGCAGATCTCGAGCCCCCTCACTGCCATCATGCCCACTCTCTCCCTCTCTCCTACTGCCAGCAGACACGCCTGAGTCTCCCCCACCCTGAAAACACACTCACCGGATCCTTCCTCCCCTGCTATTGTCCTTTTTCTGGATAAGCTTGAGAAGGCTCCCCTCTCTCTCTTCTAAACCCCTCACGGCAAGCTTCCAAACTCATCCTTCCACCAACAGTGACCAATGATTGCAGTTGCGCAAACCCACCAGCATTTTCTCCATTTCCATCCTTCTGGACTCTCTGCAACCTCCGACACTATCCATCATGCTTTCTCCAGGTCCTCTCTTCCCTCTAGGTGTTCAGAAGGCACACTCATCCACCCCATCCCCGGATTCTCCTCCTTCCTCTCAGACAGCTCCTGCTGCCTTCTTTGTGGGATCAATCACCTGCCTAACCACACGTGTCCCCCAGCGCTCCCCTGTCCCTCTCCTCTGCTCCCTCGGGACCACTTCCGTGGGGAATCTCCTCAGCTCCCCTGGATTTAATGACCATCTCTGTCCTGATGATTCTCAGATCTGCCCCGGTCTCTGCTGACCTCCAGGCTCTCCTCTCCTCCTGCCCTTCAGACCTCCCCAGCCAGACCTCGATCTGTGCACACCAGAGCCCGGCTCTGTCCCCCACCCCTCGGGCTCTCGGCCGCGGGGCCTCCCTCCCCTCCCTCCACATCTGATCAGTTTCCAGGTCTGTCGGTTTCACGGGCTCCGCCTCCCTCCTGCCGGCCCTTCTCTCAGTCCGGCCCTGCCCTGCCCAGAGCAGGAAACCAAGCCTTTACTGGCCTGAGCCTGCGGCCCGAAGGTCACCCCAGGCCGGCCCTCCCTCGTTTGGGCCTGGAGAGTCCGCCGGCAGGCCGGGCTGGAACCCGGGGGCTGGAACCCAGCTGGGGGCCCCCTCACCCCGCCCCCGGCTCCCCCGAGGGTCCCCAGCCTCTGACCCTCCCCAGCCGGGGCCTGGCCCGGCGCTCGCTCCCGCCGCCGGGGCTGCGCACACTCGTGCACGTCCAACCCGGAACCCAAAGGAGGAGGAGGAGGAGGAGGAGGAGGAAGAGTCAGATTTGAGGGATTAAGTTGGAGAGTTGGGGGGGGGTCGGCGGTGCAGACACGCGCGACCTCAAACAGGTGAGAGATTGGACCTAGGGGGAGGGGAAGAGTGCGTGCTGGGCCCCACGATGGGGAGGGGGCTGCCCTCCTGGGTTCACTGGGTGCGGGGGCAGGCACAGACCCAGTCCAGCAGAACGCAGTCTCTGTATGTGACCCGAGCTGGGAGGGGCGGCGGGGATCGAGGATCTGGGGTGAGGAGGGGGCAGCAGGGGGGAAGGGAGGGGTCACTGCACAGCCAGCTGACGCTGGATGGGACCCGAGCCAGGAGTTGGGGGTGGGGAGGATCTGGGGTGAGGAGGGGACTGCTCTCCGGGGTTCGCTGGGTGGGTGGGCAGGCACAGACCCAGCCCAGCTGACCGCAGTCACTTTGTGTGACTTGAGCCAGGAGTTGGGGCAGGGGGGCTCCTTCCCAGGTTCTCTCCAAAGCCCCTAGGATCCCTCTTAACTTTTCTGAGCTCACCAGCAAGGTCTGGGCAGGTCCTTTACCTTAGGGTGTCCGGGACTTCCTCGCCCAGGCATCCTCCCCTGAACTGTACCTGTACCCCTGCTCTGGCTGGGAGTTTTGAGAGTTGTGGACAATGGACCCCAAAAGAGCCAGCCTGGGGAGGGCTGAGAAGTGTGGAGCTCAGCTACTCCCAGGCCATGGGGAGCCACGGGGGCAGTGAGGCTCCAGGGATTGAGAAGACAGTGGAGGCAGGGAAATCTAGTGGTGAACTGCCAGCCTGTGGGCAGTGGAGAGGTGGAGGAGGCCCTGGAAGCTAGAAAAGTGACAGAGGTCGGAGGAAGTCTCTTAGGAGAAAGTGATTGTGGGGGATAGGGCATAGACAAGATCCCTAGCCAGGAACAGACAGGGAAGAGGCATGAGACCAGACAGGGGGTCAGGAGGGGGATTCTGGGGTCTGACAGGACCCTGGGGCAGTGTGGTCAGTTCTAGGCACTGTGTTTTGGAGCCCACAGGAGGCCACCGCAGCAGAGAGTGGCAGTGAGTTGAAGTCACAGGTTACTCCAAGGACTGGGGCTGTTTAGGGCATGTGTGGGCCTGGCTGCCTGCACCCCTTCCCCATTTCCTCCCTTTCTTATCTTCACCATTTTGGAGAACGGGAATAGGAGAAACCTAAGGGTTTTGAAATGAGTTTGCTGCTGGTTTGGTGTTTCTGTCACCATAATTTTCAAATACATTCCTTGCCCAAAGAGGTCTCCCTTAAAACAATGACTACAAGAGAAGAGAGAGGTCCCTCAGCCTCCATTCAGCATGTCACCCCTGCAGTCCCCCACCTCAGCCTTGAAGGGAAAGAGGTGCTTAGTCTTCTCCCTGGGACCTTGGATGAAGCAGCTTTGGGTGCCCTTCCCCCCTGACATAGCAACAATCTGTGTGTCAGAGAGCTCTCTGTCTTCTGAGTCCGGAGGTCAGGGGGAGGCAGCACATGAGTCACTGTGGCCACTCCTCCCTCCCACAGGCTGTCTTTGTCCTGCGGCCTCTGTCCTTTCTGAGCATTTGCTGGGTCCATGGAGCTTCTCTGGTGGTTATTAGGAAGCGGACAGGTCTTCCACCCCTTGTCCATTGGGGATGGCTCTTGGACATAGACGTGTGTGTATGTGCTCGTGTGCACACACATGTGACCGTGTGTGTGCTCGTGTGCACACACATGTGACCGTATGTGCTTGTGTGTGCCCACACATGTGACCGTGTGTGTGTATGTGCTCGTGTGCACACACGTGGCTGTGTGTGCTCGTGTGCACACATGTGATCGTGTGTGCACACATGTGACCGTGTGTGTATGTGCTCGTGTGTGCACACATGTGACCGTGTGTGCTCATGTGCGCACACATGTGACCATGTGTGTATGTGCTCGTGTGCACACACATGTGACCATGTATGTGCTCGTGTGCACACACATGGCCATGTGCGTGTATGTGCTCGTGTGCACACACATGTGACCGTGTGTGTGTGTGCTCATGTGTGCGCGCACATGTGACCTTGTGTGCGCGCGTGTGACCGTGTGTGTGTGCTCATGTGTGCACACATGTGACCGTGTGTGTGCGCTTGTGCGCACACATGTGACCGTGTGTGTGCTCGTGTGCACACACATGTGACTGTGTGTGTATGTGCTCGTGTGCACACACGTTTGACCATGTGTGCACATGCGTTGGGCATTTTATATTTCTGGTTTGTGATATTTTATATTTCTAGCTTGTTTGTATTTGTTATTTTTTGTATTTGATATTTGTCCACGTGTATCTTGGACACGGGCCCTTCTGACGGGTATTTGCAAAGATTTTTTCCCCAGTTGTTCATTTCCTTCTCATCTGAGGTGCATTGATTTTGTTTGTGTCAAACTTTTCAATTTCACGTAATTGAAATGATCTGTTTTGGTTTGGATTCTTTGCCAGCTGTTGCTCTGCCTTGCACTGTCTAATTTCTTTAAACGTGAGCTTTGACTAGTGCCTTACCTGAATTTCATCAAAGCTTTTCACTAGATTAAATGAAATAAATATTTGTAAGACTCTCTGTAAGCCTTAAAGTTTAGATAAATGCTAACCTAACTATTATTGTTGTTACTAAGTCTCTTGTGCTCTTCTTGCGGGGGAGGTATGGGCTAGACCACAGATAACACAACGAGGTGAATGTTTGGGATGGCCAGACCCAAAGAGGAATTAGTCACTCAGTAAACATCTGTTAGGCATCTGCTACTTGCCAAACACTACGTGTGCCAAGTGCTAAGGATACAAAAAGAGAAAAAGACAGCCCCTCAGAGAGTTTACAGTCTAAGGCAGGAGATAAGCAAGCAGACAGACAAAAGTCTAGCTACATAAAAGGAATGACCAGATCCAGGGGTGTTGGGAGAAGCTGCCCTTCTGGCGCAAGGGCTGCTTCCCACCTCTGGCATCCACCTGATTCACCAACTCTCACCTGTAGCTCCAAGAAGCTGTAGCCTATGCAGCAGCCACACCCTGATCAACTGTCTCCTCAGCAGACTGGCTGAGCCAGGCTGAGGATAAGTGACAGGCCTCAAACCCATTGGCAAGTTAGGGGAGTGTCTGCCCCAAGCATGTGAAGATTCCCGCTGTGGGACGGGTGGATGAGAACAATCTGTTCCATCGGCCATAAAGGCAGCTGAAGCAGGAGCTCTGGAGCACTTTGACCTTGGTCAGACATTGCATCCCAAGCCATCTCAAATTGTCCTGACTCTTGTCCAGCCTCTGGACTTCAGTGACCCAAGAAGAGAGAGATCAGTGATACTCAAATTGAAAGACATCACCCACACATTTTTGCATATCTCAAAGTCCTGTGGCGACAGGCAAGTGACAAAGCAGCAGGTGTGGATACACTGGGTACAGTGTGGATACAGCCCTGCACATGGGCCACTCAGGCCATAGGGTCATCTTCTCACAGGGTGCAGCAGTGGGCTTTGGCAGCCCCTGGATATCTAAGCAGCCTTTTCGAAGGACCACACTGCTTCTCTCCAGCATGAGGAAGGGGCTGGAAAAGGTACTCTAAAAATTGTCTGCTTCACTGAACCTAACCATGACCTGCTTTCCCATGGCAGGTGGGGATCTCACCCTGTGGTCAAAACACAAAAAAATGTACAAAAATTTCGGCAAAGAGGATTCCACTCACCATCGACACATGGAACGTGCGCATACTTATAAGACAACACAAAAATCCAGTGTACCTTAAAGATGAACAGCCCTTGTGAAAGAACTCAGCAAGTATCACATCCAAATAGCCCTGAGTGAAACAAGGCTGGCCAAGGAAGGCCAGCTTACTGAAGTCAGAGCTGGATACACATTTTTCTGGAGTAACTACAGCGAAGGGGAGCGCCATCAAGCTGGTGTAGGTTTTGCGATCAAAACCAATCTAATCAACAAGTTTCCATGCCTCCCAAAAGGAGTGAACCACAGGCTCATGACAATGCAATTGCCCCTTGCAGGAAAATGCCATGCCGCCATCATTAATGCCTGTGCTCCCACCATGAAAGACCCTGATGAGGTCAGAGAAAATTTTTATGAAGACCTGGAGATCCTCATCATCAATGTGCCAAAAGAGGACAAGCTTATAATTCTGGGTAACTTTAATGCTAGAGTAGACTCAGACTACCAGACTTGGCAGGGAGTCCTAGGAAGGAATGGAATTGGAAACAGCAACAGTCACTTACTACTGAAGATTTGTGCATCTCGTGACCTTCTCATCACCAACACTGTTTAACTAAACACAATAAAACTTTGTGGATACATCCTTGCAGCAAACATTGGCATTTAATAGACTATATGATTATAAGGAGACAAATAGGATATGAGAGTGATGAAGGTAATGTGTGGTACAGAGTACTGGACTGATCATAGACTTATCCTCTCTAAGCTAAACATTTGCATTCAGCAAAGACAGTGTGGCCCCAAGGCAAAGTGACCAGAAGAATTAATGTCAACAGACCAGAGGGCTTCTCTGAGCAGGAACAGTTTGTTGCTAACTTGGAGGAAAAGCTAAGCCAACACAGTTGTCAATAGTGGAGCAGAAAAGGAATGGGCAGCTTTCAGAGATCTGGTGTACAGTGCTACATCTGCTCATCCATGTCAGAATACTCACAAACACCAAGACAGGTCTGATGAAAATGATGGGGAAAGTCAAGAGCTGCTAAATAAATACAAGAGCTCCACAGAGTTTGCCAGCAGGATAGTTAATCCGTCTCTAAGGAGGCAGCATTTAATTCCATCAAAAGTAAAGTACAAACAAGACTTAGAGAGATGCAGGATTCCTCGCTCATAAGAAGGAAGATTAAAATTCAGTTTTATGCTGGTAGTAACAATCCAAAGACTTTTATGATACCGTGAAGGCTATTTGTGGGTCAAAGACCTATGGTGCATCTCAACTATTCAATGCTGATGGAGCCACATTGATTAGTGATAAGGACATGATCCTAGAGAGGTGGACTGGGCATTTCCATAGTGTTCTCAACAGACCATCATTAATCAATGCTGAAGCCACTGACCATTTACCTCAAGTTGAAGTCAGTCCCTCCCTAACTGAAGTTCCAAACAAAGAAGAGGTTTTGAGTACCATTAGGCTCCTCTCATGTGGCAAAGCACCTGCGGCTGATTCTATTCCAGCTGAAATTTACAAGGTAGGGGGTCATTATTCATACAAAAGCTGTCGGAAATCTTCTGGGTTATATTAAGAGAGGAGTTTACCTTCCTCCCACCCCAGGAGAGTTCAAGGATGCCTCCCTTGTCCACCTCTGTAAAGGTAAAAGAAATAGATTGTCCAGTGACCATCACAGGGAGGGTTTCTCTTTTAGTCATTGCTGGCGAGATTCTTGCCAGAATCCTCCTTAATGGGCTGATCCTTCACCTAGAAGGTGATCATCTACCTGAGAGCCAGTGTGGCTCCAGGAAGGGCTAAGGAACAGTCAATATGGTGTTTGCTACCTGACAACTCCAGGAGAAATGCCAGGAGCAGAACAGAGGTCTGTACACAACATTCATTGATCTAACCAAGTCCTTTGGTACTGTCAGTCATGAGGGCTTATGGAAAATTGTGTCAAAATGTGGTTGCCTGGAGAAGTTCATCGATACTACACTTTGCTTTCAGAGCAGCATGCTTGCCTGGGTTCTGTGTGATGAATGATGCTCTCACATTTTCCCAGTCACCAGTGGAGTGAAACAAGGCTATGTGCTTGCTCCTATACTTTTTAGCATGATAATTTCAACAATGTTGTCAGACGCCTTCACTGAGGATGCACACAGCTTCAAGGTGAGCTACCTCACTGATGATAAATTATCTAACTTGGAAAGGCTACAACCCAAGACCAAAGTGGAGAGAGAAGTTGGTGTGTGGCTTTTTGTTCACAGATGACTGCACTCAGTGCTGCCTCTGAAGCTGAGATGCAACAAAGTATGGATCAATTCTCTGCTGCTTGGGCTAATTTTGTCCTAACAATTTTTAAATTTTTTTTTTGTTTTTTGTTTGTTTGTTTGTTTGTTTGGCCCACCAGTTAACACCAAGAAAACACAGGTTCTCCATCAGCCACCACCACACCATCCATACATGGAACCATTGGTCACAGCCAATGGAGAAGTTCTGAAGGCTGTGGATAAGTTCACTTACCTTGGCAGTGTACTTTCCAGAGATTCACACATTGATAAGGAGGTTGATGAACTCATTGCCAAAGCTAACTCAGTGTTTGGGAGGCTCCAAAGGAAAGTGTGGGAGAGTAAAGGTATTAAACTGAGCACCAAACTCTGAAGGTCTACAGAGCTGCTCTGCTGACCCCATTCCTGTATGCCTGTAAAACATGGACAGTCTACCAGCAGCACCATGCTAGGAAATAGAATCACTTCCATTTGAATTGTCTTAAGAAGATTCTGAAGATCACCTGGCAGGATCAGGGACCAGACACTGCCAAGAATTCAAACTCTACTACAGAGAGCACAACTCCAGTGGGCTGGCCACATGGTTGGAATGCCAAACATGCATTTGCCTAAAAAACTATTTTACGGAGAATTCACCCCACACAGGCACTGACATGGAGGTCAGAAAAGCAATGCAAGGCTATTCTCAAGGTCTCTGTAAAGAACTTTGGAACTGATTACATGATGTAGGAGCCACTGGCACAGACCACCCAGCATGGCGTGCCCTCATTAAAGAAGTCTTGGTGCTCTATGAGCAAAGCAGAATCTCAGTAACTCAAAAGAAATATGAGATGTGAACATTTAGAGCCATTTCAACTCCAAATGTTCCCATGGACTATTTGTGCCAACCTGTGGCAGAGCCTCTAAACCCATATTGGTCTTATCAGCCACAGGCAGACACACTGGACCTTGACCCCAATGGAGTCATGTCATTTTTGTCCTCTTTGAGCACAAAGAACAACCAGTGAACAAGAAATAATCAACAGAAGGAGAGGGATCAGAAAAGGCTTCTTGTCAAAGGTATGGTTTTAGTTGAGACTTAAAGGGAGCCGGGGAAACCAGTGGGAAGAGATAAGGAGGGAGAGCATTCCAGGCATGGGGGCAGCCATAGCAAATGCCCAGAGCCAAGAGATGGAGGATCTTGTTCAAGGAAGAACCAGAAGTCCAGAACACTGAAGGGTCTGGGGCAAGGAGTATAGCATAAGAAGACTGGAAAGAAGTCACGAAAGGCTTTGAATGCCAAGCAGAGCATTTTGTATTTGATCCAGGAGGCAATAGGGACCCACCGGAGTTTTATCAGGCAGAAGGGTGAAATAGTCAGACCTTCACTTTAGGAAAATCACTTTGTGCAGTAGACAGTACCAGGGCAGTCAGGAAGATCTGAGTTCAAATCCAGCCTCAGACACTGAGTAGCTAGGTGACCCTGTGCTATCCCTGCTTGCTTTAGTTTCTTCATCTGTACAATGATCGGGAGAAGGAAATGGCAGACCACTCCAGTATCTCTGCCAAGAAAACCCCAAATGGGTCACAAAGAATTGGGAAGAGCTGAAAAAAACTGAAAAACAACAAAAATGGAAGGTCTTTAGTGGAGGGCTCCAGGAATCTGTGCCTGACCCCAGATGATTTCAAGTGTTTATCAGTGACCTGTATTACAGCCTAGATAACACATTTAGCTGAGCTGCAGAGGACACAGAATGGCCAAAATCATCTTGACAGGGAAAAACACTGGACTGACTCTAATGGATGAATTTTAGTGGGAATTAATGTGAAGGTGACCTTGAGGGTGGGGCTGCTGATCTGAAGAAGATTGTGGGCTCAGGGGGAGCCCAGGGCATGTGATGTGGCAGCTGCCAAAGCCATGATCATCTGGGCTGCCTAGAGAGAGGCCTGAGGAGATGAGGGCTCTGTGCTCCTGCCCCCTCAGTCATGGTCACATTGGGAGAATGAGGACTGAGCTCTCCCCTCTGCCTGCTGTCCTCTGCACAGCGCCAAAGCAACTTCCCTCACGTACAGCCTGACTGAGTAACCTTCCACCACCACCACCCACTAGACTTCTAAGCCATCCTCCTGCCTCTCCTCCTGGTGGCATTTCAACCTCTCTGGCATTTGCAGGGTTTCCAGCAGAGGGATTCATTCTTATGTGGGTCAGGGTCTCACTCTTGGATCCAGCCCTCAAACTGCAGTTCTGTAAATGACAAGTCCAGGACATTCATTTTTTACCAAGTTTTCTTTTCCCTATAAAAACCGTACACTTGGGAACACAAGGTTACTGCATTAAGATTTATTGGGTCATGAAGAGGTGCTCACCTGTAAGGTATGTGACTTTTAAAACACCTGCCAACAGTGGGGCTCTCTGAACTTAGTCCCCCCAACGTCACAGCATGAGTATTTTTCCTTAAATACATCAAAGGCTTTAATTCTGTAATTATGTAGATTGACTTATCAGTCTATAACTAGATGGGCTTTTTTCCAAAGTGTACTTGCTCTCTCTTTCTCTCTCCTCTTCCTCTCACTCTCCCTCCCCCTCTCGCCTTTCCAGTCTCATTAGGGTGTGGCTTGTATTCAGGAATCAATATTTCATGAGATGGGTCAGCACCATGGACAGCAGGGTTCAGCACTGGGGCTGCTTATAGCGCCTGGTCTCTTTGTAAGCCTGGCCAGAGATGGCCTGGGGGGTGGGAGGGTGGAAAGAGGCTGGCTTCAGCTTTGTGCCTTGGGAGCCTGACCCCTGCCAGTAAGAGCCTGTAGCATCCCTGAACCTGGAATTCTATATCATAAGGTCCTGAGGGTCTCTCCTGTTGTCTCTCTGTACCCAGCCTCTCCTGGGAGCCCATCCCTCTAGACTGCAACGTATTTTCTTGTTGGGACAGCTCCCCTCCTGCCCCTCCTCCGCCTTGTCCCCAGAGGCCTCTCCATCTCGATGCAGCCACTCTCCTTCCCTTAGCTGCCCCAGCCCCCACTGCTGAGCACCAGCACCTCCAGCAGCTGACCTGCTATAGGCTTTCAAGGTATTATGCCACTTGATCCTCCCCCCACCCCTGCGAGGGCAGTGCTATTATTAGCCCAATTTCATCTAATTTTCTTAATCTTGCCTTCTTAATCTTTTGTCTTCACTTCACCCTTATTTCTTCACATAACATATCCCTTCCCAGGGAACCAACCCTTATAATGAAGATTTTTAAAGGGAAAAAAAAGCAAGTCAACTCTGCGAGGTAGTATGTTCTGTGTTCACCATCCAGAGTCCTTCAGCCCTGTCCAAATCCAGCCCGTGCTGCATAGACCCTCCCGCTCCTCCCTGGGAGTGGGACTTTCCTGGTGCTCCTGCCCCCTTCTCTCTTGGTGGGGAGTTTGTCACCTCCCATTCGAAGTTCTGGGGAAAGGAGGGAAGGCAAACAGAAGGATCCGTCCTGCCTTGGTATTTGTAGACCCCCTGCCTGGCACACCATAAACCATGAATAAATGCAGTGAGGTTAAGGAGTGGCTAGAGCCTCGACTTAGAGCTAGAAAGATTGGAGTTCAAATACCAGCCCAGACGTTCGCTGGCTATGTGATGCTGGGCAAATCATTAAACCTTTCAGCCTCAGTTTGCCATCTGGAAAATGAGTCTAACAAGAGCATCTAGCTTCCAAAGGAATGAGATAATATTTGTGAAGTGCTCTGTGAACCTTTCTTTTATGTCTTAATTCACTCTCCTCCAGAGTCCAGTTTCAGCATTTTTTTCCTCTTTGTTTACTTTGTTTATTATTTTTCTGACTCTGAATTCTTCGTCTTCTTTTTTGTATGGCTCAGGAATATTTCTTTATGCTCATGGACCTACATTCTTTCTAGTTCTTGCCTACAACAAAAAGTGCTGAGATAAATATTCGGGTGTGTATATGGAATTGATGAGTAAATGAGTGATGAAGCATGTTTTTTTGGTAATTTTTTTTATTTAAAACTTAAATACAAAATAAGAAAAAAAAAACCTTAAAATTTAAAACTAAAATAATACAAAATAAGAAAAGGAGGGGAAAAGCACTTCCATGCACACAGCAGAACATGAGGGGATTCAAGGTAGACAGCAAGGAATTTCCATTCAAGAAAGCCTTTGTAACAAATACTGTGCCTTGTGTTGGGAGCTGTCCAGCTTTGCTTTGCTTCCTTGTAAGTTTTCTTTTGTTCTCTGCTGTGCACTTTTTACTTTGTTCTTTTCCCTTCACACTCCCAGGAGGCTACAATTAGGCATAGATATATTTACATGCATGCATGCACACACATACATATACAGGCAAAGATATACATACTCATACACATAGCTGTATACACTTACTTACACATGCATATACTTAGATCTCTATGATCATACTCCTATATGGACACATCCATTCATATGCACCTAGGTAAGACCACACCATACTATATACCCTCTGTTTCTCTGAGGGTGGAGAACCTCTTCCTTCATAAGTATGAGTCTTTCCATATTTTTCCAAGTCCACCAACTCATCATTCTACAGCAATATTCCCACCTTATTCTGTCTCCTTGTTTTAAATAGTCCAAAACAATGTTGATGAATATGACTGACACATAGTGTGGTTTCCCTATTTTTCTCTTTTGATTAAATCTATTTTAGCCTTCACTCTGTCCAAGGTCATGATGACCACTCCTTTTTCCATAACAAATTCTACTCCTGATCTTTATTTTGTGTTTGTGCATATCTTATTTCCTCTCTCTCCTGCCTCCTCTACTATACTTCTATCCGCTGCCTTGCCCTCTCTTATCCTCCCATTCCCATTAATCTAAACCCCTCTTTGACCTACCCTCCACTCTAAAGATCCCCTCCCTTATTCTCTTCCCCCTTAGCATTTTATTTCTTTCCGAATTTAGAAGACTTTTATACTCTTCTAGAAGTATATATATTATTCTCTTTAACCCATTCCTGATGAAAGTAGCTTTCCAGAGATACCAGTCCTCCCCCCCATCTAATTCCTCTGTGTTGGTTCTTCCTTTCACACCTCATTTATATAAGATAATTACTCTTTTTACCTTGTCCTAAACAGTTTTACTTTTTAAAGTCATATCATGCTCAGGTCTACCCCTAATCTTTCTTATGAACTACCCAGTTACTAATAACAGTCTTAGACATAGGTTTTACATTTCACATACACAAAAGAGAAATGTTCTGTTCTTATTGGGTCCCTTGTATTTACTCTTTGGTATGTACCTTATATCTCTCTTGGCACTTGTATGTCAAATCTTCTTTTAAGTTCAGGTTGTTTTGGTTTAGTTTGGTTTGGTTTGGTTTTTTAACAAAATCCTGAAAGTCCGACAGTTCATTGAATGTCCATTTTTTTTCATTCAAGATTATGATTAGCTTTGTTGGGTGGGCATGATATTTTTGGCCAGAACCCCGGCTCTTTTGTTCTTCAATATATAGTGTTCCAAGATCTGTGGTTTTTCAGTGTCTCCACTGCTAGGTCTTGTGTGATTCTAGTTGTGGCTCTGCCATATTTAAATTGGTTTTTTCCTTGTTGCTTGTAGTATTTTCTCCTTGAGCTGAGGATTTCAGAATCTAACTATGACATTCCTGTGGGTTTCCTTCATAGCATCTCTTTCAGGTGGTGATCAGTGGACTTTTTTTCTATTCCCTCTTCTTCTAATGCTCAGGACAATTGTATTTAATTATTTCTTGTATTGTTGTATCAAGATTCTTTTAAAGTTCTTCTACAGATTCTTTTTGGGCAGGTGACCATTTGATGTTATTCTTTGGGGTAGAAGGTTTCTTTGCTTTAGTCTCTTCCTCTGAAAATAAACCCTGGTCTTCTCTATTCCCACAGTAACTCTCTATAGTTGGAATCTTTCTCCTTGGGCTGGGAATTTTTTTTGGTAATAGTTCAGTTTTTGTAATCACCTGTAGACCTGGGGTATGGAGGATGATGCCTCTGGCCTCAGATCCTCCTTCAGTTTTCCCCTCTGGCCTGGAACCCAAAGCAAGACCTCCAGCTTCCTATATGTGCTAACAGCCAGCACCATCCCTCCCCCACTGCTTCTGCCCTCACCAGGCTTGTGCTGGTTCCTTCTCACCCTCTGAGGTCTCTACAGCACAGCTGGGTCTGGTCTTCCTTGTCAGCAGATGATCCCTCAATCTTTCCCAGCTCAGATGCCCAATACCCCTCACTGTCCCACGGATAAAAGTCCCCATGACTGGGGCCAAGGCAGCCTCCCAATCCAGCTGATCCCAGGGCTTATGGCTTGTTGTTTCAGCTGACCAAGGACTTAGCCTGGAGGTGTTTATTCTTCACAGGGATTGTCCTGGGATTTTTCTTCAGATCTTTTCTGATTGCCCTAGGAGGACCCCTGTTCTCCCTTTACTCATATTTATTTCTTCCTCTCGATGTTCATCCTGTGGCGTTATTTTATCTCATTTGTGGGGAAATCTGTAGAGCTTGGGATTTTCTGACCCACTCTGCCATCTTCCCAGATTCCTCTCCCTGAAGCATGTCTTCACTGTGCTAAGTGCAAGGAAACATGACATTTCCTGCTCCCAAGATGGGGGGGGGGGGAGGTTCCACGCATCAAGAGGAGCCACAAAGCAGTAGATGACAGTGTCTGGGGCCGATGGCCCAGCCCAGAGCTGTGTGGACAGCCCATTGGGACAGTATGAGGCAGAAGGTCTGTCTCCAGAGTCCAGGACGGCTCCAGGGGATGAAAACAGGGGCCCAGCATGCCTGCAGGCAGCAGGTGCAAATGTGGAGGCAGAGGAGGACGCTTGCCGAGGGCCTCTCTGAATCCCAGAGGAAAGACGTTGACCAACCATACGCTGTGACAAAGGGTGCCCTTCCTCCCACCCACCCCCAGTATTGACCAGTCCTGTCTCTTGTCGTCTTTGTCTGTTCCACTCGAGGTAAAACCTCAGAGTTGTTTTCATTCGTGTTTCACTGATCGAGGGTGTGTTGGACAATCCCTCACGTGTGAATGGTTTGCAGCTCTTTTGAGAACTCTTCTCTCGTCTCTGTGCATCCCGTGAATGTGGTCCCGTGACTTGTCTGTGTCTCCTTGGAGCTCTGAGGGCCGCCCGCGGGCAGAGGCGGTCTGCCTTTGTCTTTATCATTTAGCATGAGGCCTGCACATAGTCAGCCCTTCAGACTGGCTGGGGATTCACACACAAAGTGAGGCACCCTGGGGAAACGGGGCATAGTGGGGGGGGGGGGGGGGCCG
>CM053581.1:475288-501631 GCA_028627135.1 Pseudochirops cupreus | reverse complement strand
CCCAAGGGCTCCTGGAAGGCCCAGGCAGTACTGACGGGCCTGCTTTTAACTCTTGGCGTTTTCCTGGGTTCTGTTCTTTCCAAGGGAGCTGCCTTTGGAGCTGCAAGGGATGTTTGACAAGGAGGAGGTGGACGTAAAGGTGGAGGACAAGAAGAAGGAGGTGTACATGTTCAAGAAGCCCACCTTCCAGCCCTTCTCTGGGCTGGGCCACCGCCTGGGCAGGTAGGCAGGGCATCAAGCTTGGCCCAAACCACACCCCAGGGTGACTGCCCAGGGTGTCTGGCATGTTCTTTGTTAAACTTTAAACCAATGTGAGCATTGCCCTCCCCTACCCTGCCCTCCACAGACAGCCACACCTTGTGCCCAAGAAAGAAATCACTGGCTGGTTTTGCACCATTGTGGGTAGGGCTGGTGCATGGAGGTGGGGTGCCTGCCTCTGTAGCCTCCGCACAGTGCTGAAGCCACTCACTCTCGGTTGGCCCCACCTACTGAGGAGAGCAGGGTGGCGGCCATCCCTGAAGCCCCTGCCCCAGGGCACAGCACACAGAGTTCTGGGGCTCACTGCATTTCCTCTTCTCCCATAGTGCTACCCCCAGAATAGTCTCCAAGATCAGCAGCGGGGACTCTGGGAGCACAAAGGCTCTCATCTCTGTCCCCTTGAACCCCTTGGAACCTGTCACCAGCATCCAGATCTGGCTAGCTGATGGGAAGAGGCTCGTGCAGAGATTCAATGTGTCTCACAGGTGTGTCTTCTGGGATGGGATGGGGTAGAGAAGAGCCTGGGGCTCTGGACACTCATTCATTTAACTCAGTGTGAGAAAGAGAATTTACTAGCCCCTAAAATGAGTAGAATCCTTCACGCTGTGGCTGAGGTGACCAGGAAGCTGCTGCTCTGTGAGGAGGTCTTAGCTTCTCACCAGAATTTGGAGTGCGACCCCCCCCACCCCCACTCCTGGGCTCCATCCCACCCTCATGTGGTGTATGTTCATACCACACTCCCCAGGCTCCAACACACACACACACACACACACACAAACAGGGCTCCATTCCCCCTCAAGCATGCATTCATTATTCTGAGGAAGGAAGCTATAAAGCCAAACACAAGCAGCTCTCCAGAAGACTGCTGCTATGAACAGCTTCAGGATTCTGATTATGTAGTATAGTGAACTCTTTATTCACTAACAAATTAAGGCAAAATATTCACAGAAATCAAAGTATAGCATTCACAATGTTATGACATAACAACTTATCACTAAAGTGGCCACATAGCTTTAAACAAAGTACAGTCATTTAGTAACTCAATCATTTAGTAAGTCCTTAATTCAGTTATCCTTAAGGAAACTTGTCTCCTTAATGGACACAAAGTACAAAGATCAAAGTTCTCTACTCCTAGTCACAGTAAATCATAATCTCAATCAGCATCAGGTACCCAAGAAGAGAGCTTCTCATCTTGACTCAAGGCTGGCTCTCAGCTTCCATGGTTCTTATATCATGGTCCCAACTCCTGCCTGAATCTACACAACTGTCACCCGGGTTCAAAGGCAGGCAACTCCTTGTCCAGCTCCTTCTCCAGTTTTTTGTTCAGCTCCCATTCCATATTGAAGCTCACATTGTCTATCTAGTTCACCTCAAGTCCTTCACAGTTCCTGTTTCTGGGAAGATAAAGCTCAACAGAGCCACAATAATATTCATACACATAGCTGGCACCATCATCATTTCACCATCTGCCTGTGAAATCAACTCAGACTCACCAACAAGGTCTGAGAACTCAAAACACAAATCATCAGTAAAGTCCCAGGACCTCCAAAACCCTCCTCCAGTACTTTTGTAAACATACAACCAGAAAATCCTCTTTCAGAGCTTCCAGTAAGGTCCCAGGGCTTCTGTACAAAGTATCACAAACAAACATCAACAAAGACAGAGCAAACAAATAGAGAGTGCCGGGATACCACAAGTTTTCTCCTCTACAAGAGCTCCCTTCTCAGTTCTGCTCAGTTCTTCTCCTTTCTCAGTTCTCAGTTCTGCCACCACAAGTTCTGTTCTCCATTCTGTTCTCAATTCATAGAAGTTCTCAGGATCCTAGCAGTTCTCTATCTCTCAGCAATTCTGGCTCTCTAGCTTGGGCTTTTCCTTATATATGGTATTAGCTCCTTCCTGTTACATCAGCAACTTCCTCCCACTGTGGGATTCACAAGTTCTGGATCTTAATACTTGATACAATCATGAACTGAAACAAGGTGCTAAGTACCTGTTTGATTGCCAATGCAAGGGGCAGGGAAGATCTTCAAATTCCCATTACCATTATAGAAGGCCAAGCTCAGGAGAGGCCCCACTGCCACTGTGCTGGAGTCAAGAAAATGCAGCTGACATTTTGCTATTTCCATAGCAACCATCTCAGCTCTGCCTGCTCTCTGAGAGACCCTATAAACATACTGGACCAAATTAATAAAATTAAAAACATATGATGATATCATTAGATACAAAGCTTTTGACAAATGCCATACATCCTTCTGTAACAGCAAAATTACTTTTCCTTAATACAATAGATAGGTTGTCTATACCAAACACCTGGCTGGCCAAGACTTGAGGAATGAGTAGATGACACTCGGCATACCTTCTCGAGGAAGAAGATATTTCTTTTGACGGGTCAGCAGTCTGTATCTAAAACCACAAGCCAGCAGTAGAGGTAATCGAGAAACAATAGAAGCCTTTCCAGTAAGACCAAGGGTAAAATGGCTGTCACTGCTACACCTTTTATCCATTTTTAGACATGCTAGGTGTAGCAATAAAACAAGAGGAAGAAATTAAGAGAATATACAGATTCAACTAAAAAAGCACCTGAAACAATTTCAGCAAAAAACAAAGCAGGATATAAAATAAGCCTGAACACAGGAAGAAGAGATAGAAAGAGAAATCCATTCAGAAAACTAGAGGGTGTGTAAAATATCTGGGAATCTACCTCTTAAGACATATACAGGAAGCATATAAGACAAGTCGAAGACACTATTTATAGCAATAAAGACCGACCTAAATAATTAGAGGCAGTGTTGACTCATGGTTAGGCTGTTCCAACAGTAAAAATGACGGGACCTAAATTGACGTACATATTCAGTGCCACACCAATCACACAACTAAAGGATTACTTTCTAGAAACAGAAAAGGCTGCAACAGTATCCCTGGAGAAATTACCTAGTCAAGAACCTCAAAGAAAACAATGAAAAAAGCGGGAAGGAAAGGGGTCTAGCAGGGCACAATCTCAAACTGATGCTGTGAGGTAGTAACCACTGGTTAAAAGATAGGAACAAACTGGGCGCACAGTATACAGACACAAACTAGCCTCGTTACCTGATCGGAGACCTGTGCAATCCCACCATAGACCTCATTCAGCTCCAGATGGCTACCTGACCCAGGGGAGAGGTCACACCGTCCACAGGCTGGAGCAGAGGGAAAGGATATACACTTTTCCACTGTGGACAAGAGTCCTTGACCAAAGAGGGGTTAGAGAGGGCCACCAGAGAGAAAGTGGACAAGCTCCCACACAAACAAAACCAAATCACATAAAATCAGGGAAACTGGCTTGGGAGATCTCTGCATAATGTGCGGATTAAAGGTGTGATATCCAAGGTCCATAAGGAGCCTCGTGATTCAAAGCAGAAGTGTCCAAAGGCACCAAACAGGCAGTGTTCAAAGGAAGAGACCCAAGCTGTCGACAGCCATATGACGCGGTGCTCCAGACCACCGAGGATAAGGGAAATGCTCAATAATGCCAGTTGTCAGCAGCATCCCAGTAACTGCTTCTACTTAGCCCTCGAAGGTTCTCACATGCCGCAGCTTTTCATTTGGCCCCCACAACATCCCCAGTTTACAGATGAGAAGACTGAGATGGGCAACCCTGAAGTGACATGCCCAGGGGCACCCAGCGGGTCAGTGTCTGAGGCCTGAGTCCGCTGGCCACCTGACTGTCTCTGACATCCCATCTGACACCTCTCAGATTAGTGCAGGGGGGTGACAGAAAAGGAGGTGGCCACCTGGGGGAGGGCAGGGGTTCAACAGGCCCATGACAGCTTTGTCTCATCTGGCTGTGCCTGTGGTTACAAGGAAGTTTGGTCTGGTTGGGAGATGGGGAGAGAGAGACCCTTTAAGTGAAAGAAAAAAAAAATGGAAAGAAGCCAGCCAGACATGCTGGCTAATGGCCAGAGAAGACCAGAGAGGGATTCAGAAAGAAGCAGGCAAACAGCTTTGGAAAGGAGGTTTGGGCTTTGGTTTTGGTGTTTTTGAGAAGCCTCGATGGAGATTGGTGATTTCAGGCACAATCTATTTCTGCTCCCCCTGTACAAACAGAGATGCTCTTCTTTAGCTGTGTTTACCAAATTCAGAATCACTAAACATCTTTTAAACCGAGTAGGGACGCAGTTTCTACTCAATTCCATATTTACTAAGCACGGACCATGTGCCTAGGCACAGAGACCAAAATGAAATCCTCCTGGCCCTCAGGGAGCTTTCATTCCATTAAGGAAGAGGTATAAGTTGGATGCGGTTGAGTGAATACAAGGTGGGAAGGGTAAACTCTGGGAGAGGGGGAGTGCATCAGGACAGATTTTGTGGAGTAGGTTGTTCCTGAACTGCGCCTTGAAGGCAGACCAGGATTCCAAGAGGGAGAAATGAGGAGGGAAGGGTCCTTTTCCTCAAGAGGGGTAAGACGCAGAAGACGCAGAAAAAGTTTGAGGAGGGGAAAGAGGGAAGCTGAGCTTGCCCTAGCCAGGGGCCCTGGACCTAGGATGTCATCGAGGGGAAGCCTGGTGAGGGAAAAGACGGCACCTGATACAACATGGTGCTGGGAGCAGACAAGTCTTCTGAGAGCTTGTTAATTCTCACTCTCCAGGGTAAGCCACGTCCGAGACTTCATCAGGAAGTATGAAGGCTCCCAGAGGAATCGGCCCTTCACCCTGGTCACTGCTCTTCCTGCCCTTAAGCTGCTGGATGATACCCTCACGCTGGAAGAGGCAGACCTGCGGAATGCTGTGGTCATCCAGAGATGCCAGACCACGCAGGCCACTCTCCAGGGCCTGTCCTAGCCCTGACACTGGACGGTCTACCCTGAGTGGCCCCCAAAGGAAGGGCTTGGGGTGCGGGGCGCCAATGAGTGGGAGATGGAGCAGTAAGCCCAGACCATAAGTACTGCCCAACGGTTAGGGCCTTCTTCTTCTTCTACTGCCTCCCGGGCTTGTTGGCGAGTCACAGGCTGGGGGCCAGGTGCCAGCTGCTCTGGCATCCCCAGAAGCAGTGGGATGTCGCCACGGCCAACGTGCATCCTGGATCTGGTTTATTCTAAAGACATTTTTTAGAGATTGTAGGCGCCTCGTCCTCTCCCGGGGGCTGACCACAGCTCCCTGTGGCATCAAGCTGGCGACGCTCTGGCCTGGCTCGCAGAGGTCTCCCTCTGGTACCTCAGTGAAGGCCTCACTGGGATCCATCCCTCTGCCTGCTTCTGTCTGGAGTTCTAAGTGATGCCTCTGCCCAGCTCCCTGAGGTCCTTGTTGTGTTTTCTGTGTGGTGATGCTGAGTGGGAGGGATGAAATCAGACTAAGAAGGAGTTAGGCACAGATAAGTAGTCTAGGGTGAGGGGCCCCTTCTTCACGTGTAGGGAGTCCCACAGCTCAGCTTCTGCATAAATGGAGGGCAAATCCAAGCATCCCTCCTGGCAGTGTCTACGTCCTGGTCTTCTGCGTGTCTGTGGTCAAGACTTGTACTTGGATCTTGGGGACGTGTTGCAAATAAACCCCAAGACCTGGGGAAAGGAAATCCTGTACCGTGCTGCCGCTCCATTGGATTTTTGGACGGTGATGGGGCCTTGGGACCAGGGGGGGGGCCTCCTCCCAGCCCCACCCCTACCACCTCAGAAACCATCAGGAGGGCCATGCATTGCTCTCGACGTTTTAGAACAGCCACCACTTAGAAGGCAAAGCAAGCGGAAACAGCGGTGACAGCCAGCCGCCAAACACACCTGTCCCAGATCCCTCAGAAGAGGGAGGGAGGCTTAGTAACCTCTGCTGACGTTTGCTTTCCTCAGGGATGTGGAGGAGGCCACTTAGTTGGAGGACCGGCACTTTCACCAGATACGCAGCCCTCACAGTTGCTCCCTGCCCTGCCCTGCCCAGTATGTTCTGGCATTGGCAGATGCCTGGGGCATGGGCAACTGCTCCCTTGAGAGGAGGAAGAGGTGCCCCACATGGTGGGCGTCACCAGAATCTCAAGAGGAAGGATACCGGCCTCTTGGGTGGAAATCGTGCTTTTGGGAACTGTGGAGACTGCTCCTGGTGTGCATCCTTTCAGAATCTTTCAGTGACTCGAATTACCCATCTCTGCCCTGAGAGTTACCAAATGGCACTCTTGTGCAGCTTTTTTGAAGGATAATTGTGAAGAATTATCCTGACCTCCAACTGTTAAAGAGGAGAGGGACCTTCCACCACGCCAGTGCCAGGGGCAGAACTCCACAACAGCGGCTGACAGTAGCTCGGTGGGGTGGACATGCAGCGGGCTGGGCCACAGAGCCTGCATGGGGCACAGTGGCTGCATCCCACAGCCTGAGCCGCAAGACCCTTTATTGTGGATCAGCGCTGCCGCCAGTCTGATGGCCAGTGGTGAGGAGCTGACTTCAGTGCCTTAAAGCATTTAGGACAACAGTTCATTGCAAAGGGGGAGGGCTTGTTCCCTTAAATATGGAATGGTTTGTAAAAAAAAATTCATTGGAAACAATCTGTGTGTGTGTGTTACTGAGAACACTGAGATACGCAGCCACAGATTCCCCCATCCTTGGCAATTCATTCAATATGGCAACTTGGTGTTTTAAATAAACTTAGAAAAAAACATAAAGTGCCTCCGTCAACACTGGGACAGAAGAAGGACCTGGATTCCAGGTCTAGCTGGCTCCTGGGGGAACATGGGAAACCAACTGCCCCCTCTTACAGACTGCGATAGAGAGCAGGAGGACTGCCAGGCACAGTCCGGCGGGTGATCGGGATTCAGGGGCAGCACATTGCAGAGGGTTGGAGAGAGGTAGGGCCCCTTTAGTGATGCTTGAGGGGAGTAAGCCCAGTGGGGAGAAGACATGCCAAGAATTGGATTGAAAAGACCCAAAGAGGAGGAATAATACCTGTGAAGAGGGCAAAGGGTGATCTGTGTACGGGCATAGATGTGGGCATACAGAGAACTCGCCAGCTACCTTAGGTTTTAAAAAGAAACGTGTAAAAGATGAGAGTGGGACCAGGAAGTGGCCTTCAGGAGGACGGGTCCTGTGACTGGATAAGCTTCCCCAAAGGCCGGGGGGAATGAGGGCTAGGACCATTCCTTGGGGTGAACAGAACCCTAGCTGCTCCATTTTATGGGGTTCTTGTTTTCTCTGGGAAGGAGACAGTAAATGACAGAAAAGAACGACCGGGGAGATCTGATGCCCAAGAAGCCAGGAGAGAGTTGCTTTGGATCAATTTCTGGGTCCTACCCAGGGAAAGGACATCCTTGAGCACAGAAAGAATGAGTCAGGGGAATGGTTTATCTCCAGCAGTGACATGCATCTGAAGGACTATGGAAAGAGAACACTGTAGGTACTGGAAAAGGGCATATGTCCCCATTTTTAAGGGGATGGGGGATGAGAACAAAGTCTGGAGCTTGACTTTAATTCCTGGGAAATTTCTAGAACTAAGGAAATCCCTTGGCCAGCCTTCAAGTGCCATTGGGGCTAACGAGTTGAGATTTGCCAAGCACTGCCTGAAAATTAGTCCTCATATCCCTCAGAGGTAGAGATTCCAGATGTCCTTATCCCCATGTTACAGGGGAGGAAACTCAGAGCAGGAGGTGGAATGACTAGCCATTTGTCTGGAGTGGGATTTGAACTCAGGATGGATTGCTATTCCTGTGAATCACTAGAGGTATGGGTCATCCTTAGGCATGGATCCTCCTTCCCGATCACCAAGCAGGGAGAGCTCATCACCATCAAACCTAGAGTTCCCAAAGTGGCCCTACCAGGGAGAGGCACAGTGGTGCTTGGCCCCCATTGAGTTTTCTTGGGATTCCCAAAGGGTTTGGAATTTCTAAGGAGTTGTAAGGGCAGTGTTATGAGACATCCAAGAGGAAGGGATACTGGGTCTGATCACTTGGGAGAGAAGAGTGCAGGCTGGTGTCCCCCAACATCTCCATCCGTCCTGGACCATCCTTGGGTTCAGGCAGCATGAAATGGGTGCCTAAGAAAGAAATGCCTACCAAATTGAGCTCTCATGAGCCTGGCAGGGTCCCCCTCCCCATGAAACAAATCTCACCCAAAGGGAGCAGGGTCCTCTTCATAGCTCCAATGACCACCTGACAGGGGATTGCCCCACCTATGCCTGAAGTTCCCCCACCCCCGCAAAAAAGGGGCAGTTCAGCACCCCTTCCCCCCATTGTTCCTGGTCTCTGCTCTCTCAGACCAAACAGAAGGGGAGATATACCTCAGACGACCCCCTCCCGTTCTCTTCCCTGCTAAGATCTCACCCTTCCCTTTGAGGTATGTGTATCTGGGAGGACAACAACAAAGACCTGTCATTTGCTAGGGGTTTAGAATAAGGGTGATATTCTAAGTTCCCCATAACAACCCTGGGAAGGAAACAGGTACATTTGTCATCCTTTTTTAAAAAAAATCATAGTGGGAAACTGAGACCCGGTTAGGTTAAGTGACGCCTCTGGGCTGTATCAGAGTCAGGATTTAGCTCTGGGACACCACATGCTAACATCACTCCCAGGGCTCGATGCCTTTCTACAACAGTCTTCCAGGCATTCTCCAACTCATCAGCGTCCTCCCCAAAATGAAGCACCTCCAACTGAAGCTGGCACAGCGAGTGTGGCCTGGCCAGGGCACCCAACTACTCCTGTGTTCTCATCTCTGCCCCTCCTAAGGCAGACCAGGATCCCCTGGGCTTTGGCTGCCACATTCCAAGGCAGACTTGTGCTGACTTTACAATCCTCTATTAAGTCTTAACATGACCATCCACACACCCAGGGCCCCACTCACCATCCCTATCAAGTCTAAGCACTTACTGTGTGCCAGGTGATGGGGACACAAAGAAAAGCAAATGACAGTCCCTGCCCTCGGGGAGACAACACAAAAAACCAAGATAAAATCCGGATGCATTGCAGGCAGTGGAGGGAAGGTGCCAGCAATAAGGGGGTTCCCAGGGAGGAGCTAAAGCTACAAATCTGATCTTATTGGACCCTCACAGAAACCTTGGGGGGTAGGGGCTATCACCCCCATTTCCCAATGAAGGAAACTGAGGCAGACAGAGGGTAAGTGACTTGCCCAGGGTCACCCAGCTAGTAAGTGTCTAAGGTTGAATTTGAACTCAGGCCTTCCTTACACTGCACCACCTAGCTACTCAGTCAGGAAAGGATTCCTGGAGAAGGTGGGGATTTACTTGAGACTTAAGGGAAGGGGAAAGAGAAGCATGTATATGGCACGTATACGGAGCAGGCGTTGGGCTGGGCGCTCTTACAAACAGGATTCCATCTGCCCCTCATAGCAACCCTGCGAAGTGGGCGACATTGGGACCCCCATGTTCCAGTTGAGGGAACTGAGGCAAACAGACCGAGTGACTCGGCCAGAGAGACCCGGTTAATCGGTGTCTGAGGCTGGATTGGAGATTTTAAAAAATATTTTTTTAATCTTTTCTTTTAAGATGCCAGAGAATCTAGGAGGTGGAAATGAGAAGCAGCTTCCCAGGCATGGGGGACAGCCAGAGAAAATGCTTCAAATTGGGGGGTGGGAGTGGGTCGCAGAGGACTGAAAGCAACTTCCCGGACCCAAGCGTCTCCCCAGCCCGGCCTTGTCAGGAGCACCCCAACCCTGACCAGCAGCCTGCCCTTCCTGCGTCTTAAGCCGTGGGTCAGAAAATGGGAGCGAAGCGAGTGGCCGCCAGCCCTGGGAGCCGCGCCGCGGCTGGCGCTGGTTCTCGAACGGCTGAAGTACCCATTCCGGGGCTGGACCAGATTCTGACTCTCCCTTCACCCGAGGAAACTTAAGGCCCAGAAAGAGAAAGATCTGCCCAAAGCCCCACAGCAGGGATGGGGTGGGCCCAGACGGCTTTCCCCGAGGTCAGACAGCTCTGGGATCTGAGAACTCCCCAGCCCCACCCCTGACAGCCTCCTCCTCTTCAGCACACACTGGGGAGTTCTCCGGTTCCCTGCTGCCCCGCCCTCTCCAGCCCCGCCCAGAAGCTGCGGCTCCAGAAGAGGAGCTGGTGCTCCGAGTGGCTGACAGTAGAGGGTACCGAGGCAGCAGGCGACTGGATGGCAACTTCCACGGGGAGCCCCGGCCCCGGCTCCCAGACGCTAGAGGCGGAGGAGGAACCCCCTCAGGTGAGGGCAGGGAGGGCTGGGACTGGAGTCCAAGGTCGCGAAGGAAGATCAGGGTGGCGTCCTCACAGCCACCAGAGGCTGCCTTCCCGGTGCTCCTAAGTGAGGAAATTCTTCCTGACTTTAGACTCAAATCAACCTTCGGGGCCCAGCCTCGCTAAGACCTGCGACGTCCTCCTCCTCCGAGGGGCGGCCGGCGCTGTCCAGCGCTGGCTTCAGCGGCTTGTCGTCCCTCCCGCCCGTGGCCTTTGCTCCAAGTTCTCCCGCACCCGCTGCCCTGGGGGGCGCCTATCCGGTCCAACATGGGCTGGCCGGCCTCCCTCCATGACTCTAGGGAAGTGTGAGTCTGGGAGCAGCGAGATAAGCTCCTATCTGGGGGCCCAGGGAGGGAGCCCAGGCCTGCCGGGCAGAGCCTGGGGGGCGGAGCCTCCCGCTGCTGCTCTTCCGAGGGGCCGGGCTTCCCCAGACAGCCCCTAGCACCTTCTCTGGAGGCCCCTGGGAGGGAAGGGCCTAGGCCAAGCTGGACTCCCCCCACGGACCTGCTGAGTGGGCATCCAGCCTCTAGAGGGGCACCTGCCTTGCCGGGGACCCCGCTTCGCTCACACATTCTCACACTCGTACACACAGATGCACACAGACGCCCTGAGTGTAGCAGGGCTACGCTGAAGGGGGACGGTCCCAGCTAGAAAAGGGGCCCCCCGTCTGTCCTGGAGAGTTTAAGGGGCTTCCAGGGAGACAGCAGGTGCTGGGAACTAGACCCGACTAGATCCATAACTCCTCTCTGACCTGTAATTCCATTTGCTCTGACCCATGTTTTTAGCATATATTAAATGCCTACTGTGTGCACAGCACAACCCTAGGCTCGAGGGCTACACAGGCAAGAATGAAACGGCCCCCTGCCCTCAGGGAGCTGGCATTCTCCTGGAGGAACCAGGAGTCCCCAGCCCAGGAAATACTGAAGACCTGAAGGGTGCTCACTGTCTATATTGGGTCTATCAGCCAGCTCTGCCCTGAAGTGCTTGGGCAGGCTGAACGCCGCTGCAGAAGCAGAAGGCAGGGGCTTCACTCTCTGCCCCTGCTCCTGTGATGTCTCCAGAAGGCCCCTCCCCTGAGGGCACAGGTCTCACAGAAGAGGGGGCAGTATATGGGTCTGTCTCTGGTGAGTCGGGGGCTTGAGGGCTGCACTGTGAGGCAGCCCAGGGAGATGAGGGAGGCCTTAGGTCAGCACGCAGAGGCTAGTCTTGAAGAATTCAGTGACCCAGACCTCTCAGCCAAACTCCCTGCTGCCTTCCTGCCCAGGAGCCCTTGTGAGGAGTGAGCCACCCCCCACCTGAGCCCCAGGTGCCTGACCATCCCTGGACTCATGAGGCAAGTCTGTGGAGAAGGTGGTCCTCCCAGCCCTCTGCCCGTCTCCCTCACCTCCCACCCTATGTCTCTTCACTCAGGGATCTCCAAGATGTCAGGGACTTCAGCCGGCCCTGGCCAAGAACCCTCTACACCATCCCCACCAGGAGTATCCCGCCTCTGGAGGGGGAGCCCCTTCTACTCTGGGACAGTTGACTGCTGAAAGCCCCTTCCTAACTTCCAGCCCCCACTGGCTCCTTGGCATCCCCCCACCCCTGCTCCTGAGTCTGCCCCACCTCCAAGCAGCCCAAGCTAATCTGTTCTCCCCGGGTGAGCTTGGGTACTGTGTCCCAAGTGTTCTCTCTTTCCTTGGTCCCCTGGCACCTCTGGGCACCATGGCTGCCAGGCCTCCTCCTAAGCCCCAGCTCACACTGTGGCACCCCTGTAGGCCCCTCTCAGGGCCCGAAGCAGCTCCCTGAGGGCAGGTGCCATAGTCTTTGTACCCCTGGAGCCCAGCTGTATGGGCACAAGCAGGTGACAGTAGGAGGCATCGCTGGGCTCAGGTCTCAACAGCGCTCCCCACCTGGGTGGCCTCAGTGTCCCCCTCTGGTCTTGTTGACCCCCAAAGCTCCTTCTGGCTCCACTTCTGAAATCCCGCCAGGGCGGAGTAGGCTGAGGGAACATCTGTCTCTCCCCAGGGCCGTCCTGGGTACCTCTCGGGGATCTCTAAGCTCTGTTACAGCATTGGGGGGGCCCCCAACCAGGCAGCCTCCAGTGCAGCAGCCTTCTATCTGCAGCTGTTCCTGCTGGATGTGGCCAGGGTGAGCCCCTCCCCCCTTTCCTGAAAGGGCCAGGGCTGTGGCTGCTCTGGGTCTGAGGGGCCGGGTGTGGGCACATGGGCAGGGGTGGGGTAGGAGGGGGCTGGTTACAAAGCTGGGGCTGCCCCATATTCACTTCTCTTCTTCTCTGGCCTCAGATCCCTGCAGCTCAAGCCTCACTTGTCCTTTTTGTGGGTAAGCTCTTGGGGGCCGTGGCTGACCCTGTGGCTGGATTTGTCATCAGCCGGAGCCCGTGGACTCCCCTGGGCCGCCTCACCCCTTGGTGAGCCCCAGTGGGTCAGGCATCCTTGGGATCATGAGTATGGCAGCATCAGTGTGACTGCCACCTCTAGGAGCAGCCTGTGCCAAGGAGGAGGGATGGGGGAGGTATGGGTCATTCCTGAGGGGGCCAGAGGGATGGGGGGAGGCAGGGGTCATTCCTGAGGGGGCCAGAGGCTGGGCTCACCCCTTTCCTGCCTTGCCCTGCCCTAGGATCCTCGGCTGTTCACCTTTCCTGGCCCTCACCTACTTCTTCCTGTGGTTCCTGCCCCCCATTTCCCATCTTCGGGGTCTCTGGTATGGAGCTTTCTACGGTATCTTTCAAGCCCTTTCCACGGTGAGTCCCTCCTCGGCTGTCTGGTGCCTGCCCACTGCTCCTCTGGGCCTCTGACCTCGGCATTCGCTGCTGCAGAGGGGCAGAGCAGGAAGATGGTCCTCCAAAGGGACCCAAGGTCCTTCACTATCGCTGACATATCACCTTCTTCCAGCTGCTCCAGGTCCCATACTCTGCCCTCACTATGTTCCTCAGTCAAGATCAGCAGGAGCGAGATTCGGCCACTGCCTACCGTGAGTCAGGAGGGGCCCCGGCCCCACTCTGGGGAGCACAGGCAAGCAGGGCCAGGGGGTCTCAGAGACAGGAAAATGAGCCCAGGACATACAACACAGCTAGTCAGTTAATAAACAATTATCAAGTGCCCTACTGTGTGTCAAGCACGAGAAATACAAAGAAAGGCAAAAGATCCGCCGGTTCTTGGGGCCGTGTTGGGGAGGAGGGGTCCAGGTCTCGAAGGGCTTTGAAGGCCAAGATAGAGCCATCTTTGCTCCTAGAGGCCATAGGCAGCCCCTGGAGGTTACTGAGGAGGGGTGGCTGGTCAGACCTGTGCTTTAGGAAAGGTAGCTTTGGTGTCTGAGGGGAGCACAGCCTGGACTGGGGGGAGACCTGAGGCAGGCACACGTGCCCCCCGTGGGCCATAGCCCAATCTGAGGGGATGAGGGCCTGCACGGGGTGGGGGGGGGCAGAGGGAGAAGGGGCAGATGACAGAGAAGCAACAGGGTGACAGACTGGTTGGAGAGAGAGGAGGGACACAGGGGTGGGGCCCCTCATGGCTGACCCAGCCCCTGCCCTGCCCCAGGGATGACCATGGAGATGGCTGGGACGCTCACTGGGGCCACAGTCCATGGCCTCATTGTAGCTGGTGCCCACAAGGCCCTCAGATGCCCCGAAGCCAACCTCACCAGCCCACATCTGTCTCCGGACTCCAGTATCTCCCCACACGCGGTGAGACACGGGCCCCTCGATAACGAGAGGGCAATGGAGGAGGGGCTCCCCCGGAGACCTGCTGGAGAGCTCGGGGCGGGGCTCCAGAGCCTTCCAGCCAGGCCACCTTGTGACCACAGGGTCCCTGCAGAGCCAGCTGTACATGATCGCCGCTGGGCTCATCGCAGGAACCTACCCCCTGTGCACGGCCCTGCTCGCCTTTGGGACCACAGAGAAAGACGGTGACTGTGGATGGGGGCGGGATTCCCGTGGGGTCTGGGGGCTCCACTGGGGGCAGGTCCTCCCTAACGGCCTGCCAGTTTCCGTGTGTGACCTCCAGATGTCTACCTCCTGGAGCAGCAGAGGATCTCCTTCTTCCAGGGGCTCAGCCACACCCTCCAGCATCAGCCATACCAGAAGCTTGTAGCTTCCTTCCTGTTCATCTCTGCCGCTGTTCAGGTAGCTCCAGTCACACAGATTCTGGACCCCAGGAGGGACCTTCATGGGATGCAGCCAGGGCCTGGGGGATGGGGGTGGGGTGGGTGCTGAGGCATGGCAGGCTAAGGGTACACTTGGGTTCTGCTGAAATTCGCAGCATCCCTGGGGGCTGGGCATGGGTCATAAGGACCAGGCCAAATGTGGGCTGCCCAAAGTCCCCAGACTCCTGTCACCCTCCAGGGAGAGTCTGTGCCTAAGCCAATGGTCTCCTGTAATGATGGCAGCCTTCTGTGGCATGACCCAGTGTCTTCTGAGTCTGGCAAAAGTGCCTGCCATGCTTGGGGGAAGAGCCCCAGCACAGACCCACATTGATAGCCATGGGTTTGTTCCCACACGCCCTCCCTCCAAGGAAGGCATTGCTAGAAAACTGGGATCGGACACCCAAGGCCTTGCGCCACATCATGAACAGATGGTCATTAGGGCCTGCTTCATGGGGAGCCCTGTGCCCAGGCTGGGGCTGTCCCTGCCTCCTGAGGGCTCGGTGCCCACCCACTCAGGGCCGAGGCTAGGGAACGTGGCCTCCAGCAGACTCCCCAAGGCGTCAGGGCAGGCAGTGGGCTTGAGGGCAGGACGCCTGGCCTCAGATCCTCTCTGGGCAAATCTCCCTGGCTCCTGGGGGCCAAGGGCCCTGGGACCACCCAACAGCCACCTTCCTCCTATCTCTGCAGGTTCAGCAGAGTTATCTTGTCCTGTTCTGCACCCATGCGGCCCCCCTGCGTAGCCACGTGCAGAGTCTGGTGCTGCTGGTGCTGGTGAGGGGGCCAGCTGGCGGGGGTCACAGTCAGAGGCCCTGGGTTGGGGCAGAGGCCTGGACCTTGCTCCTTGTCCCTCAGGAGGGAGCTTGGACACCCTCAGCAGTGGAGATGACTGGGTGGTTCCTCTGCCCCAGGTGGCAGCTGTCCTGAGCACCCCGTTCTGGGAATGGTTCCTGCAGAGAGTCGGGAAGAAGGCAGTGGCCTACGGGATTGGGGTGCGTGAGTGCAGAGGGGGCCCAGGCAGGGCTGCTGGTGGCGGGGGGGGGTGGCCTATGGGATTGGGATGCATGAGTGCAGAGGGGTCCAGGCAGGGCTGCCAGTGGGGGGGTGGCCTACGGGATTGGGGTGCGTGAGTGCAGAGGGGCCCAGACAGGGCTGCGGGGGGGGGGGGGAGGCCAGCCTCTGACAAGCTCCCCTTTCCCCAACACAGGCAATGGTACCCTCTGCGCTCATGCTGGCAGCGGCCCCTACTGTCCCCATGGCCTACACTGTGGCCTTTGTGTCAGGCACCAGCATTGCAGTGGCCTCGCTGCTGCCCTGGTAGGTGGCACTGGGCCATGGATCCTCCCTGGGGGGGCAAGCCCAGCTGCCTGGGAGGCTGTCCTGTCCCACTGCAGGGGGGCTCAGGACAGGTGGTCATGGGTCAGAGGTGCCAAAAGAGAGCCCAGCAGGGTGGCAGGAGGGTGGGTGTGGGCTCCTGAGTCGGGCAGGACATGGAAGGGCCAGCAGGGTCTGGGACAGGAATGAGGCCAGCCAGTGTCCACATAAACTCCAGGGGTCTCATTGGACCATGGGGGGCCGCACATAGCTTCTTGGCTAGACAGTGGCACCATGCGTAGGGAAGAGGGGGCGGGGGTGGAGGGCCACTGGGCTGGCCCAGGGTAGCAGCTGGTCCTGGGGATGGAATGGTCATCCTGCTCGGGGAGCTGCTCCCATGGGCCAAGCCCTGATCCTCTCCTCTGACCCTCACCACAGCCTTGGGAGGGAGGTGCTGCCATCCTGGTGTTATAGATAAGGACACTGAGGCAGGCTGCGGTGGCATGACTTACCCAGGGTCACACAGCTCCTAAGTGTTTAAGGGCACATTTGAACTCGGCTCTTCCTGACTCCAGGCCTGGTGGCCTACCCACCAGGCTCCCTCCGGGCGGCCTGGAGGACAGAGAGGAAGAGAGGGCGGGTGTGGGGAGGTAGGAGGAGCCTGGGAGCCGGGTCTGGGAGGGCCGAGGGGAAGGCCTGAGCCCCCAGCCCCAGCCCTGGCTCCCCAGGTCCATGCTGCCGGACGTTGTGGATGATTTCAGGCTCCACAGGCTCCCTCTGAAGGGCCTGGAGACCATCTTCTACTCCTCCTACGTCTTCTTCACCAAGCTGTCAGCAGCTGGGGCGTTGGGCATCTCCACCCTGAGCTTGGAGTGAGTGACTGGGCACGACCAAGGGGAGCAAGGGTGGGCATGAGGGAAGAGGGGCCCCCGAGGGGAGCTGAGTGACAGGGGGAAGAGCAGAAGGAAGGGGGCACGGGGATGGGGACCCCAGGGGTGTGGGGCAGGGGGTTGCAGGTTAGGGGGTGTGGGGCCCTAAAGGGAGCGGGGGGGAGGGGGCCCGGGGCCCCAAGGGGGGGTATCCTGCCCAGGGGCCACATCCACCCTTGGGGTCCAGAGGGAGCTGGCTGGGATGGAGGGTCTAAGGAGACCACCCTCCCGCCCCTGGGGCTAGGGAGCTCTCTCAGCTCCCATTCCTGGGAGTATTGGCTTCTGATGGTTGGGCAGGCACAGAGCCTCCTTTGATCCTCATAGCAGCCCTGGGAGGTAGATTCTCCTTTTCTTCCCACTATACAGATGAGGACACCAGAGCCCAGAGAGGCTCAGTTCCTTAGCCAAGGCCACACAGCCAGGGAGACTCTGAGCACTCCCAGGGGTCCTGTCACAGACCCCAGTCCCCACCCCCCCAGTTTTCTTCAGCCTGCAGGCCTGGTGTCTCCTAACCAACCCGAGGGCCCAGAACAGGCTCTACTGCTGAGGTCTGACCAGCGTGGAGGAGAGAGGGCAGGACCATCATTTTCTGTCCATTTTGAATGACTGACTACGACATTCACTTAGATGGAGCTTGCGACCCACTCAGACCCCCAGATCTTTTTCAGACATTTCCTGACCCTGCCCCCTTTCCCCCTTGCTGTGCTTGTGAATTTAATTTTTTGGACCCAAGTGCAAGCCTTGCATGGGTGCCCCTTGGTGCCTGCGGCTCAAGCCGGTCTAGATTCTTGGGGCTCGTGGTTCTGCCATCCAGGGTATTAACCCTACGCCCAAGCTTTGTGATGAATGTGCCCTCAGTGTGTTCTTCCAAGTCACTGATTACAACGTTAAACAGGGCAAAGGGAGACAGACATTTATATGCCCCAGCTGTGCCAGGCACCTCATTTGTCTCTCACTTCAATGCTCCCATGGTATAGCTGAGTAAACTGAGGCAGAGGTAACATGACTTGCCCAGGGTCACCTGGCTAGCCACTGTCTGAGATTTAAACTCAGGTCTCCTGGCTCCAGGCCTAGGGCTCTGGGCACTCTGCACCCCCATCAGTCCCTGGGCTACTGCAGACCATTGATGACTCCGCAATCACATAGGGTGTGCCTATTTCTCCAGCCCCCAGCTACCACCATTGGGTCCATATTCACCCATTTTGTCCACAAGGAGAGTGTGAGACCCTTGGTCATGCATCTGCTGAAAGCTGGGGCAATGGCTGATCTTGGTTGTCCCAGGTGGCCCCAGGAGGGTGACAGGGTAGCTCATGTTTGGGGCTCAGAGGCAGCTTCAGACATTCCCATTAGGTCCTGGCCAGGTTACTTGACTTGGATTTTCCCGTCTGAAAAATGGGGGTGATGTTGCTTTGGCCACTCCTTACAAATCTTTCAGTGTGGTAAAAATGGGAGGGACAATGGTGTCCAATGACCCTGATGGGAGCTCGTTCTTTCTGGGATGGGACTTCACCCAGGGCAATTCAGCAGTGGGGTATCCTTGCTCAGCATGGGGACCAGCTCTCCTTTAACTCCTGGAGTTCTATCCTTTCCAGTTTTCAGATCCCTCATTGTCCTTGCCAGAGAGAAGTAAGCCTTCCTTCTCTTGGTGCTCCACCCCAAGCAATGCCCTTCTCCCTCCTTGGATCCTTCTCAGAGAGGCAGTCTGGCCTGACCTGGCCTGACCTGCCACTAAGGAGCTGACCATGTGCAAGGAAGTCCTGCCTCAGACCATCCTGGCAGGCCCCTTTGCCTCCCAGTGCCCCCAGGAAACTCCTGAGACTGAGCTTTGGAGGAGGTGGGGAGCCCTGCTTGGGGGGTGGATGTAAGAAGTCTGGTCTGGTCCCTGTAGTTTAAAAAGTTCTTTTGGGTGCCTTTCATGTCCCTCGCTGACCAGAGCTCCTGCTGAACTCTACACCCCTGACTCTTTCCCTGGGGGGCCAGACCCCACTCTGGGCATTTGCTCTTGCTACCTGCCCTCATGTTCATCTTCTGGATACCCACGTTGGCCAGCGAGCTCCCTGTGCATTCACATCAGTCGATGTGGACAACTTTTCCTTTCCCCTCACTGGAGTTGTCTTCAGGATTTCATTCTTGAGCATCTCCTGTCCCTGAGGGCTGACTTGCCTTGAAGAATCTCTCAGCCTCTGGAAAATCACACTCCCCACATCAGTGGCACTTGGGCAGCTGTGCCCTGGTTTTTCTCTGCTCTATCAAGAACTCTGAGATAGAGTGCTCATTACCTCAGGATTCCCAGCATTCCCATAGAGGTAGGGAGAATTAGGTGAGAAATAGGATTGCTCCTGATTGATTCATCCACCTCTTGGAGGGTGAAATTATTAGTATGATAAGTCAAGGTGTTATTAGCTGTTCTTCTTTTGGCAAAAGTTAGAGAGGGGGAGAGAGAGAAGGAAGAAGAGAAGGAGGGGGCAGGAAAGAGGAAGAGAGGAGAGAGCTAGTAGTAAGAGAGAGGGAGGGGAGAGAGAGAGAGAGAGAGAGAGAGAGAGAGAGAGAGAGAGAGAGAGAGAGAGAGACAGAGAGAGAGACAGAGAGAGAGACAGAGAGAGAGAGAAAGAGAAAAACTCTCCTCAGCAGAGTCTGGATAAACGAAGCTCCCTATCATTCCCAATGTATGCCTGTGTGCCAGGCTGGGAACCTGCTTCCCAAACTTTTCATCTATGTCTTCTTTATGTCCAAATGGGTCTGTGGTCTCTTCCAATGACAAAACCACTTGTACCAAATCACCCAGTTCTCTCCCCCATGCATCCCTCCTGTGGTTCCTGGATCTACTCACAGGGATATATTTTCTCAAGACAAAGTATTCCCCTGTGGGTTCCTATAATTTCTTTTGAATAAGTCTCTCCATCCAGAGCCACATCCCAGCTGGAAGGGTGAACCCCCCGAATCTCAGTGAGACGGCTGTGAAGTCTGGTTTGGCTCCTGGGCTTAGGGCCATGAGTACATGTGCACTTGGGTTCAGACCCTCTCTAGGCATGGGCTTTATGGGATTTTGTCTCAGGTTTGCAGGGTACAAGGCTGGTGCCTGTAAGCAGTCTGACAAGGTGGTCATCATGCTCAAAGTACTGATCGGCGCTGTCCCCACCAGCATGGTGTTGATAGGTCTGGCCATTCTGTCTGTTTACCCCATCACTGAGCAGCGGCGCCAGGAGACTGCCCACAGGCTGGAGATGCTGAGGTGGGCACCTCCATCAGCAGGTCTGTGAGACCACACAGAGACATGCTCATGGATACATGAACTCAGGCACACACACGAGTACATGTACACGGGGAATTGCAGGCAAACATGCAGCTGCATGCATGTGTGACCACCTCTCCCCCCTTCAGTGGGGAAGATTGGTTCTGCTGACCCTCGGCACAAGGAGAATTCAGAGCTACTCAAGTAGGATTTCTTAGATACCCCTCATGGGTCAGGCACTGAGCATAGAGGGACAAAACTAGACCAGCCCACCAGTAGCTGGCGTCCTCCTGGGCAGTGGCTGCGGAGGCATCAGATCAGCAAGTACCACCCGCAGCCAGGACATGGCTGGGAGACCTTGGTTATGAGCCATAGACCCTGCCTTGGACACAGAGATGAGGGAGAGGGCCAGGTTTGGGGCAAAGTGAGGTGAAGGATGTCTATGGGTTGTCTGATTTGAAGTGCCCAGTGTCCACCTGCAGTCAGGAGAGAGCTCAGGGCCAGAGGAATGGGTTCTGGAATCTGCTGCATATGAGAGCATACTCCATGGAAACAGAGGAGCTCCTCCAGTGAAGCCATCTGGAGGGAGGAGAGAGGATGGCACAGGCCAGAGCTGCCAGGGACACCTGTGGTTAGAGGCCATGGTCAAGAGGAGGATCTGGCCCAGGAGACAGAGGAGTGGTCAGAGAGGGAGGAGGAAAACCAGGAGAGAGGGTGTCCTGAACACCAAGAGAGAAGAGAGGGTCAGGGGAGAGGGTGACCAGCAGGGGCCGAGGCCGCAGACGGGTTGGAGGAAAGGCCATTGGGGTCTGACAGCTAAGAGGTCGTCGGTCACTTTGGAGAGAAGCCAATTATGAGGCAGCGAGACACAGGGGAGGAACTGCATGCAGACAGCCTTTTCAAGCTTGGCCATGACGGGATAGATACAGGGCTCAGGGGATGGCAGTGTCCGGTGAGGGTTTCTTCAGGATTTGGGAGACCCAGACATCTCCACAGGCAGCAGTGAGGGAGAGGACAGTCATGGACAGAATAAAAATGAGACTGATGTGCCATCTACAGTGGCCTTGGGCTAGCACTGGAGGAGCTGGCCTTGGCCAGGGAGGGGGCCCCCTCCTCCGGGCTGGGAGCAGTGTTTGGGGTGGGCGTGGAGGCATCCACAGAAGGGCAGTGGCCACCTTCCGCAAGCAGGAGCCCTTTCCCATGCTCAGCTTTCTTCTCCTCTCACAGGAAGGAGGTGACCATGTCCAGGAACCCCAGGCCCAGGGAAGGCTAGGGTGGAGCTGCTACTCTGGCCACAAGTCCCTGAGCCCAGCTGTGCAGCACCAAACCTAGCAGAGGCCTCAGAGTCTGGCTCTCTGCCCAGGTTCTAACCCAGCCTGGGCTCTAAGAAGGAATTAGGGCCAGGCATTTGCAGTGGGAAGGTAAGCCCAGGACAATGCTGCTGTGGGGCAGCCTTCCACGGAGCCTGGCAGCCTGGGGCCAGATCCAGAGCTCCCACACCCAAGGAGCCCAATGCAGCAGCCCCTGGCTGGAGCCTGAAGGCCATTCCCATCTTCCTCCCCCTCAGAAAGGCCAAGGTGTTTGTCTCCTAAACCTCCTCCCCCTCACCCCGCTTGGCTGTTCCTGTAAAGGCAGCACCAAACTCCCACTGCCCCAGAATCACTGACTTCCCCAACAGTTCCCCCAGCCCCACCCCCACTGCCACATCCAATATGGCACCAAGCCTCAACTTTCACCTCTGCAGCATCTCTCTCCAGTGCATCCCTCCTCTCCTCTGCCCCTGCCCCCATCCTCATGCCTGGCTGTGGCAGCAGCTGCTGGGGGGCTGCCTGCCCACGTCTCTCCCCACTCCAGTCCACCCTCTAGCCACCAAAGGGATCTTCTTAAAGCACAGATCTCACTGCATCACTCCCACCACCCCGATAGCTCCCCATCACCCTGGGATCAAACACAAGACGCCCTGCTTGGCCTTCAAAGCCCTTCCTGACATCCCCTACTCCTCCCTTCCGGGGCTCCAAACACCTGACTCCCCAACACATCCTCTTTGGTGCGGTGACCAGGCCTCCTGGCTGCCCCAGGCCGGGACCACTCTCCTCTGCTCTGACCACTGACCTCCCTGGCCTCCCTCTTCTGCCCAGCCTCCTGCCAGGGCCTCGCCATTTATCCTGGATGTAGCTTGTCCCCCTACCCTACCCCCACCCCCACCAGTAGATGGTAAGCTCTGCAAACGCAGGGACTGTCTTTCCCTCTTTGTATCCCAGGGCCCCGAACACAGTAGGTGCTTAATAAATGTTTACTGGTTGATTACCTACCAAAGGCCAGCATTCCAACTGCTTTTCTCAGGTTTCAGAAAGGTCACAGCTTTGCAGAAACAGATGTAGAAGGGGTTGTGTGCACCCACACACCCCAAAAGCATACACTGTTACATGTGTGACCTTTCCTGATTAAAAAAAAAAGAAAAGGTGGATTTATCCTGCAGCAGGTACGGTCTCCACCAGAGGGGCTGGGCTCACTTTTCTTAGTGGGTCTTGAACCTGTCGGCCCAGGGGCTGAGGGCTGAGGTCACTGATGTAGCTGCCTAGGGCCCCAAGGGCAAATGCCCCCCGCCCTCAGGAGGACCCCAGCTGAACGCATGCCATGTCCTAGCTGGACGTCCTCCTCCCGCTCCCCGCTGGACGGTCTACGAGGAGCACACGTCCTTCTAATTCAGAACGTGGAGCCCTCGACGCCCCGAGTCAGACCTGGGCTGCACAGACGATGCTGCTCTTTTTTCTTCCTTTTTCTTCCCTTCTTTTTCAAAATTGATTTCTTTTAAACGTCAGTCCTAAAACTTAAATCCAAAGTAAGCCGAGAAAGAAAGAAGCTTTGCCACGTGCGCAGCAGAGCGGGAGAGGATTCGGCGGAGACAGCGAGAAAGGCCCCTTTCTGGAGAGCCCGGGGAAGAAATCCTTGGCATCGGTGTAGGTGTCGTTGTCGTCGTCGTTGTCTGCGTCGGCATCCTGTTTCCAGCCGCCGGGCTTTCTTTTGTCCCCTGCTCTGCACTCTCTACCTTCTGCGGTTTTTCTTCCTTCCTCCCCCCTCCCCGCCACCCACGGCTTCGATTAAGCAGGGACACACACGCACACACACACACCCATGTGCACATGTACATTGTACACGCTGCACATTTACACACGTGCATGCACCAGCCGCACAAGCCTGTGTATGCATACATATACATGCGCATGCACACACATACATATACGTAGAGATCTATAATCACACGCATATCCAGACATACCCATTCATGCGCATCTATGCCAGACAGTACCATCCCTGTCCGTCCTGTCTCTGAGGGTGGAGAACGTCTTCCTTCGTAAGTCCAAGTCTTTCCGTATTTTTCTAAGTCTGCCAACTCATTATTTCCTACACCACAGCAGTATTTTGACCTTCCACTGTCTAGTTATAAACAATATCGATTGATATGGCTGACATAGGGTGTACTTTCCCTATTTTTCTCTTTCAGTTGAATCTGTGTTAGCTTTAACTTTGCCTGAGATGATTACTACACTTTTTTCCTCATAAATTCTACTCCTGATCTTTACTTCATGTTTGTGCATATCTCTTATGTCCCATCCCTCCTGACTCTCTGCTTTACTTCTGCCCCGTGCCTTGCCCTCCTGTTACTTAACCTACCGCCCATCCAAAGATCCCTCCCTTTTTCTCTCCCCCTCCCTATTCCCTTAGCCTTTTATTTCTTTCTGAATTTAGAGGACTCTTACGCCCTTCTGGATATATGTGTATTGTTCCCTGGAACCCATTCCCAATGAGAGTTCAATTCTAAAATAGCAGCCCCCCTCGCCCGTCTCATCCCCGAGTCCGTTCCTCCTCTTGCACCTCATTTGCATGAGATAATTACTTTTTACCTTTCTCTGCACCGTTTGCTTTTCAGTATTGCGTCCTACTCAACTCTACTGCAGTCCCTCTTTTGAACTACCCAGTTACTGACGATGGTCTTAGACATACAGGTTCCGTTCTTCATACAAAACCAAATACTCTGTCCTCCGGTCCCTTGTAATTAGTCTTTAATGTTTACTTTGTGTTTCTCTTGATTCTTATATATCAAATTTTCTATTGATTTCAGGTCTTTTTGCAACAAAAATCCTGAAAGTCTAGCAATTCGTTGAATATCCATTTTTTTTGTCCAGGATTACACTTAACTTTGCCATGTGTGATACTTTGGGCCACAGCCCCATTCTTTAACTCTCTGATATATTATCCCAAGACCTGTGGTCTTTTAGGGTTGCTACAGCCAGGTCTTGTGCGTTTCTAATTGTGGCTCTGCCGTATTTGGGTTGGTTTTTTTCTCTTGTTGCTCATAATATTTTCAGCTTGAGCTGGGGGATTCAGAATCTAGCTCTGATATTTCTGTGTTTTCCTCGCAGACTCTCTTTCAGGTGGTGATTGGTGGGTTTTCTTCTGTTTCTACTCCCCCCCTTGTTCTAGGGCCTCAGGACAACTTTCCCGCGCTATTTCTGGTATTGTTGTTCCGAGACTCTTTTTTTGATCATAGCTTTCAGGTAGTCCAATTACTCTTACGTTTTCTCTTTTTTGTCTGTTTTCAAGACCAACTATTTTTTCTTGTAAGATGTTTCACCTTCTTTTGTATTTTTTCATTCTTTACATTTCATTTTGTTATTTCTCGGTCTCATAACTTGGCTGGCTTCCCCACCCAATTCTGATTTTCAAGGAGTCATTTTCTTCCTTAAGATTCTAGATCTCCTTTTCTAGTTGTTGACTTTCTTTTCATAATCTTCTTGTTTTTCTGTTTAAAATTTTTTTCCTCAGTCTCTCTCATTTGATTTTTAAAGTCTTTTGAAAGTTCTATTAATTCTTTTTGAACAGGTGACCATTTGACATTATTCTTTGGGGTAGAAGGAGCTTTTTTTTTTTTTTGCTTCAATACCTTCCTCTGAAGTAGAGCCTCTGTCTTCTCTATTCTCATAAGTATCTTTCTGTGGTTGGGTTCTTCTTTGCCTGTTCATTATTTTTTTTAAATTTATAGCAGTTTATTATTGCAATCACCTTTAGTCCTAGGGTATGGGAATAGTGTCTCTGGCCTCAGATTCTCCTTGAGTTTTCCCTTCTGGCCTGGAACTGAAACCAAGACCTCTGCCCTTCTGTAAGTGCCCACAACCAGTGCATCCCTGTCCCACTGCTTCTGCACTCATCAGGGGTGAGCTGGTTCCTTCTTGTCCAGAGCCCTCTTTCAGCAGCACACTGGGTCTGGTGTCCCTTATCAGCAGAGGTTATCTCAATCTTGCCCCAGCCAAATTCCTGTGGCTGAGGCTGAGGTTACCTCCTACTCCAGCTAGGTCCAGGCCTACCACTTGATGTTTCAGCAGAACCAGCCTGGAGGTGTTTATTCTTCACAGGGACCAAATCTCAGATCTTCTCAGGAGGACCACTGTTCTGTCCCAATTCTTGTTTGTTTTTACCACTCTACATTCACCCTGAGGTGAATGTCTTGTTTGTGGGGGAAATCTGGGGAGCTTGAAATTTATTTGACCTGCTTGGCCATCTCCCCAGAATCCTCTCAGAGATGTCACTCATTTCTGAAATCATGATAATTTCCGAACGTAACTACCCTCTTTGCAACACACAAAAATGGATGCTTCCAATAGATAGAGCTTAATGTGTACCAGGCATAGTGCTAAGTGCAGGAGACACAAAGACAAGCAAGCAAGAGAGTCCCTACCCTCAGGAAGCTTACATTCTAATAGGGGAAGACAACACATAAAGAAGAACTGGAAAACGGGAGGGAAGGAGGGAGAGTGACAGTACTGTGTGGGATAAAGAGATCCCTAAAACAATTACTCAGAGATGTCTCAAGATGAAAGTAGGTAAAGGTTTCTTTATTAGAATCTCGCAAGAAGCAGGCAGTCCAACCCCTGAAAAATGTCCAGGGCTGGAGGGCCATCTGACAAGAGCAGAAGAGCTAATTTTGTGCTAGCCAAGTGAGTGGAGGTAGAGTTTGGGAGGGGTTTCAGGGTGAGTCTTACACAAAGCAAAGAGGTTAATGGCTAAATTTCACAAGCTAATGGATCTGCTATTTTTGAGGAGTTATATTACTGATAGTTCAAGGCTGGCCACTAAAACAAAGAAAGTAAACATTTCTCCACTTAAAGAATGCTTTTAAAAGGATTAACTATAGAATCAATGGTCTCAGGGAAAATATTTTTAGGCTGGGGGCAGGGGAGAGACAGAGTTAATACTTCATGGCTGGGGAGAAATATAGCTTTTACAACTTATTTGCACAGGCTTACTAATGTTACAT
>CM053581.1:427050-475188 GCA_028627135.1 Pseudochirops cupreus | reverse complement strand
GGGGGGGGGGCCTGCGGCCAATGTCCAGAACTTAGCAGATGCCAGATCCAAGGGGGTGTTGGGTAGCACTTCGGGCAGTGGCTGGTAATCACCCTGAGCCATCATGGAATGCACTCAGCCTAGAAGACACAAATCTAGCAGAGAGATTAAACAAACAAGAGCCAAAAGCAGGTAGGAGAAAAATGACCAGAAGTAGAGTGAGCCTGGGCTAGTATAATCCATTACTCAGACTATTTAACTGTCCCCCATAAGACATTCTTCACTACCATAACTGTAGACCTTAAACAAAAGAGGTTTCTGACTTACACCTCACAACTGAATAGCAGACATATATCCTTGTTTCACAAAGCTTGTCTATCCTCCAATTGGAAGAAAGAGATACTTCAGGAATTGAATCTTTTACATATACACTCAGTTACAGATGTTAACTTTTGCTTAGTTCATGGAATAACTACAAATTCATATTGGAACAGCAAGAACTATTCTGCTTTACAACTTATTACATCAATTTAGCAATACTCAATTGAAAACTTTGTAAATCTTCAGAAATTGTCACATAAGAGCTTTCAAACATCTTTTCTAACAGTAAGGGAAAATACCAAAGGTGCATAGAAATGGTTCAGTTTTCTAGCCATGCAAGGCGAGGCTTATATTACAATAAAGTTTCACAAACAGTTACAACATTGCATCAAAAATCCAAACCTTTGATCTTATTACTAAACATGCTCAAGTTTTGAGTTTCCATGATAAAGAAATCTTTAAAAGCCAATCTTATACCTATATAGTTTCAGAAGAATCAGTCTGATCCTGTTCCTTTCCTCAAACTTTTAGAATCAAGTTACAAATCTTTCTGCTTTCTAAAAATACTTCCTCACACACTCTCAACATACTTAAACCTTTTAAAACTAATGTCAACTACCTGGAGACAGGGGCTTGGATAAACCTCATTTGTCTCCAAACCCTCTTATCTGTCTTTCCAAATCCTTCAAACAAACCATTATTTACCCTTCCAAAATCTCTCAAACCCATTATTCAGTTTATTCAGCTTTCCTTTACATTTATTAACCACAAAACAAGATAGCTCATATCTTTTACTGACTTCTTGCTTTGATCATTGAAACTTGCTATACAAGGGATAAGCAGGGACATATGACATTCCAAATATGACAGGATAAAATATCCTTGGCTCTGTTTAAATCCAGGTAAAGTCACAGATTTCCATCCATGCAGTATCAGTGCCACCTCATAGCTAGATTCAGGAAAAGGTGGGCACATTCCTTTTCAAAGGAATTTCATGGTTTTGACCAAAGGAATCCCATTCTAGGTGAGGCTAAAATTGTTCCTTCGGCTTTTACCAAATGTAGACTTCCACCAGTATTTAACAGCCTAGGATCACATCCCTCTGAGCAGCTTGTGGTCTTCAATGTAGGTGACTATACCCAAATTCAAACTCCAAACAAAATTTAGTTATGGTCCCAAATGCCTTTTACCTCAAACAACAAGCTTCACTAATCACAGCTTAGAGAGAGTTCTTCTTATTTATTTATTTTCCTTATTTGATTCCTTATGGCACGGAGGCCCAAGGCTTATACTTTAGCAAATGAGAGACCACACTTAGTCCTACACAGTACCAAGGGAGAAAGGCAGCAGGTGAAGAACTGGAAAGTCCAGAGATTGAGTCAGGCCCCGAGTGAGTGAGCAAGGTGGTCAAGGCTAAGGATTCACCAGTCAGAAGAGTAGAAGATCACTGGCCTGACTGCTCAGTCTGGCCTGTGGCAGAGGGGTCAGGGGAGATCCTGTAACAGAGAAAAACCATTCAGCAAAATCCCCTGACAACAGCCATGGAGTCTGCATCTCTTCCAAGAGAAGGGAGGCATGTTTCCTCATGTGCTCTTCAGAACTATATCTGACTGCTCAACTGAGTCTGTACTCTGATGCTCTGAGGGGTCTTCTCAGTGCCATTATCCCAAATCCCATGCATGTCTTCCCCTAGCTCTGCTCACTTCACTCTGCCTCGGGTCACAGAAGTCATCTCAGGCATCTCATATTCTCATTTCTTAGGATGCAGTAATTCCACTCCATTCCCACATCATCATTTGTTTGGCCATTCCTTAGTCAGGAGATATTCCAGGGATGCTTTTTAGTCACTCTCCCTGCGAAACATGCCTCCCCAAACTGTCGTCCCTCAGGGTTCTGTCCTGGGCTCTCTTCTCCATCTACCCTACTTCATTTGATCTCATCAGTTTCCATGGGTTTAATGCTCACCTCTATGCTGATGATTTCCAAGTCTGCTCATCCTGCCTCAACCTCTCAGCTGACATCCAGTCTCTCATCTTCAACTGTCTTTCAGATATCTCCTACTGGACATCTTAAACTCAATATATCCAAAACAGAAATCATGATCTTTCCCCTAACCTGCTACCTTCACTATCACTGAAAAGATTCCCCACCCTCCTCCCAGTCCCTCAGGTTCCCAACCTAAGAGTCATTCTGGGCTCCTCACCATCTCTCTCACCATCTCTCTCATCACCCTTACCCAATTTGGTGCCAAGGTCTGTCAGTTTCACCTTTGCAGTCTCTCCTGTCAATTTCACCTCTCCCACATCTCTGGCTGATTTTACTTATGCAGGCTCTCTTGTCAACTTCACCTCTCCAGCATCTCTGGTCAATTTCATTTCTGGAGCCTCTCTTGTCAACTTCACCTCTCCAGCGGCTCTGGTCAGTTTCATCTCCGGAGACTCTCTTGTCAATTTCACCTCTCCAGTGGCTCTGGTCAGTTTCATTTCTGGAGACTCTCTTGTCAATTTCACCTCTCCAACATCTCTGGTCTATTTCATTTCTGCAACATCTTTTGGATATGCCCTCTTCTCTCCTCTAACTCTGCCCTCACCTGGTGCAGACCCTCATCACCTCATGCCTGGACTACAGCAATAGTTGCTGGGGGATTTGCTGTCTCAAGTCTCCCCCCGACTCCAATTCATCCTCCTTTTAACCACCAAAGTGATTTTCCCAAAGTACAAATCTGACCATGTCACTCCCCTACTCAGTAGTGGCTCCCTACACTCTCCAGGAGCCAATACAAATTCCTCCATGTTAAAGCCCTCCATTATGTGGCTCTCTCCTTCTTTTCCCATTCAGAAGCTTTTCCTGATAACCCTTAATGCTAGTGCCTTCCCTCTGAGACGATGGCCAGTTTATCCTGTATGTATCTTATTTGTACACAGTCATGTTCATGCTGTCTCCCCCATTAGACACTAAGCTCCTTGAAGGCAGGGACTGTTTTTGCCTGTCCTTGCATCTCCAGCTCTTAGCACGTGATTGGCATGTAGTAGGTACTTAATAAATGGCTGCTGACTGTCTGGCTTACTGGTGTTTCCCAGTGGGTCTGAGGAGAGGCAGACATTATGAACAGAATGTCTGGTTCCAGGAACTGTTTCTGGGACTCTCCAGAGCTTATCACTAACCATGGGGCCTGCCAGCATGACCCCATCCCCTCATTGCCCCCATTTGAGGGTATAGCCTAGACCAGAGAGGGGTCACCACCCCCAATCTCTTTCCTAGGCCACACTAGACTCACCAGCTGAAAAAGCTAGACCTGGGGATGGGTCGGTAGAGAAAATGGGGCTCAATCCTCTTCCCAGGTAACATGGCTGGGGTGGCCCCACCCTCAGCCCCAGGCCTTCTTTCCCCTGGCCAGATGCTATGGCCTTGATTCCTGGGAGGAATCCTAAGGTGTTCTGACCTGGGTCCATGGAAGCAGGTTAGTGAATTGGGGAGTTTTTACTCACAAGTTGTCCTGACCTAGGAATGCTGAGCTGTGCCATGTTTTGTGACTCACCCCAGGGAAGGTTTAGCACAGATGTGTGGGATGGATAAGAGCTGCAGATCTCCTGGGAGGGTGTGGGGGCCCTCTCAGATATCCAAGGCAGGGAGGGAAACCCCCAGATACATGACCATGAGGCAGGAAGGCTTCCTGAAAATGGGAAGGTTGGAGGCCTGCCTGGGTCTACAGGATCTGGGTGATCTGGGCATACCCTTCAGGCCCCTGAACCACAGAGTGATAATGTGGTGGGAAGTAAATCCCACACTTAGGCCAAGTTCTCAGCATTCAAACTCTTGAACAAATGGGCTCCCATTAGCCCTTCCCTTTCAGCATCACAGACCGTGGACTGGAAGGGCTCTCAGATGCCATCTAACCACCCCCTTGTTTTGGAGAAACAGAAAACTCAGAAAACTGAGGTGCCAGGATCTAGCTTCCTTGAAGTCCCCACTAAATCCCACCTTCCACAGGAAACCTGCCCCAGCTGCTCTTCATTCCAGAGCTTTGCCTCTTGGTCATGTCCCATTTCCCCTACAAATATCCTGCTCTGTTGCCATTTGTTTGGATGTGGTCTCCCCCATTAGACTGTAAGCTTCCCGAGGACAGGGTCTGAGGTCTTTGTCTCTCTGGCTCTTGGCATAGCCCCTGGCAAATGGGAAGCACTTAATGTTACTGACCGACTGACAGATTGACTCTGCCTCCATGCTCGGCAATGCTCTCTTTTATAACTGGCTTTGGACATAAGGAGAAGGGAGACTACTGGGACAATCAGCAGATTCAGTGCCCTCTATGTGAAAGCTTCCCTCTCTCCCCCAGGCACTTGTGAGATGTGGGTCACTCACCAGTGTAGGTGTGGGCAGCCCTCCCCATTAGGGCGTGGACCAGAGAACTTTATTAATAATTATTATTATTTTGGAGGGGGGAAGGCAAGGCAGTTGGGGGTTAAGTGATTTGCCCAAGGTCACACAGCTAGTGAGTGTGTCAAGTGTCTGAGGCTGATTTTGAACTCAGATCCTCCTGACCCCAGGGTCAGTGCTCTACTCCCTGTGCCACCTAGATGCTCCTTTATTAATTTTTTTTAAGTAGAACATTTATGGAATGCTCACTCAGAATGGACATCATTTTTATTCATCGAACTAAAGAAATCAAAATTTATTTTAATAAGCATAATCTCATACATGATACAAGAATTCAAATTTTAAAAATAAGATGGTAGCACACAGGAAATCAAAAGACAAAGCCAATGATTTTGGAGACAGAAGGGCTTGGCACCTGGAGCTCTGTTCTCCTGCCCATACCCTCTGACATTTTATTCCTGAGGGTGGAGATGGCCAGGGGTGGCTGCTTACCTCAGGAAGGACTCCAGAGCACAGTCTCCCAACCATCTACCTCTCTCAGGCCTTGAACCCTCAGATTCATTCACAGAAGAGTGTACGGAGTGCCTCTTAAGACAGTGTAAATAGCCCAGGGAGGGTAGGTGAGCCCCAGGTCTTATCAGATGCAGACCCCTAGCTCCTCTGGAAGTGTCCTGGGCTAGTGGCAGAGACAGGACCAAGTCTGGGGAGAGGTGAAGGTCCCCTGCACCGGCCCAGAGGAGTCTCCCCCACACAGAGCATGTCTTTGTAGAGGACCTGGATTCTTTCTTTCACCCTCACCCATCACCAGGCTTAGCTACCATTGGCTCAAACAATAGCCCCCACCACCCCTTCCTTCTCTCTCCTACAAGGGTCCAGCATACCTAAAGGCTTCTCTCATTGTCCTATCCTAGACAACAGGTAGGGAATCTCGCTACCTTCATCAGAACACTGGAGAGCAGAATGCTGCAGAGTGTGAGAGGGAGGGAAAAGGGCACCTGTACCATTAGAGCTTGAAAGCGGATTTGAGGCTCTTCCCAGATGTCCTCTCAAGCTGGCTGCTCTGAGAAGGTATCCCACAGTGACAAAGCAGAGGACATAGGTCATGTTTAAGGGTGCTACTACAAAAACAGGAAAGAGTTATGCTGTCTTCCCAGACCCTGGAGCCACAAGAACTCATCCACTCTGGTCAGCCTAGAGGCCTCCTGATGCCAGAGAGCAACATCACTCAAGAACAGCTTGGACAAGAAACGGGAGTCTCCAGGAGCACAGGCTCGAGACTGAAGAGGAAGACGGGTTTGAGGTGGACAACTGACCAAGAAGGTGGTGTCTGAGAATGGGGTTTAGGTTTCTAGACCACAGCTTCAAATATAAGTCATAGGCTCATGGCCTGAAATGGCTGACAAACAGGTAGCAACTGCCAGGTGGTTGACAACCCTATTTTTAAAATAAAAAGGACAGAAGGGAAGACAAGACTCCCTCTGGACACCCACCAAAGTAGACACCATAGGGAGGAGCCACCCCATAGCAAGAACAGTGGCCAAGACACCCAGACATTCATGAGTGACAAGATCCAAGAAGGGAGAGAGTAGAAACCCCCAGCCTCCTGAGACTGGGCACAAGGTAATATCCAAGAAGAGCAGGAGGGTCTAACACCAGTGGGAGGAGAGCCCACATACTGGGAAGGGAAAGGCAACAGAGCACAGGCCAGGAACCAGGGCAGGGAAGGGAAAAGTTCACCGAGGAGATGGCACAGAGTAGAGGAAACATGGCAACCAGGTGCGGACCCATGGCATCCCATCATCACCCTGGCGTCTGCTGGAGCAATTTCCTCCTCCCTTCCTCCCTCCTCTCCTTCCTCTCTCCCTTCCTCCCTCCTCTCCTTCTTCTTTCCCTTCCTCCTTCCTCTCCCCCTCCTCCCTTCCTCCCTCCTCTCCTTCCTCTCTCCTACCTCCCTTCCTCCTTTCTCTCTCCCTCCTCTCTTCCTCCCTCCTCTCCTTCCTCCTTTTTCTCTCCCTCCTTCCTCCCTCCCTCCTCTCCTTCCATCTCTCCCTCAAGCATACCACCCCTTCCCCACCAATCCCTTCTTGACTTGCCCACAGGATATTTTCATCCTTCAAAAGGCAGAGGAAATCACAAGGGGAACAGGGAGGGAACAGAGATGCTCAAAAATGGACTTCTGAGGTCACAAAGGAACACAGTTTTGCTGAGGAGGAAGAATGGGATTTCTACCGGTGTGGCTACAAAGGGAACTCCCCAAGGCCTGTTGACTTCACCTCTATAGCTTCTCTGGTTGATTTCACGCCCCACACACCCCCTTCTCTCCTCTGCCCTGCCCCCACCCTGGCACAGGCCCTCATCGTAGCTGAGGGTGGGGAGAGGGTCTGCCTGCCTCAGGCTTTTCCCACTGCAGTCCTTTCTCCATCCTAAAGCACAGGTCTGACAGCATCACCCCCTGTGCCTTGCACCCCAGGAGCAAGTACAAAGCACCGTGTTTGGCCTTCAAAGCCCTTCCTTACCTCTCCCCTCCCCTAACTCTTCAGGCTTCTTCCACCCTACCCATTACCTCCTACTCTCCCAGGCGGTGACCGTGGCCTTGTGGCTGATTCAGGCACCAGACCCTCTGGTCTCCTAACACCAGACTTTTGCCCAGGCTGTGCCTCCTACCTGGAATTCTCTTCTGCCTCTCAGAATCCAGAGTTTCCCTCAAGACTCAGCTGAGGAGTTGCCCCTCCCCCAGAGCTTGCTCGTCTTCATTTCATGAACATTCCCATGTGCCATGTCCCCAGAGACTGCAAGCACCCTAAAGGCACTGACTGTTTTGGCCCTTTGTATTCCCAGGTCAAGCACAGTGCCTGGTACATTATGGGGTGGGGCAGACCTAGAACACGCCTACTATGTGCTGGACACTGGGTGAGATTTCACAAATCCTCAAACCACCCTGAGAGGGACGTGCTATTAGGACCCCATTGTACAGGTGAAGAAACTGAGGCAGACAGTGGCGATGGGACCCCTCCCCCCCAGGGTCACCCAGCCAGGTGAGGCCGGATTTGAGCTCTGGCTGCTTGGCTCTCAGACAGCCCAATCCAGAGCTTCCTGAGCTGGCAGGGGTTGGCTGGCCTCTCCCATGGCCCCTCAGACCACATGGCAGTCACACGGAGAGAGAGAGGGAGAGAGAGAGGGAGGGAAGGAGGGAGGGAGGAAGGCAGAGAGAGAGACAGAGAGACAGAGGCAGAGAGAGACAGAGACAGAGACAGAGAGAGAGGGAGAGAGAGACTCAGACTCCTTGGCGGTGGCAGCAGCATGACCAGACTTTATTGTTCCTGTCTCTTTGCAAAGTGACGCATGGGCCCATTTCAGGCCCGCCTGTCTCCGAGAGCGCAGACATATCAGCGCTGTAGAACAGCCTCGCACAGATGTAGGTCCCACTCAGGTGCAAACTCCCGCTCAGCAGATGGAGGCTGACTCACTGGGTAGGAGAATCCAGTCCATGGCTGCTACCATCACGGATAGTGATCTCCTGGGAGGCCGAGAATGTTAGCGGGATGAAGCCCTCACTGTCTGCGGAAAGAAGGATCCAGAGGGAGCCTGGAATGCCAAGAGAGGGAGGTCAGAGGCCAGGAGCACCCTCCTCTAGAGCTACCCCCCCAGACCTTGCTCCTAGCCCAGGGGCTCCAGTGGGGTTCAGTGGAAGCCAAAGGGGTGCGGTATGGAGGGAAGGGCAGAGTCCAGGTTTCAATGGCTGACGACGCAGAGCGGGGTCTGCAGAAGGGACCCCACTTCAGCTGAGAGCAAAGGCAAGGGCATGGTTCTGCAAGTCAGATGCCCCGTTCTCAGGCCAGAGCCCAGCCTGGCACCCCTGGAGACTTCACTTGACAACATGCCTCATGCCAGGCCGCACCAAGCTGCAGCTGAGCACACAAAGATGACAAACAAACTCTTCCTGCCCTCAGACAGCTTCCCTTCCCCAGCACCCACCCTGGCTGTCCACATTTCTGGGGCCCATCATCACTTCTGAACGTCACTACTTCCTGATGCAAAATGAGACATGGGCAGTTCAGGGAGACCCTACAGCCATGGCTAGAGACAGTTAGAGGCAGGGTCCTGGCTCCAAGGTCTCCTGCAAGGCCACCCTTGTGGGAGCGGACAGAGGCAGCGATCTCAAAGATCAGCCTGAGGCATTCTGGACCTATAGCTGAGAGCAGGGCCTGGGTCAGAAGACCTCAGCGTCCTCTCCTGTGAAATGTGGCATGTGAGCGGGAAGGGCCTGAATCTGGGCGGTTCACAGGAGTGATCACACTTCCTTCCCACCTTCTCTATCAGCCTGTCACCACGGCCACCTCTGCCCATCCACACAGCTCACTGGCTCCAGGCTTAAGAATCTCCTCCAGCTACATCCCATGCCTTCCTCCCCTCTTCCTCAATTCTGTCTCTCAGGATGAAGTGGCCTCACTCCTGGCCAAGGCTGACCCCACTGCTGCACCAGAGATCTCCTGCCTTCTCCCCTCCTCCAGCAGTTCACCCCCTCTGCCATCCCCTCTTCACTTATTTTTAGTCTCTTCCTCTCTACTGGCTCCCATAGACATGGCCAGGCGTCCCTATCCTGAAAAACCCTTTCACGCCCTTCCATCTCTGCTGGCTATTGTCCCCCATCTCATCTGCCCTCTGTGGCTGAGCTCTCCAAAAGGCCATTTACACTAGGAACCTCCACTTTCTCTCTCCTTCAAACAAGCTTTTATCCTTCCAGCAAAATCGCTCTCTCCAAAGTGACCAGTGATCACCTAGGGACCACCTCCAGTGGCCTTTTCTCAGCCCTCCTGCTCCCTGAGCTCCCTCTGGGTGGTCTCTTTCCCTATTGGTCACTCTCATCTCTCCAGGGGTTCAGGACCCTGGCTCTCCTCCTGCCTCTCTGACTTTGGCTTCCCCTCCAGATCCCTCTAACTGCAGGTGTCCCTCAGGGCTCCGGCCTGGGCCCTCTGCTGCCTTCTTCCTCTCCCCTCGCCTGGTGACGCCATCTTCTCTCTGTAGGTGACACCCCGTATCTCTCCCCTGAGTTCCCACTCCCTATGACCAAGTGCCTACTGGGCTTTTAGGTGGGGGAAGCACCTTATCCCTTTAACACGCCCCAAACAAGTAATGTTTCCCTCTCCCAGACTTGCTTGTTTTTTTTTTAATTTTATTTATTCTTTTGTTCCATTTAAGTTCCAAACTGTCTCCCTCCCGACCTCCCCACTCCAAACCTGAGGCCACCATCTGATACGGATTTATAAACATGTAAAACCACTCTATGCACACTTCTGCTGGTCCGCTCTCTCTCTGGAGGTGGAGAGCACCGTCTTTCACAGGCTGTGGGAGTTTAAAATGTTTTTTGTATTCAGAACATAATAAAACAAGCATTTCCACAACAAAGTAGAACAGGAAATAAAAGAAGAATGTGGATAAACCGCAGGTCTATCAGGTGTGACTGGCTGTTCCTTTTCTTTTTGTCCCTCCTACCCCTGCCCCTGCCCCGCCCCGCCTCGCCTCGCCTGGCCACCCCTGGACAGAAGCGTGTGTATGTAGGTGCATGTGCCAGCATGCTCTGTGCGCCTCCAGGGATCGGTGCCTTCTCTGGATGCGGACAGCCTCTTTCTTCATGGGTCCTTTGTGCTTGGTCTGAATATTTACAAGACTGAGAACAGCTTAGCTCTTCAAACAATACTGCTCCAACAATGCTGTTACCATGTACAACTGCTCTCTCGGTTCTGCTCATTTCACTCTTCATCATTCCTTTTTTTTTCCTTTTCAGTTGGGGTTAAGTGACTTGCCCAAGGTCACACGACTAGCTTTACGTTAAGTGTCTGAGGCCGCATTTGAACTCAGGTCCTCCTGGCTGCAGGGCCGGTGCTCTATTCACCGCGCCGCCCCCCCCCCCCCACTCTTCATTATTCCATGCAAGTCTTTCCATGTTTTTCTAAGGTCACCGAGCTCATCATTTCTTGCGGCACAGTAACGTTCCATCATGATCACACACCACAACTTGTTCAGCCATTCCCCAATTGATGGGCATCTCCTTAATTTCCAGTCATCTGCCACCATAAAAGGAGATGCTATAAATATTTTAGAACAGATAGTTCTTTTACTCTTTCCCTGAAAACCTTGGGAAATGGACCTCATAGTGGTACACTGCTGAGACAAAGGGTATACATGGTTTCACAACTCTTTGGACATTATTCCATATTGCCTTCCAGAATGGTTGGATCAGTTCACAACTTCACCCACAGAGTATTAACGTCTTAATTTTTTTCACATCTCTTCCAACCTTTGTCATTTTCCCATTCCATCATTTTAGTCAATTTGAGAGATGTAAGATGGTATCTCAAAGCTGTTTTAACCTGCATTTCTCTAATCAATAATGATGGAGGGCATTTTTATGCAACTACGTGTAACTTTTATTTCATCTAAAAACTGCCTGTTCATATCCTTTGGCCATTTATCAATTGGAGAATAGCTCTTATTCTTATACATTTGAGAAGGTTCTCTATACATCTGAGGTACAAGACCTTTATCTGAGAAACTGTCTATAAAATTCCCCCTCCCCAATTTTTTGATCTCCTTCTAATCTTGGCTACACTGGTTTTATTCATACAAAACCTTAATTTAACGCAATCAAAATGATCCATTTTACGTCTCACAATGCTCTGTATCTCTAGTCCATTCATAAATTCTTCTCTTATCCATAAATCTGATAGGTAAAATGTTGCATGCTTACTCATGACATCTCCCTTTATATCTAGGTCATGTATCCATCTGGACATTAGCTTAATCAATGGTGTAAGATATTGGTCTTTACCCGTTTCTGCCAGAGTGCTTTCCAGCTTGCTCAACGTTTTTTTAAAACCTAATAGTGATTTTTTTCCCCCAAAAGCCTAAATCTTTACATTTGTGGAACACAAGGTTACTATAATAGTCTATTACTGGGTGTTGTGTGTCTGCTCCACTCTGCTAGCCCGCCTCTCTGCTTCGCAGCTAGCACCCGATGGCTTTGACAGTAGCCGCCTTCATTAAAGCTGAAGCCCCAGCGCTGCTAAACCTCCTTCTTTGACATCTTCTCCATTAGTTCCTTCGGTATTTTTGACCTTTTGTTTCTCCAAATGAATTTCATTGTTTTCTAGTTGAATAAAATAATTTTTTGGTAATTTAATTGGGATGGCATTAAAGAAGTAGATTGCTTTAGGTAAAACCGTCATTTTTATTATATTGGCTCTGCCCAGCCATGAACAACTAATATTTTTCAAATTATTTAAATCTGACTTTATTTATATAAAAAGGGTTTTATATTTATGTTCATGTAGTTCCTGGGTTTGTCTAGACAGGTATTTTCCCAGGTTTATCTATCTTATTGGGTTTTTTTCATAAAACCAACTTTTAGTTTTATTTATTAATTCAATGGTTTGCTTACATTCTGCTTTATGAATCTCACCTTTAATTTTTAGGATTTCCAGTGGTGTTTAATTGGGAATTTTTAATTTGTTCTTTTTCAAGGTTTTTAAAAAATTGCACACTCAATTCACGGTCCTCTGTTTCTCTGTTTCATGGCTGTGAGCATTCAGAGACACACATTTTCCTTTGATTACTGCTCTTGCTGCACCCCATAGGTTTTGGTTCCTTGTTTCATTATTGCCACTCTTTCTCTATCAAGGCACCACCTTCCTCCAGTGTCTCCAGTTCTGAATGCCAGCATTGCCCCTCATGTCGCCTTGCCCAGCACATCCAATAACTGCCACCCCATGCCCCGCGCCTCCACGACACCTCCCACTTCTGACCCTTCTTCCACCTACTACATAGCCATCCTTCATTCAGGCCCTCATGACCTCCCATATGGGATAATGCAAGGCTCTCTTCACTGGCCTCCCCACTGCAAACTATCCTCTGATCAGCTGCCCAAGTGACTTCCCTTAACAGACCTGACCCTGACACAGACCCCAGCAATTACACCCAGTGTCTCCCCACTGCCTCAAGAACCAATGCAGACTCCTCTGTTCGGCTTTTTGTGTCCCAGCACCTGGCTGTCTCCTTCTGTGTCCAGGGCATGGCCCTCTCTCCTCCCTTCCTCAGAATTCAGGTCTTCCCTCATGATGCTGCTCAGGTCCCACCTTCTGCATGAAGGCTTCTTGATCCCTCTCAAACCACTGGGACCCTGCCCCCAAACAGCTGTGTTTACTACACGACCTGAACATAGGCGCATCTACCTGTGACAAAGGCAGTCCTTAGGAATGACGCACCGCGCAGGTGTATGCACACTTTTTTCCAGGTACTTCTTTTTTTTGAGGGGGAAGGCCAAGCAATTGGGGTTAAGTGACTTGCCCAAGGTCACACAGCTAGTAAGTGTGTCAAGAGTCTAAGGCCACATTTGAACTCAGGCCCTCCTGACTCCAGGGCTGGTGTTCTAGTCACTGCGCCCGCCAGCCGCCCCCATCTCCTGGTACTTCTTGTCAGATAAGGTCCAACCCAGTGGTGATCACTCCAGTCTCTGATCTTGCCGGATGACTGATTAAAGGTTGTCCCAGCCCCTGCCCCCAGACCTGCCTGCCCATCAGGAGTGTGGAGCCCAGCAGGTGGCTGAGAGGGTGCCCGCTCCCAGAGGCCTCCCCAGCCCCAAAGAGACTCACCATGCTGCATCTCCACCAGAGAGAGGCCAAACACCTGCTGAACCAGCTGCAGACGCACCTTGCCGTCACAGAGAAGGACCGCTCTCTTGTCCACCGAGGGCCCTGTGGGGGACGGCTTCTTCCAGCCCAAGGACAAAATCTGTTACTCTACAATAAACACTATGAGGCCTGGGCCTCCTCTTCCTCTGCGGCACCACCCCCAGCCCACTGAGGGTCACACAAGCTCTGGTGCCAGGGCCAAGCCCCTCCCCCCTCCCCAGGTGAGAAGCAGCCCAGGCCAGGCCCTACTCAAGGGGGCCAACCTCTGACCTCACTAAGGGTCTCAAACTTTAGCCTATGCCTGGGAACAGATCTTGGGACCCAGAATGGGGGAGAAGCAAGATGTGGACATCTCGCAGCAGTGGTGAAGGAGATACAGAGGAAAGATAAGGATTCCTAAAAATTAACTTTAAAACATTTAAGCCACATTTGGACACAAAAAAATTTTTTTTGATAGAAACAACACAACAGTTTAAAAAAAAAACTGACTTGAAAGAATGCTTTCCTCTCCTGGTCAGAGCACAGTGAGCTCCCTTCTGCACAGGCTCCTGCCCAGCCCCAGCTTGTCCCCAACCCCCCCCAGAGTGCTGAAGGATTGTTTCTCCCCTCCCCCCAGGAGAGCTCTTAGAGAGTCGGGCCGGGGGAATCCCGCCAGAACTACGTGTTGCTGCCGCGGGGCAGGCTGGGAGCCACGGGTCCCGCCAGCACCAAGGATGTGTGAAGGAATCCTTCAGCTTTGATTGGAAATAGGTTCTTCCTTCCAAGAAAGCTCCTGTTCTTTTCCAGTTGGAATAAACAAAAAGAAGGTAAAGAGAGTGGTTTTACAACCTATGTTTCTCAAGCTGGTCCAATGGGAATGGCTTCTTTTTTATTAAAAAAAACACAACCAAACACATTTAATATTTCTGACTTACGTGGTCCTAATCATTAAGAATGAGGATGAAATAAAATAATGCAAATCCTTAAAGCGCTGTGCTGCAATCTGCACTGATGGAGGGAGCTCTCACATGGGGAGTGGTCATCTCTGCCACGGGACTGGACCAGAAGGCCTAGAGGGAGGGCATTAGGAGCCCTCCTCCCAGGCTGCGACCTCCCAGGTCAAAGACATGGGAACTGAGAAATGAGGATTCCCCCCAAGAAACCACAGACTCCCAAGGTTCAAAAGGACTTCCTAATACAGTGTGCATTCCTGCGTTCTGCCAAATGACTAAAGAAATAAACGGGAAAACTATGAAGGCGCCATCCCAACTGGAGGATGCGACCAGTCGCGCTGACTCAGGAGTTTAAACAACAGGATCAGTGATCAGCCCAGACCGACGAGGAAGCGGAATCCGTCCAGGGAGCGCCATGAGAACAGCCCCGGCATCGGCATCCGGCCCGATTCTCAAAGCTACGCTGAGCCTTCAGAAGAGCCCCCAGCCCTGGCACAGCCACGGCCAGCTCTGCAAGGCAGGGGCTCGGGATGCTGGAGGTCACTCGGTTACCTGATGCGTGATGAGAAGAAAAGACGGGTCTTGAGAGGGCGGGTAAGTGCTGGGGGATGGCAGCTGCTCCTTTGCGTGCAGAAGGTCTACAAGTTGCAGGAGGCACTGGTGGAGGTCTGTGAAGCTCCCAGACAGCCTCTCTAGCACCCCACACAGCCGACTTTCCTCCTTTTCCTTCATGGAGATTTTGCCCTGGGGAAGGTTCAGGGGCTCATGTATCAGGCGGTGCTGGGTCTTTGGTGAGTCTGAACTGGCCTCCGGGCCAAGTGGAACTGGGGAGCCGGAGTTAGACACGGCCTCCAGCCCTTCCCTAGAGGCAGCAGCTTTGGGGGTTGGCATGGGCTTGCTCAGCTGTGTGGTGTTGGGCCTGGGGCTCGGGGCCTGAGGAGCCGATGTGATTTCTTCTATCAGGGTCTTCCTGCTGGCCAGAGACTGCGTGGTGAGGTTTTCAGGGATGAGGAGCTCCCTCACCTGGGGGTAAGAGATGGAGCAATGACTTTCCCCTGGCTTCCTCTTGCTGGCCATGCCCAGCATCGAGCTGACATTACAGAAATCTCGCTGGCTCCAGGCGGACTTCCAGGGGGGCTCTCCCTCGAAGGTAACTTCCCTGACCACCAACCGAATGTTGTACCTGTCAGACTTGGAGGAGGGAAGGAAAGTGGGGTCTGTGACCTTTTGCTTCCCCACCAAAATCAGGAGCAGTTTGTCTGACAAGAAGCAGATGCCCTTGGGCCTCTCACAGGTCTCCAGCCAGATGCACTGGACACCTGGCACCAAGTTGGGGCCCAGGGAATAAATTAGAATGATATGGCATGTGTTGGAGGCCACTGCCACCACCTGAGACTCAGGATCAAATGCCAGCAGGTCTGGCACCAGGATGCCAGGGACACCCACCTTCCGGGTGGTGGTGACCATCCTATCGAAGGTCACCAGGACCAAATGGGAGGAGTCCTGGCCAGTCCCAGACAGGCAGCCCTTGTCTTGGAGGGGGAAGAGCAAGCCCAAGTCACATGGATGGTGCCGGGGGAGCATCGGAATGACATCCAAGGAATCCAGGGAGGAGGAGAGGGAAGCAGATGCGAAGGACAGCTCTGGGTCAGGAGACGCTTTCCCAGGGTCCACGGAGGGCTCCTCTGCGAGGCCAGAAGAGGGTGAGCTCTGCCTCTCTTGTGCGGGAGATGTCTCGAAGGCCTCAATTGAGTGCAGGCTACAGATCTTGTCTAGTGGGAGCTCGGTGGTCACTGCGATCTGCATGTCCACAGTGGCCAGCACAGAGCAGATGTGACTGCCCACGTCAAACACTGGGCAGAAGGAGCATGCATGCAGAGTCTTCTGGGACTCATCCCACATAAAAGAAAGCAGGGAGCTGCCCACGGCCACTACCAGCCTCTGGCCATCACGGGTCCAGCACGCACAGTGCACAAAGCCCTGAACTTTAACCAGGTCAGCCTTCACCCTGGAGCTGTCACAGTGCACCGAGTAGAGGACAGAGACGTCGCGGCTGGTGAGCACAGTTAGGATCGCCTTCTGAGGGTGCCACACGCAGCCCTGGGGGAGCACGGGGAAGGGCTCCCCAATCTCACACGTCTGGGACACCAGCAGCCTGCTTCTCTCTGAAAGACTTGAGCAGAGCTGCCACACAGTGACGTGTTTTTTGTGCTGTACCGCCAGCAGGGTGGGGCTGCCCACTGCCCCTGGGGGGGCCCAGGACAGCCCATGCACATGCTCAAACTGCCCCATGATCCTCGAGTCCCCAAATCTGGGCTCTCTGTTCTGCAGGTGTAGAGCCGTCAGGACAACCTGCTTCCCATCAGTCCAGGCGATGCCATGTACGGGGTGGATTGCTTGGTACAGTGCATTGAGGCCAGTTCGGAGAAGCTTACCCTTCCCCAAGTCCATTCTTCCTGTTAGAAGGTACCTGAAATCACAGAGAAGACCAACAGTGAAGAAGACTCCAAAACTTAGGGGCAGAGTCTCTGGAAAGAACTCTCCCCCTCCCTGTGTGGCCATGAACCTGCCGGGGATGGCTTCTGATCCCTGGACCCTGCCCCTTGATCAGTGGCTGAGTGACCCTGGGCCAGTGCCTGCCCCTGGAGGCCAATGGTGCCAAACTCCAAGAGAAACAAGGAAGGCTCCATACAGCCACAGCTTAATAACATTATTTCATTATTTCCCAATCACATCTGAGAGCTATGTCTATATGTCTGTCACTTCTGGATCTGTCTCTTCTAGCTCCCAAGGCAAGTTCGCTCGTGACTTCCTGGCAAGTTTTCCATGAGCACAAAAGCCCACCCGGAGACCTTCACCTGGATCCCTCAGGGCACAGCCACCCAGGGACTGGCCCTGGAGCTCCCTCGCCTCAGCAGTCCTTGCGGGCAGCAGGAAGGTGTGTCTTCATAATCATCATTTATCAGCCCGAATCCCAAACATGAAGACATCCAAGGACAGAGACTGCTTGCTAGAGTAGGGGGTGGGGAAGAAGTCTCTGGTCCAATGAGAATTATTTATTATGAAAAGACAATTCCCTGGTCCTACTTTAGGGGCCCAGGTACACACCACAGGTTCCACTGCCCCTGGCTAACTTTCATCATGTTAGATGTCACAGCATTATAGGCAAAAGAAAATATATCACTGTCTCAGACTCAGCGGTGACTCTCCTAGCACCCCTAAGATGAGTCACAAAAACCCAAGCCTACCTAGTCTAGAAACCACTCTAGCTGAGGGGAGACCGAGTCCACAAGCCTGCTGGCTCTCTGGCCTGTGGCCACCTTCAACATTCACGGCACGGAACACAGAACCTGACAAGAGGCTGCCTCCCTCATCCAAGGGGAAGGCAGGAGCCCACCCAGCCCAGGCAGGGGGCCCTCCTGATACTGGTCCCTAACCCACATTGATTATCCTCCCTGCCCTACCCCAGGCCTCGGCTTCCTCAGCTGTAAGATGGGGATCCCCAAAGGGCTGTTGTGAGGATCCAGAGAGATATTTGTAAAAGATCTTAGCTATCCCCCTCCTCCACCCCTTACATTACTCTGTGGAGTAATGTCCTTGAACTATTTTTCTTTCTTAAGTTTTTTTTTTTAATTATGAACTTAACAAGTATCAACAAACTTGAACATTTTGATAAACAAGGAACAGAAGAGTATTTATTGTCTAAGAAACCTAAATGTTCATCAGAATGACTGGAGATGGCCCAGGATGCAATGGGGAGACCCTGGCCCTTCTCTGCTAAGGCCTTTTCACATACTCGCTTAGAGTGAGGTAATGTGGGCATTCAGTGAATAGGGCACTTTAAGAAGTGAGCGAAGGGATGGCCCCTTTAATTAGAAAAAAGAAAAAAAAATCAAGCTGGGAGGAAAAGACCCTGAGGGTCCATCTTCCAAAGAGAAACAGTTACCATTGACAGGGTAGGGTCAGAAGGCCCAAAATACAGCCATTAAGTGGAGCTCTGGGAGGGACCTACTGTGGTCTAATGTATGAGCTTCAGAATGAAGTGGAGAAAAGAAAGAAAGGGGGGGAAGGAAGGAAGGAAGGAAGGAAAGGAAGGAAGGAAAGGAAGGAAGGAAGGAAAAAGGAAGGAAGAAAGGAAGGAAAAAAGGAAGGAAGGAAAGAAAAAGAAAGGAAGGAAGGAAAAAGAAAGGAAGGAAGGAAGGAAAAAGAAGGGAGGAATCTTGGAGAGAAGGAGAGGGAGAGGACAAGCTGAGTTCCCCAACTAGCTGGGTTGACATTCAAGTCTACTCACAGGTTGTATTTGTCCTTCGTTTTCAAAGAGGACCATGGGATCAGGGGAATGATGGCATTTCCCTGGCCATGAGACAGAGAGGAGAGTGCTCCAGGCATAAAGCACAGCCAGAGAAAACGCCTAGAGGTGGGAGATGGAGTGTCCTCCAGGAGGCCAGAGTCACTAGATCAAAGGGCACACATAGGGGAAGAAGGAGCTTTGAATGCCAAACAGAGGCTTTTGTATCGAATCCTGGAGCTGACAGAAAGTCATTGGTCAGATGTGTGCTTTAGGAAAATTCCTCTGATGGCTGACTGGGTGATGAAACAGGAGAGGGGACAGCCTGGAGGCAGGCAGAACCGCACCTACCTCCCAGCAGCTACTGCCACAGTGGGAGGTAAAACTGAATCCACTTATCTGATGAGAGCCCTCCTCAACCTTGCTCCTGTGCCTGGTGACCCACAGCTTGTGGCGGTGTTGGAAGGGGGGAGGTCCCTTCTCAGCCGTGATTTCTCTCTTCTTAATAATGGCTGGGGGGGAAGGGCAAGGTTGGCCGCAGGTTGCTTTAGAGAAGAGACCTGTCAAACACTGCTACAGTTGGGGACGCCCACAGGATCATCATTGTCTTCTAAGACTCGTCCAGCAGGCCCTGAATGGCCACACTGGGGACCACATTGGGAGGAGGTGAGGAGGCTGAACTGTCCTATCCGCCCAGGGCCACGCCTGACTTCCCCAGTCACAGAAGGGCCCCATTCAATGCCATTCAAGTGAACCTGCGTTAAGTGCCCACTCTGGGACAGCTCTGCGCTAGACGGGTCACAAACTGTAACCCCGTGAGAAAGCAGATACAAAGTCAGCTCTGCTGGGGGGAGAGGGCAGCCAAGCCCGGGTGCTGGAGAATTGGAAAAGGCCTTCAGAGGGAGGGGGCCCTTGAGCTAACCCTTGAGAAGAATGAGTGGCTCCAAGAGGCAGGGGTGAGGAAGAAGGGGTTCTGGGCACCGGGCCAGCCCCGAGTCTAAAGAGAGGGAATGTGGCATCCACCCACAAACACCTACTATGTTCCAGATAAAAGGTCCAACGTCGAGTAATGGGCACTGACCCGATAGCGACGGGCCGTGGTAGGAGCGCAGACGAGCCAGACAAGGCGTCCCGCGGCTCTGGTCCTGATGGATGGATGCTTCCCATGTTACGAAGTGCTTTCCTCTTGCGTGGTTAGCTCCGTCCAACAAGTGGCAGAGCTTCGGACCCAGTTCGGGCAGATATGGCTTTCCGGGTCTGGAGTGGGGGCGGGGCAGCAGCAGTGGCACCTCTGGGACCCTCCCAGATACTCACTCAGATCAGGTACTGGGGCAGGGCAGGGGCGAGCCCTCCAGGGTCCTAGGGGAAGGGCAGCCCTCCTCCGGAAGGGCACGGGTAGCAGCAGTCAGATGAGTACCTGCCTGTGCTGTGGCTGCAGCAACTTGAATACACGGGAATCGAGGGCTCAGCAAACTTTCCGGGGTGCTTGGGGAAGGGGGTACGCTACATAAGGTTGGGCGATTCTTGTTCCAACCTGGGGCCAGGGAAGGGCAGCCGCCCCGCCAGCCCGCAGAAGGCCAGTCAGGCCCCTCCCTGGACTGGAGAATAGTCAGGCCCCGCCCCTGTGGAGGACAATCACCACCCCTCCCCCACACCCCCCTCGGCCCGCCCCCATAATATCCGGGTCTCACCCTCCCATTTCACCATATGGGCTGAAAAGCCAGCCCCTCCTCCCTTTACGGGAGGAATACCCAGGTCTGGGGCGGCCCACAGAGGCTCCACTCCGGACCCAGCACAGGCAGAGCCTCCGTGGGGCCTCTCCTGCCCACAGTGCCCGCATGGAGGGAGGTCCCAAGGCGAGGAGGCAAACTGGCCTGAGCCCCTGGGAGACCTGGCGCCCGGGACAGGGCGGGGCTCTGGCCCCCGTGTGCCTTGATCCGGGGATCTCAAAGGGGGCGCTAGTGCGCTGAGATCTGGGAGGCCACAGTATTGTAAATAGCCATTTTACCAGCCCAGCACATGGAGGAGGGTAAGGATCTGCCTCTGCCACAGACACCACAACCTCAAAACAGGCCAGACCTTAACCTTTCAAGGACTCGCCCAAAAGGGAGGCGAAGGGGCCACGACTCCTCGACCTCTCACAGTGTGGCCCTGGGCCTCACAGAAAGAACACGAGCACGCGTGTGGAGCCATACACACTGGGGAGCGAACCCTAGGCTTCTCTTCTGGTGAGGAAATGCAGGCGCAAGAAGGGGGAGATCCATGGACCAAGCGAGGCTGTCATCAGCGCTACCAGACTACCTGGCAGAAAGATGCCCTTGGTGGGTATTCTGGAAACAGATCATGAGCTTGGAACAAGGAAGGCCATAGGAGGGATGGGGGATTCGAGTATTCAGGGCAGCCAGTGACTGAGCACTGCGCTCCTTCATTCCGATGGTTCCCTATCCCCGCCAAGGTGCGGGTCACAGTCTGCGGTTCTGCTGGGGATTCCATCTCCCTGATCCCCCGCGGGATTGTCTCTGGCTGGCCGGCCCCCTCACCTGGAGCGCTTGCTCTCCTTCCTCATTTCTGCCTTTTGGCTTCCTTCGAGTCCCAGCTAAATCTCACCTTCTACAAGAAGTCTTCCCCTTTTCATTCTAGTGTCTTCCCTCCATCGACTTGGCTCAATTCATCCTGCATTTGTTTTTAGCTCCTTGTCTGCAAGTTGTCCCCCCCCCCCCCCCATGAACTCCTTGAGGGCAGGGGCTATCCTTGGCCTTTCTTTATATCCTCAGGTCTTAGCACAGGAAGCCGCCGGCTAAATGTTAACTGACTGGCTGGCTGTTCACTTCTCAGATGACGTTTTCTCTCGGGCTTGTCTTGCTTTCTATGAACAAACAGCTCCTATGCTGCTATGGTTTCCTTCCAGTTTCTGGTTCATGACATTCCATTCCTGGAAACTTAACATAACCCAAGATTCCCCTGCAGTATCACACTGGTGACTCATTGAACTCAGCCCACCAAGACCCCCATCTCTCTTGTCTCTCTCTGTCCTCTCTCCTTCTCCTTCCCTCTTTCCCACTGAAGATGGTGACTTTATTGATGGCTCATAATGTAGGAGCATACAGTCCTATACTGTGTGCCACCAATAATAGAGAAAACTATCAAGTGTCACACTGAGTTGTAAAAAGTGAGCTTTGGGCCCTCAGCTCTTCTCCCAGAATCCACTGCTGCGGTCCCATCCCTCAAAGGAGAGGTGAAGGTTGGAGTTAAGGGCTTTGGCCATGCTGGGTGCCTGGTGACCAAGGCTGCATTCAGCTCAGGGGGAGTAGACATTGGGGCCGTCAGTGATGCTTTCATGACCTCAGCTCCATGGTCTGCATGTTTCAATGATTCCACCCACGGCAAGTTCAAGGCACTGTCAAGGCTGAGAATGGAAAGCTGAGGATCAATGGAGAAGCCATCACCATCTTCCAGGAGTGGTAACTCACCAGTAATAAAGGGGGAGACACAGAGCTGATGTCACAGAGTCCACTGGTGTCTTTACCACCATGGAAAAGGCCAGGCTCCCACTACAGGAGTGCTTTAGGGCAAGGATGTGAATAGGGCATGGGATTCCCAGGGTAGGCATGGAAGCGAGGGATGGGGGCTTCTCTTTGGCTAGGGATGAAGATTCCCCAGCTTTCCACTTTACTCCTTGGAGGTCATGGAGACCATAAGCTCTACTACATGGTTGCTATAATTGTACCCATCGCCATAGCAGAAAATGCGTTTGGCAAAACTGTCACTCGAGCATCAAAAGTGGAAGAGTGGGTGTCACTGTCCTCTGTGTAGCCCAAGACACCCCTCAAGGGTCACCATTTTCTTGATATCATATTTGGCAAGTGTCTCTCCAGGCAGTAGGCCAGATCCACAACAGGTACACTGGGAGTAGGAACATGGAAGAACATGCCTGTGAGCTTCCTATTGAGCCCAGGTACAACCTTGGGTACAACCTGAGCAGCACCTGTGGAAGCAGGGATGATGTTTTGGGCAACACCACAACCATCATGCCAGAGGGGCCACCTACTATCTTCTGGCATAAACTGTGGTCATGAGTCCTTCTACAATGCCAAAGTTGTCATGAATGAACTTGGTCAAGGGGGAAAAGCACTTGGTGGTTCAGGAGGCATTACTGACAATCTGAAGGGAATTATCCCATTTCTCATGGTTCACACCCTTCACAAACATTGGGGCATCAGCAAAAGGGGCAGAAATAATGACCTGCTTGGCTCTACCCTTCAAGTGAGCCCAGCTTTCCACAGTGGTAAAGACACCAGTGGACTCTATAACATACTGGGCTCCAGTGTCTCCCCATTTAATACTGGTGAGTTACCACTCTTGGAAGATGGTGATGGCTTCTCCACTGATCACCAACTTTCCATTCTCAGCCTTGACAGTGTCCTTGAACTTGCCATGGGTGGAATCTTTGAAACATACAGACCATGGAGTTCAGGTCAATGAAAGCATCATTGATGGCCCCAATGTGCACTCCCCCTGAGCTGAAAGCAGCCCTGGTCACCTGCCAAAGCCCTCAACTCCAACCTTTACCATCTTGTTTCAGGGATGGGACCGCAGCAGAGAATTCTGGTACCAACTTGGGAGAAGAGCCAAGGGCCCAAAGCTCACTCGACATTTTTCTCTATTGAATTTTCTCTTACCTAACACTCTGCCACAATGCTCTAGCTCTGATTCTGGTAGCCACTCAGTGCCCCCATTTCCTCCCTCTCCACTCATCCCTCAGCTTTGTCATCTCTCCCAAGTCAGGAGTGACCCGGGAACCACCAAAATCTGACTTCATGTCTCTCTTCTTATGCTGTGCCCCACATGGTGGCTCCTCTTCCTCTTCTTCCCCTTAGTTTCATCCCTTTTCTTCATTGCCTCCATTTTTTACTCCTCTGCCCCCAAGCAAGGCTGGACCATTGGCCCTGCTTTCTTGCTGAGTGTTCCCACCAAGGCACCACTTCACTCACCCCTGTCTGCATGTGGGAGACTCCCAATGGTAGGGCTCCAGTCCCAGCCTTGCTGGGATGCAGTATCTGCTGTATCACACACACACACACACACACACACACACACACACACACACACACACACACACACATTCCATCTCCCATCTCTACACCTTTGCCCAGGCTGTCCCCAGGCCTAGTGTGTACTCTCTCCATACCCAGTTTCCTTCAAAGCCCAGCTCATGCACCACCACCTCCGTGAGGATCCTCCCTGATCTGCCAGAAAACACTTCTACCTCCCCACTGAAGGGACCTTGTACTGATTTTACAGACTCACCATTCTCTAAGGGAATGGAAGTGCCTTGAGGGCAGGGGATGTTCAGCTTTTGTCTGAATCCCCAGCACACAGCACAGCGCCTAACCCACAGCAGGTGTTTTATTAAAACCTGTTGACTGATTGATAGGTGCAGCAGAGGTTGGCTTGGAATCCCCCAGGGACCCAGGGAAAGTTCAAAGGAAAGAGCCAGTGAGAACACGCCATGGTGTATGCCCTGAGTCCTCCTGGCAACTTCCAGGAGCAGTGTGTGGCTCACGGATGAAGGACTCCTTGCTTAGGATGACTTGGCTAACCTTGGGCAGTCCATAGGGCCCCCTTCCCGACCCCCCTGCACCAGACGGAATGGGGTACTGACCCAGAAGAACACAGAACTGCCTCTTAGGAACTTCCCGTAAATAGTGGAAAGAAGTGGGTCCTCCCCGCCCCAACTGCTCATCTAGGGCACCTATATGTTCCCAGGCTAGCCTGAGTCAGGACCTGGGTGCATGTGTGTGGTGTGTATGTGTGGAATACGGGGTGTGTGTGTGTGTGTGTGTGTATGTGTGTGTGTGTGTATGTATGTGTGTGTGGTGGGTGTTTAATTGCAAACATAGAGAACCAAACAGCAATCCAGAGATGAATGATTTTCAGTCTGTGATGGGGGGAACGTGATCATTTCAGTGTTTCCGTGGTCCAGAGTGTGAGAGGTTCCCCAGGGAAGTGCTGAAGGCAGCATGAAGGTTTGCAGAGCCGACTGTTAAATTTTTAGTGTAAGCATTTATACCTCAGAAACTGGCAAACCACAAACTAGGGCCTGGTTTACTGTTTTGTTTCCCTCTAGGCTGAAGAAAGTGACTGAAAACCGTCAATGCCCATTTGACTTAACAGTATGTCAGGAATATACGTCTCTCCTTGCACAGAGCACAGCCCTGCCTGAAGAAGAGAACCACCAAGGGGAGGCTAGTCCAAATGCCAGTCTGCCAGAAGATCCCAGCCTTGAAAGAGGCTCTGCAGAGGGACTCGCCTACGCTGCCATCTTCTAAAATGTATCATGTTCTGAAGCTTTAAGCATCCCCCTCCTGGCCACAGGTAAGAGCAGTCACATTACTGCTGCTCAAATCTGACTGGAGGGAATGGAGAGCTGGCCTGTGCACGACTTTCTTCTTAAGGGAAGGGGAAGGCATAAGCATCCATGGGCTCACTGTGAACCAGGCACTGGGCAAAGCATTTTACCAATGGTAACTCCTCTGATCTTGGCAATAACCCTAGGAGGTCGCTACTGGTGTCATCCCAATCTGACAGTTCCGGAAACTGAGGCAGATCAAGTAAGCGACTTGCCCAGGGCAACACAGTTACTGAGTGTCTGAGGCTGAATCTGAACTCAGGTCTTCCTGATTCCGGGGTCAGAACTCTATGCACTTGAAACCAAGGACAGATAGGGGCCAAACCTAAGCTTTCCAGGACTATCCTTGAAGAAAGTCTTTGGAGGTCAGACCCTGCAAGGGTCCGGAGCAGAGGAGGCCTTTGTGGGATGGGTGAAGGAATAGGCCAGGCTCTCTGGGGCTAGCAGGAGTCATGTGTGTGCATGTATGTGCACGCTTGTGTGTGCAGGTGGGGGGATGTGTGTGATGGGAGCGTCTGTCCTGCTGGGTGTGGCCACAGGCCTGGAGAAGGCCTCATCCTTGAACCCCTCAGCTCCAATGTCAGTTGCTCTTTCCCTACTGGATAAACATACTTGGCTCAGCCTGGCATTCAAAGCCTTCCACAGTCTAGCTGCAATCAGTCTTCTCTCTCAGGATTTCCCTTTAGTTTCAGGAAAACAGGGAGTCTCTCTTCTCGGTTCCCCTCCAGGTGCACCCCCTCCCCAGGCCCTATCTCTATCTCTGCAGGCCCAAGTCTCTCCCACTCTTCAGTCATGAAACCTTCCCTGGCTCCTCTGATGGCAGGATCAACCCCCTTCCCCCCTACTTTTCAGAAGCCTTCTCTCATTCCCTCTGGAGGGCGGACTTTCTGCATATCCCCTGGACAGCAGGCCTTGTGACTCATGTCTTTTTGGTATCCCCAGTGTGAGGCGCCAGGCTTTGCACCCGGTATTACACAGTCTGCATTTCATTCTTTAAAACCCCCAATGCTTCAGAGCCATCTTGGAAAGCCAGAAGGGATGCTGGGTATGCACCCCAGCTCTGACACACCCAGATATGGAATCAGTGCTCCTTGTACTCTAGAGCCCAGGTCCCTCATCTCCAGAGAAGGCTGTTCAGTTGGGTAACCAAGAGGCTGCCTCCCAGCTCCAGGGATAGACAGGCCAGAGGGCAGGGCACTGGGGCCACCTGGGTAGGACCTTGTGACAGGGCCGCTGATAAGAGGCTTATTTGGGAGCCGGCTAGCACCAAGGGAGGCTGTTTCCTTTAATAGCATCAGTGAGAAAGCCTCTGCAGCCACCCTGGAAGGAGGGGGCAGCTCAGTGCCGGGCTGGGGAAACAGCTCACTGCCAGCCTCTAGGACCTAGAGTCTAGGTCAAGATCATGCCCCTCGTGCCCATTCTGGCGCCCATGCTGAGACCCCTGGCCTCATGGCAGCTCCAGATTCCGAAGCCCGGCCCCTCGGGGCGCACCTCCAGGTTGATCAGGCGCTTTCTCTCAGTAAGACCCCCTCCAAAGGTCAGGCAGGGCAGTAGAGAAAAGCTTGGAGGCCGAGGGGTGGGAGTGTCTGGCTGCGGGGCTCAGCGAGCTCGAGGCTGGGGGGCCCCGCCTCTCCGGGCACGCATTGGCCACGGGAGGCCAGCAGGGCGGAGTCCCGGAGGCCGGGAGGCCGGGAGGCCGGCAGCAGCTGCGGTGGCGGTGGCGGTGGCAGCGGCAGAGGCAGAGACCACGGCCGGTGGTGACCCTGGGGCCGGGGAGGACAGGGTCGCGATGGGCGTGGAGATTGAGACCATCTCCCCAGGAGATGGTGCGTCTGGGCATAGTGGAGGAGGGGGAGGAGGAAGAGAGAAAAGGAAGGGAGGAGGGAGGCGGGCGAGGGAGAGGGCGAAGAGAGGAGGGAGAGAGGATTGCCTGGAGGAAGGCGAGCGGGAGGAGGAGGACCAAGAGAAGGGGAGGAGGGAGATTGGGAGGAGGGGGAGGGGATGGAGAGGGGGAGGAGTGGGGAGGGAGAGAACGGTACCCTGGGAGGCTGGACAGAGCCTGGCCTTGCTACAGACTCAGGGCTCCAAAAGAGGACCAGAGGACCCCATGGCCAAAGTTTAGAACGCTCCCCATGCATCCCCCCACTCCATCCGGGATGCTGATCCCCTCCCCCCCCACACACACTCCCATCCCATCCCTCTGAGCGACAGAGGAGAGGTTTCAGGCTCACTAACAGGCCCTCTGTGTCTGCCTAGCTCTCGTGACCCTGGTGCCCAGCCCAGACTGAGGTCCATCCTTTGTCTCCCCACAGGAAGGACATTTCCCAAGAAAGGCCAGACCTGTGTGGTGCACTACACAGGTAGGTGGACCTCTGGGTGTGTGATGAGCTGGGCCACAGCTGTCACAACTGGGAGAGGGCTCTACTAACGGCTTTGCCAGCTGGCTTCACAGTGAGGGGGGCTCAGATACTGTCTCCCACCACAGGGTCATAGTCTTGAGACGGAAAGGGCTTTGGAGGCGATCTAGTGCACACACCCCCACCACTGCACAGAAAGCTGGATCTGAACCCAGGTCCAGATCCCTCTCTCTTCCTAGCTACAGAACTGGCAAGCACTAAGCCTTGGGATTCACTCACCCCCACCTAGGCTGTGGAGAGTTCTGAGCCCATGGCCAAGGGGTGAAGCCAACGTTATCAGCCCACTAAGAGGCAGCAGAAAATAGGCCCTCGTTCAGGTTTTTTTTTTTAATGGCCAACTTCTGTAGGATTAAAAAAAACAAACCACAGACATTTCTTGATCTCTTCCTGTCCCTAATCCTGCCTCAGAATAGTGGGTTTTGGGACAAATAGGATGAAATCATTTTTGGACAAGCTGAATTTGACATGTCCCCGAGACTTCCTGTTGAAATGCCTTACGGGCAGTTGGTGAAATGGGCCCTGAGCTCAGGAGACCCCCTGGAGCTGGAAGTATGCCTAGAGACTGAGTCCAGAACACCCCTGGTCAGTGGCCACAACCTGGAGGAAGTTCCGGCCAACTAGGAGAAGAGCCAGGAAAGAAGAGGGGCCTGAAAACTTAGCAGAGGACGGAATAGGAGAGAGTGACCCAATGTCGAGGCTGGACAGAGGTCAGAGAGACTGAGGACTGAGAAAAGGCCACTGGATCTGGCACCTTTGGAGAGAACAGTTTCAGTGCCACGAGGCTGACGCCAGACTGTCAAGGTCTTATAGAAAAGTGAGAAAAGGCCAAAGATAGTAAGCACAGACAGCTTTGTAAAACGCCTCAACCAGCTGCGCTTCTCTGAGGGTGTTGAGGGGAAGGGGATGAGCAGGCGGGAAGCACCTACTGTGTGTACTGGACCCTCACAACAGTCCCCACATCACTTCACAGTGGAGGCAGCTGAGGGAGAAAGAGGCTGTGGGCACAGTCTGTCCATCTATTCTGGGCCAACATTCAGTGCCTTCACTTGATCCCTCCTGCCTGGGCATTTTGGTGGTAGCTAAGTTCTCTTGGCTCTTCTGGTGAGACCTCACATGGCTTCCTTAGGTTTGTCATTCCTCATGGTGATGTCCCTCCTCACGGGCACCTGGCTGACTTCCAGAGTCTGCCTGCCTTCCCCAAGGGCTGCCCTGAATGTCTTGGGGTCCACTGGGCCTTCTTCTCAACACTAACCACCATGGGGGGTAGAATTACTAGTGTGATGGTACAAGCAGCCTTGTACCTCCTTAGGAACCTGAGACAGGTCAGCCTCTGGAGACCCAGAGGTAGGCACCCCACATCGTAAAGAAAAGCTATTCTGTAGGTGATGCCATATCCCTCAGCCTCCTGCTGCTTGATGGGCCTTGAGGGCCATGCCCTTACCACACCAGTGACTCCTCAGGCCTCAGAAACAATTGGACCCACAAGTACATCCGATGAGCTGGCAAAAGCTTCCTCTCTGAAAATGAACTAGCAGGACAGGGCTTGGCTCTGAGCCCTAACCCCAGGGCCTCTGGAGAGCCTGTCACGATGGGCCTAGGCCCAGGATCTCTAAAGGCAGGGGCTCCCTTCTCAGGAAGCGACCAAGGAAAGAGGGCCTTCTGACTCTAAAGCTCTCATTGGTTCCTCCTGGTCTCGTTCACAGCAGAAGGCACCAGCAGGGACTTTAGCAAAGAGGGCAGAAGGCCTGGAATGGCGGAGTGAGGAAAGCTGTACTTTGAGGCCGGCCTGGCATGTGGCAAATAGGGCCCACAACTCACATCTCTGTGGCCTTTCCCCTCTCCCTATCTCTAGATCCTGGTCCACTGGACTTTGACAGCAAGAGCAGAACAGCCGTCTCAATATAGAGCAGACAAAAAACCACTCCAAAGGAAGGGCTTATCCTTGGGGTGACACTTCTGTGTAACTTTTAGGCTGATCTCAGAGAAGCTTCCACTTAAACTAAGGGCCAGGCTCTGGAAGCCACCCTGAGGAGGCAGGGAAATGAACCAGTGCCTGCCCTCAAAGGACTTCCAGCCTGCACAGAGCTGAGGAGTATGGTGCACACAAGACAGAGTGCGATGGGGCCAAAGCCCAAGGGCCTGGAGAACCCTAGGAGGGGCCAACAGGGCAGGCTTTGTGTCCCCGGACAACAGCCTCCTTTCTGGCTTTATTCCATACTCTCTCCTGATCCTCTAAGGCTCAGAGCAAGGGTACTCACCAATCAATCCCTGGCAGTCCTGGCATCCTCAGCTGGGCTAAGGTAAAGGAATGCTGACTTCAGGGAGCATCAAGTCTGTGAATGAGTAGGGCTAGGGAGGGGGGTGGAGGCAAGACCTACTAGAGAAGTAGGAGTAGGGTGCAGTGTGTGTGAGAAAAGGGGCCTGAACTTGGGGGCAAACTCTGAGCCTGGGAGATGGAAGTTGGCAGTGCCCTCCAGTGAGATGGGGCACTTGGGCAAGGTCAAGGGGACAGTCAATACAGACAACCTGGAAGCTAGGTGTGGCCTTGGGATCTTTCCACCAGGGGGTGCCCTCCTCCCAGGGTGGCTTGGACTGCCTGGAAGCACAGAGGTTTAGCTCATCTGATTCCTATCGCTCCTTCTGGGGGATGCTCAGACTTCTAAACTCAGGACTCTTCCGCTAATCCATGCTGCCTCCTGGCATACTTGGATGCCTACCATATTGCCCCATGGTCCTCTGGGTCATGACCAGTCATTGATTCGGCCCACAGATCCCTACCATGCTGCCCCACGACCCTCTGAGACACCACTGGTCACTGCTGCAGTGTATGAATGTCCACCATGCTGCCTGATGGTCTTCTGGATCACCACTGGTCATCGATTCAGCCCACAGATTTCCCACCATGCTGCCACAGGGTCCTTTGGGTCACCTATAGCGCTGCCTCTTTGGAAATCACATTCCATGACCTGTGGCCACACGGCATCCCTGAGACAATACGAGCATAGAAAAGATGTGTTTTTGTGTAAGTGAGCAACTTGAGACCTCTGAAAGCTTGGATTTTCCAAACGTAATGCACCTCAATATCCTCTGCAGGAACCTTTTATGCTGCAAATATATGCATGAGAGACACCTTGAGATTTCTCTTTCCTTTGCGTAGTTGAGAGATCGTGGAGTAGCCAGCCATCTCCAGCTAGAGCAGCGCCTTGCACCCCACATCTGCACTGTCTGAGTGTCTCCATCTTGTTCCAGCATCCAGAACGCCCCGAAGACGTGGACGGACATGGTCATGGCAGGATGCAGAGTTCTGCAGGGGCAGGTCGCCCCATCCCTGGTCTCTTTATCTCATGGAATCACTGCCTTATAATGGGGCTCACTTTCCAGGGTCAGCAGCTAGCTGATGCTGTCACAATTGTGCTGTGGGCCTCTTCATTTTCATATTGTTCATTCTTCCTTCATTTTGTGTTTAGATCTGTGTCCTAACTACTCAACTGTGTATAAATATTAGGCTTTGAAATTACGTCCCATCAGGCAGCTACCATGGCAGCCATCACATACCTGAACAAGGTAGTGCTCAGCACAAACTGTTCTGCCATCCAGCCACGGAAGGGGGCCTGTGGCACAGCTCCGTTTGGGACAGTCTTCCAGTCCTAGGCTCAGAGGCCAGAAGAATAGGTAAGATTCTCCCTCAAAGACAGCCAGGATGGCCCGGCTTGCAGTGCTTGTCTCCAGATCCTTCAGCTAATTCTGTGACATGGTCACCCTCTTCCAGGCAGCTATCCTGCTGATCAACACTCTTCTTAACCCTCTGTGCCCAGAACTGAACTCAGTGCTCTAGGTGGGGTCTGGCCCAACCAGGGCAGAGCCAACCAGCTCTTTCCTTCCCCAGTTCTCAACACCATCCATCAGTGCTGCCAAAGATGGCATTTGGTTTTTGACTGCCCAATCACATTGCCAACTGAGCTTGTATCCATGCAGACCCATAGATCCTTCTCAGACAGACTACTGTCTAGTAGCCCCATTATTTCCTATCTGTTCAGAACTTCCTGTGTACAAGAACTTCTAATTCTCTTCTTGAAAAAGCATTCATAAGATCTGGGCGGGAGTATCCATGAGCGGTCAAATGACACATGGGCCAAGAGCCTGGGCCGAGACATAATGCCAGAGTGGAGAAGGTCGTCCCTGGCTCCCCTGGGCCCGCCCTGACCAGTGAGCCCAGACTATGCTCCCCTTCTGCACCACCTAGGTTTTCCTTGAAAGCAGACACTGTCTGCTTTGTCTTTACGCTCCCCAGCATGGAGCATGGTGCCTGGAGTAGGTGCCCCCTCGGTCACACTATCTAGCCAGGAAGGGGGAGTGGTAGGCCAGGACGTAACTAGGAAAGTAGGGTGGGAGGCAGGTGATGAAGGGCCACCTGTGGAGCTCTGGCAGATGACTGAGATGGGGAAGATGGACGAGATGGCTCTGAAGGCCTAGCATCCAGGCATGTGTCCTGCTCAGAAACCAGTGATCATGGCAGGCAGTGTTGGCGCCAAGATTACAGGGCTCCGTGGTGGTGGTTCTCACACATTCTATGTACTCGGTGTCTGTCTACATAAAGCCAAACTTCCTGGGACAGAGAATGCCCCACCAGGATTACGATTCTCCAGGTCTACATCTCATAGCATGAGGGTGAATGGAAGAGTCGTCCTCCATCATGGGCCAGTGCTGGGGCATCCTGGCTCAGAGGCCTGAAAGGAGCCCTCAGGTGTAGCCAGTATGAAACATGTCTTCCTGCTGCCTAGGATGGGTGCTGGCCTATGGGGAAATGTAGTTCCTGTGTACAGCATGTGTTTAATAAATGCTTCCTCATGGATCCCTTTTCCATTTCTCCATCATTAACTAAAGCCCAGGAGTTGGCCAGGACTGAAAGCCTCTGGGCTCCCGTAGAGAATCTCTGTCCAAGCATCATGAGTTATTCACCAGAGCGGCTCAAGTCCAGACTGCAGGGGCTAATTCTGGATGCACCTTAGAGTAATGGGTCTAACCTGGGGAATCCTGACCTCCCCTGAGGACTCTGCCCCTGGAAGTGGTCATTGCTTACTCCACCAAAGAGGAGGAGGAGAGAGGGCAGTGGAGGAAGGGGAGGGCTCCCAGCTTCCCCTCAGATCCAAGGCTGATACTAATCTGATGTCTTGGCAGGAATGCTCCAGAATGGGAAGAAATTTGACTCCTCCAGAGACAGAAACAAGCCTTTCAGGTTCAAGATCGGCAAACAAGAAGTGATTAAGGGCTTTGAAGAAGGAACTGCCCAGGTAAGGTACCATGTCAAATGAGGTGACTAAGGGTAGCAGCCTTGTAAACCACTACCCACTCCTCACCCCCCCCCCCCCGGTCACTTCCTCCTATAGGATCACAGGCTCCTGGGACCCCTGTCCCCATGCCATGTCTTTGGGGCTTTCCCCAACTCCACCTGAGGGATCAGCCAGTAGTTGTCCTGGAGGAGAGGGAATTGGGAGTGCAGGAAAGAGCAGGGGAGCTGAGCTGGCATGGGAAGCTACCACCAGGGAACATATGGTGGGCACCAATCGGCGCATGCCCTGGGTTGTAAGCAGCTACAGCTCCCACTCATTCTCCTCGGTGAAGTTAGTCACTATTCTGAATGGGAAGAACTCCAGAAATGTGGATCATCTCTGGGAGCCCCCCACATACACACACCCTCTCACTCACACACACTCTTTTGTCAACTCTCATCCCAACCTGGGACTTTCTCTTCTTCCCTTCTGCCCCCATGCCCATCAGATGAGCCTGGGTCAGAGGGCAAAGCTGACCTGTACCCCTGATGTAGCGTATGGAGCCACAGGCCACCCAGGAGTCATCCCCGCCAACGCCACCCTCATCTTTGACGTGGAGCTGCTCAGGTTAGAATAAGCGCTAGGCACCATCTGCCCAGTGCTTCCTATTCCAAGCTCTCATACCAGTGATGTCCGCCTTCATCAGAGGCGCATGTGCACGTGTCTGTCTGATTCTGCGCTGACAAGCTTCTCGGCTTTGAGGAAATGCTTGTCAGGAACATTCTCAAACTGGAATTTTCTTTAACTTGCATGTGATAGCATTTGAGATCACCCCCACCCCGCCCCCACATGTGTATGTGTGTGTGTGCTTTTTATTTATGAAGCAAAAAGTCTGCACTGCCTTACTTGTCCACTGACCCCAGGAGCCGCTAGTCCTGAGACAGGCAGGAGCCAGGCACACGAGCCCGGCACATGACCCCAGCCGCCTGCCCCACAGCGATCCTGCCTGGGCCTAGCTGCTAATCTGAACAGTCCCTTTGGAATTAAGACATATGCAAAATAAAGGCTCAGTACAAGCCCCTGCTGTCCTCTGCATTTTGGTCTCCTGTGGCAGGAAAAGTAGGGCCCCAGAGGGCCACATGGAGGGGGGGCCCCAGACTACCTCATGTCTCACCCTTTCCAAAGCTAATTTGCATTTCTGGAAATGAGACTGAAAAAGAAGCCCCCAGATTGATTCCCCTTTGTATAATGAAGGCCTTCACCGGCTCCTGAAGATTCCAGAGCAAAAGAGTTTGTTAAAGGCTGATGCTCAACACGCCCTCTCCACAAGACGAACCTTCCTGGCCTGAACGAGCATACGTGAGGCTGGGGACCCAGTCAGTCAGTTGGTCAGTAAACACTGATCAAGCCCTGACTATGGCCTAGCGCTGCGCTAAGTGCCTGACATACAAAAACAGTCAGCAGACAGTTTAATGGAGGACGCCACACACAACCGGGAACAAAGTCAGAATAACCCAGAAATAACGCAGAGGGAAGGCACCGGGATAAAGCAGGGCTGGGGGAGGCTACAGAAGGCCAGAGTTGGCTGGGACTTAAAGGGAGCCGGGGAGCTCAGTCAGTCTGAGCAGAGGAGAGGGAGCGTTCCCGGCCCGGGGCCCAGCCAGAGAGAACTCCTGGAGCTGAGAAAAAGAGGGGCTTGTTCTTGGAACAGCCAGGGGCCAGGCTCATAGGACCCAAGGTGGGAGAAGACTGGAGAGTGAGGGAGCTGAGGAAGGCCAACGAGAGCACTCCGCATTGGATCCTGGAGGCCACAAGGAGCCACTGGGGGTGACATGGTCAGGCCTATGGCCACCCAGGCCAGCAAGGGCTGGGCTCTAGTGAGTGCCCACCCAAAGGAGGGGGGCGGGGCTGCGTCCAGGATCGGAGGTCTCCGGGCTGGCAGGGACCCCGAGCACGGCCCTCAGCCCTCGGAACTCCATTCTCTCACCCACATCAGACAAACCTTACAGTGCTACAATGGAGCTCTAATGAGAGCTATCAAACCCAGTACAGGCTGCGATGCAGGGAGGCTCACAGAGGGAAGCCAGTGCAGCCTGCAGGCACCAAAACCGGAGTCCAAACCCAGTCAGTCATTTCCCGGTTGTGCGATCCTAAGCAAGTCACTTCACTGCTGCCGGCTCAGTCTCCTCAACTGTAACAGGAGGGAAACAGCAGCCGCGCTTCCCTGGCAGGTCCGCCGTAGGAATGAGATGAGACCACTCTGTCCCACGCTCGGCCTTGTGCCCGGCACGCAGCAGGTCTCACAAACGTTTATCCCTTCCCCCGTCATCCCACAAGTTCGCCCTCCATGTAGGACCACCTCCCCTCCCCGTTTCCCTGATGCCGTCTTTGCCTCCATAAGTCCCATCCCCCCCCCCAAATGTAGCACCCTGACATGCCAGTGACCCCGAGGTGGCCAGAGCCCAGGCCGGCCCCTTGTGGCATGGGAGCCCAAGTGTAGGCGGGGGCGTGGGCGGGGGGGGCGGCATTGGCCATGGATCACCCGCCAGGTGTGGGCACGTGCTTGGGGCAGAGCGCCAGGGGGCAGGCACGCTGGGCATCCAGAGGGGGGAGGGGTGCAGTTCCTGACCTAGAAAACCAACGGGTGATACAGAAATCCAGACGAGAAGGCGAGCAGACTGAGACCCCCGGCCAGGGCTCCCCGCAAAGGCTGGGCACCGAGACCTGCAAGCAGGTGCAGCCTGACCAGGGCCGGCAAGGACAAGACCGACGGAGCCGAGCATGCTGCAGGCGCTCATCGAGGGCAGACCCCCCCGCTTTACACAGGGAAAGGGGGTCGCCCCGCCCCCAATCCCAAGGTTCTTTCCACCCAGACCCTAATTTACAAGATGGGGGAAGGGGAGGGGAGGGGGCGCGGCGAACGAGGAGGCCTGGGCCTGGGCCAGTGCCGACCCCAGATCCGATGCCTCCGCCCCACTCTGGGCCTGAGAACACAGCGGGCCGCTTAGGCCCCCTCAGGCCTCCTCAGGGCCCGGAAGGCCATCGGCCGATCTCGCACTCGGAACCTCACACTCGAACCCAGGCGGTGAGAAGCCTCCCTAGAATCCCCGCCCCCACGAGCCGGAAATGACGCGAGCGCCCAACCCGGAAGTGACGCCTCGCACCGCCGCCTCACTCACCGGACGGCGCTCGAGGGTCCGCGGACTCCCCGGGTTCTCTGCGCGCCTCTGGCGTCGGGTCCGTGCTTGGCGGGGCAGGGGAGGAACCTCCGGTTCCGGGAGATCTCGAACCCAGGCCTCGCGCCCGCGCCGGCTGTCCGCGGCGATCACTTCCGCTTCCTGGCATCGCGCCCGGAAGTGACGCATGCTGGCCGAAGGGTCGTGTGACGGGCATGAGGGGGGCCTCGGCGCACGCGCAGTCGGGCGGTAGTTTCTTCTCGTCCGCGTCGGAGGCCGGTGGGGAAAACTAAGGTAGCGGGGAGGTGTGAATGGCGCGGCGCCCGCTCCCTCTCCCTCCTCCTCCGCAGCCTCAGTATTCCAGTCTTCGAAGGAAGTGGGGGAAGGCGCCCCTTCGGCCGGAAGCTCCCCCAGGTCCCCTGATGGCCGCTAGGGCCGGTCCGCACGCTGCGTCGACCCTTCTCCCCCTCCCCCAAGCCCGAGTCCCCAGGGCTTAGGCCAGGCACACAGGAGGCGCCTAATAAATACTGTCGGTGTAAGCAGAGCAGCTCAGTTTTCCCTCCGATTAAGCGTTCAGGCGGTTAGCGAAGCGCCGCGAGCATCAGGCAAAGGGCGCGCAGCCCCTGGGGGACAGGCCAGTGTAGACGGGGGGGAAGGGGGGGAGCCACGAGGTGTGCGTGGAGGCGCCGGGAGTGCGGTCAGCCGATGGGGCGGGGTGGGGCAGGACCGGAGGCGGGCGCTCCCCCATCCCCACTCAGCTGGGGGCCAGGACTGGAGACGGGCGGTCCCCCGTTCTCACCCAGCAGCGGGGCAGGACCGGAGGCGGGCAGCCTCCTCCCCAGCGTCGGAAGGCTCGCCCGAGGGGCTGGGGGATGCGCAGAATCAAGCGGGGAGATTGGGGGAGGAACCTTGGAGCACAGTCTTCGCTGACGAGTTTAAGGTGCCCGCGGACCTTCGGGTTGCAATGTCCCGTAAGGGCCGGCTGGAGCTGGAGATGGCCCTGAGAAAAGCCGGAATTCTTCTGCCGTCCTGGTCCTCTCTTGGGCGGAGCCAGGAGCAATGGGGGAGTAACTGAGAGGGTGTCTTTTGGGGTCGGGCGGATGGTGATCCGCTGCGTCCTGGGGACACGAAGGATCCTGGACCCAAAGCCCCTTGGCCGGTGGAGATGCACGTCCCGGCCAGAGGAGCCCTTCCGTCTTCTCCGAGTGACCTGTGACCCCGCAGCCCCTTCCCGGGGTGTCTCCATCTTGCCTCAGCCCCCCTCACCTTCTATCATTGTTTCTAGGTTAATCGTTAGGTGTGTCAGTGTGGTGCTAGTATTTGGTGGGAAGGGGGTCCAGAGTCTCCGCCGTAGACCCGATCACATCTAGACTGGCTGTTGGACGGGGCATTTAGGCCAGCAAGCATGTCCGGGTAGGGCAGGACAGCAGGGAAATTAGGGAGGGATGCGCAGAGAATTCAGACCTTGACTGCCGATCAAATGGACAGGCCGGAAAGGGCAGAGAGCCATCAGGTGGACAGAGGTCTCCAGATGAGCAAGTGTGGAGACAGGGCAGCCCAGGAAGCCACAGGCATCTGGAGGTCCGGAGAAGCGCTTCTGGACCTGGGGGGGGCAGGGCAGGCCCTCGGTCCTCTCTCCCTACTTTGAGCAGACTTTGTCTAAAGGATTGTGTTCAGCTCCGGGCACCAGTTTAAAGAAAAAAGCTGGTGGCTTGGAGTCAGTCAAATGTTAATAAGCACCTATGTGGTCAGGGATACAAATGCCACCCCACCCAGGACATTTACAAAGTCCTTCCCAGCCCTGGGGCCACGAAGAACAAGTAGAGGGGTCAGAGTGGATGGTCAGAGGAAGGAGGACAATGCTCCAGAACCACTGGTGGACACACGATCATGGTCACCAAAGGAAAGGTGATTCTGCATACAATGTCTAGGGTCCAAGGGAGTGGCCAGAGGGGCATGGAGTTGGGGGAGCAGCCCTCAGGCTATGCCAGGGCTCTTTGGCCATGGGAGGGGCCACCTCCCAGCCACCCACCCTCCAAAATCCCACTTCTAGACCAATTTGCCATCTCACCCTTTGGATCCTCTGGCCTTCTTGGAAGCCAGAGCTCAGCCCATCACCCAACTGTTCCCCATCCTTCTCAGGCCCCAGATGATCCCTATGAGCCCTTCTGAAGGGGTAGCCCGGCCATTTAAAAACCAGACAACCTGATGACCAGGCTCCTTCTCAATGAACATCTCAGCCTGTGGCCTGTATGGTGCCAAGAGCCCGTGTGGGGGTAGAGGGGGCTCCCAGTCTCCAGGTGCCCCCTTCTCTGCTGTCTGTCTCCCATCAAGGCTACGGTAAGGCAACTGCTCTCCTGGGACCAAATGCCTCCTGTGACGGGGCAGATGGGGAAAGGGCTGACCAGCTCTACAAAGAGGGGGCATCTGAGAAGCCTCATAGTAGTCCTCTCTTTATTAATAAGCACTTATTAGCCCCTTACTGTTTGCTAGGCAGGGTGAGGGGACCCAGACAAGGGGCTGATCTACAGCCCTGGGGGTATGCACCATTACTGGTCAGTGACCTCCCCAAGGCCCCACAGCTAGGAAAAGTCTGAGGCTGGATTTAAACTTCTTGACTCCAGGCCTAGCACTTGGGGCCCTGTGTTGATCCCTAGATGCCTAGGGGGGAAAATTAGGAACAGAGTCTGGAATATGCCCAAGGCATCATGGTGAAAGTGGGAGTCCTGGCCCAGCCCACCTCCCCATTTCACGGGGGAACAAACCAGCTCTGGCTCCCAAAGCCTTGGAGGAGGTGTCTGAGGCCCGGTCCATCTGGCTTCCAGTCTGGTGGGGGAAGAAGGCCCACGGTAGGGCTTGGGGAGTGGGGGGGGTGGGGTCACAGGTGGAGACCAGCAGAGATGGTATCTGAACCCAGGGCTTTTATTTGCCAACCCTGGTCCTGCAGAGGGCACAGTGCCCTCAGCCTAGGTACACCCGGGCACAAGGGACAACTCTGGGAAAGACCAGCGGGTCTTGACAAAGGTTCTGCAGACTTGAGGCCCAATCACTGACCCCCTGACCACTACAGTCAGGCCACCTGTGTCCAAAGGGAGCCAATGAGCCCCATGCTGGGGCAGGTCAGGGGTAAAGTTCACAGTGAAGCAGCCTGACGGCCCCCAAAAGGGGCAGGAGCCCCTCACTTGGGTGGGTCCGTGTTGATGCCGTATTTCTCCTTCAGCAGCTTCAGCTGCTCCTCCTTCTTCTTCGTGTCCATCTTCTGGAAAGCCTGGAGAGAGAGCCACAGGGTGAACTTCCCTGTGCCCCCCAGCACAGGTGTGCCCCCCCCAGGGTGGGACCCCCCCCATCCCCAGGCCCCGCCCCCAGCACAGGTGTGGGGCCGCACCCGGTTGGCGTTGTAGTAGAGCACCACAAGGTAGCGGTTGCACACGTTGAAGCCCGACAGGTGGTCGCAGGCGTTCTTGGCGTCAAAGATGTCCTCGTAGACCACGTAAGCGGTGCCGCGGGTCTCCGGGGTGTTCCCGCTGCGGGGATGGAGCAGGCGGTGCTGAGGCCGGTCCCCCTAAGGAAGCCCCCGGCCCCCACCCCGGGTAAGGATCCCCCCCGGCTTCCCCCTCCCCCGTAAGGAGCCCCCCCGCCCCCGCCCACACTCACACGCGGATCTGGCGGATGGGCCCGTACTTGCCGAAGATGTCGTACATCTCCTCGGCCGTGATCTTGTAAGGCAGGTTGCGGATGTAGAGGATGCGGTTCACCTCGGGCGGGAGCCGGATCTGGGGGCGCACAGGGAGCGCTCACTGGGGGCGGGGGGCGGGGCGGGAGGACGGGGGGGGGCGCACTGGGGGGGGTGAGGAGGGTAGGAGGCGGGGCGGACTCGCGAGGGGGGAGGAGGAGGGAAGCGGGGCGGGGCAGACTCACGTTCGCGCGTTTGGCCGCTTGCATCGCCATGGCGGCGGCGGAGCGGGCGCTCGGGCCGGAGCCGGAGCTGAAGCCGGGGATGGGTCGGGGTCCGCTGGAGCCGGAATCCGGGCCCGCTCACTCCGACTTCTGTTTCTTCCTCCTCCTCCTCCTCTCTTCCTCGCTGCGGAAGCGCCGAGATCTAACGGAACTTCCGACTTCCGCCCGGCCCCCGGAAACAGGATCCCGGGAAGTCCCGCCTCCCCGCATGCGCCAGAGAGTGCCGACCTGGCCCCGCCCTTAGCGCCCGAAACTCCGCCCTCAGGCTCCGCCCCGCCCGTCCCTCCGGTTCCTCCAGCGCCGGGAGGGTCCTTTGATAGCGGGTGGAGAGTCGGAGGGCCCCGTGGGCGGAGCGCGCAAAGGCGCCGGGGCTGGAGAATGGCAAATGTATTCAGGGGCGGGGATGCCGGAAGAATGTGCGGAGTGAGAGGATAGGAAAGGAGATGGGAGATGGGACTCGGTGACGAAGGGCCCCTGGAGGCCAAAGGATCCCCGGAGTTCACTGAGCGGTGGGGGGACGCGGTCCGATAAGGCTGAGGCAGGCCCGACCCCTCCCCAACTGGGTCCCAGGCCTGCCCCAGGGACGGGCTCGGGGAGCGGAGGGGCGGGGCTTGCGGGAGGCCCGGCGCCCTTCTTTACCCAGGGGTTACTTTGTATTACTTTGTATCCGCCTGCCCTGCGGGCGCCCCCCCCCCCCCCCCCCCGCTAGACCGCAGGCACAGGGAAGGAAAGGCGGAGGACGACCCTCGCTGGCTGGCCTGGCCCTGGTGGGAAGCGTCAGCCCCCCCGCCCCCAGAACAGAAGCCACTCGGGGCCCGGGGCCTTGGTCTTCAGGACCAACAGAGAATCACACAGGAGGCGCCCGAAGGGGCTCCTGCTCCCCCCTCCCCCAGGCACACAGGAGGGGCCCCTGCTTCTCCCCCCCCCCGTACACAGAAGGGGCCCCTGCTCTGCTATTCGGCCCTGACCCCTCCTGAAGGTAGAGGTAGCAGCCTCCCACCCCAGCCCAGCTCTCTGTCTGGAAAGCTTTTGGGGGCAAGAAGGCACCAGGTAGGTTGTTGGGGACCAGAGTGATTTATTGTGCTCAGGGCCCTGAGGCCACCTCCAGTACAATCTTGCCGAGGTTCTTGTTCTGCTCCATGTACATATGGGCTTCCGCCACCTGCTTCAGTGGGTAGACTCTGTCCACCACAGGCCTCAGTGCTCCAGACGCATCCTGGGCAAAGTGAGGCAGGATCTGCCGGGTGAAGGCTGCCACCAGCTCTGCTTTGTACTGATCGGGTAGAAGATGTGAAAACTTGGCATGATTGAGGCCAGAAGTCTCCTGCCACTTTCTGCTGCCTCAGTTTTGTCACCCATGAAATATGCACTGACCAGCCCCCTGGGGGAGAGCCCATGCCGAAGCTGCTTGAGATTCCCAAGGCCTTGGTGACCTAAACGTGTACTGCATTCTACCACCATTCCCTATTCCCTAGATTGGAGGCAAGAGAAAACCTTTAAAAGGACAGACTGGTACAGTGAAAGGGACTGAGCACTGTGCCAGGGTTACATGGTACCAGTGAGCCCCTGCTCCTTGTCCCCATAGCTCACGGCCTCCCCTGCACACCACTGACCCTGGTCAGCTGCCTACCACTCCCTCCCCAACCCCCAGCACACACCACTGATCCTGGTAACTCCCAGCACACACTACTGACCTGCACCTCAGCACCATACAAATCCCCCTACCCTTAACTCTTAACAGGCTAGTCGGGAGTTGGTGGGCTCTTTGGGGGATTCCCAGGCCACAAAACCCATTCATTCTAGGAAGAGGGTCCGAGGTAGCTGTAGCAACTCAGGTGGGAGCCCAGCCTCGGAGAACACAAGGTCCAGAGTCCCAGGCTCTCCAGGACAAAGAGCCACCACCACAGCCCTTTCCAGACTCTCTTCTGTCCTACCCAGGACTTGCCTTCTTGTCCCGGGATCTCAGCAGGCTTGTGAGGAGGCTCCCTCGCTTAGCCAGAAGCTTGGAGAGAAGCTGCCCATGGACTTCCGCCCCCCCCAACAGGCCATACAGCACCCAACGGCCATCCAGGGCCAGGCATGCCACATTCTTCTCCCAGTAGGACCCACCAATACAGTCCAGAATCACATTGGCTCCAGCACCTGGGGGAGGGGACACAGGGCGAGCATCCTGACTTGGGCTGAAGGGATGCATGGTCCCAGGCAGCAGCTGCCCTGGGAGGCTCAGGAGAGCAGCCAGAAGACACAGACTACAGCCCTCAGCACTGGCCTGGCCCATGCCCCTGACATCCTACCTCCAGGAGCTGACAGGCTGCCTCTAAAGAGGCTTCCTAGCCTGGAGGCAGCCTACAGCCAGGCCAGGGCAGCTGAGGCTCCCAAGGCAGGGATGGCGCTGCCCCTGGACTGTCCACATCTCAGTGACCTTCTAGTGGGAGGAGGTGGCCAGGGATCCTCAGCCGCTCTGTGACTTAGTGGCTTGTCTTGGAGAGGCACACGTCCCTGCGTGCCCACCCCTCCCCCCCACCGTGACCAGCCTCTCACTGCAAACTTGCTTGGAACATTGACGTAAAGTCCATCTCTGGAGAAGGGCCCCAAGCTCACCATAGCACATGCTGCCTCTGCCCAAAGAGCTCTTGAAGGCTCCACTCTGTGGTGGCATCAGAAGTTTTGTGGAGGCAGTGAGCAGATGGGTGGGTGAATGGTTAGGAAAAAAAGAAGCAATGCAAGGGCACCAGCTCCAGGCCTTGGCAGCCTGGGGTCGGACCCCTGCATGTGCTCCAGGCCTACGTAGCTGTACCAGGGAACCCCTTGGGCTGGATCTCAAAGCCTGGCCTGGGGACCATGGCACCCTGGGGACCCTGGGCCTTTAACCTGGCCCTCCTTGGCCACATCACCTCCTACTCAGCAGCCCCGGGAGGGCAGGGAAGCTTCTTACCCTTGGTAAACTCCAGTGTTGCAGCTGAAAAGTCCCTTTCCTTGTAGTTGAAGCCAGCAGCAGCTCCAAGCTTCTCCACTGCCTCAATTTTGTCCAGAGACCCAGCAGTGACCAGAGGAACGGCTCCAGCCTGGCGCACCAACTGGACAGCGGCTGTGCCCACACCACTCGATCCGGCGTGGATCAACACTGTCTCCCCAGCCTTCACCTGGCCTGTAACGCACAACCCGTGAAGCAGACTGGGCAGCCACAGGGATGCCCAGCTGCCCTGTCCCTGGAGCAGGGCCCAAGCTCCTGCTAGCTCTCTGACTTCTCTCTCAGGGCCACTGCCAAGCTTTTCCTCACTGGCTCCTCCCTTACACGTGGCAGTCAGAGCCTTAGAGAAACAGGGCAGCAAGCCCTTGGTTACTTACTTCCCCCATTGAGGTACAGGTCTCACCACTTTAAAAGGAAGAAGCCGAGGCAGGCAGAGGCTGTGACTTGCCCAGGGTCATACAACTAGTGTCAGAAACTAGATTTGAACTCGGGTCTTCCAGACTCCAGACCCAGCGTTCTAGCCACTGAGCTGCCTCTAGCTAGCCTTAGGCAAACCCCAAAGAGGTCTGTTGTGTTCCTGGGGCATGTATCCAGGTCATTATACAATAAAACAACCCTCCTGTGACTGGCAAAAAGGGTGCCTACTATCCATTCCTGGTGATTGGCATGGGCATCAAGCTAGCACTTTGGGGAACTAACAAGCAGGGTCAGCCAAGGCCAAGCCTTAAGAAAGCGAAGGCTGAAGCCAGGGGGTGCCAGGATGTGTCCTTACCCTCATTACTGTGGAAGGCAAGAGAAGACTTAGAAAGAGAATGGCTGATCAAGAAAATGGCGCCTGCGGATGGGATTGGGATTTGGAGACCAGGGGTGGGCAACCTGTGGCCTCAGGGCCAGGTGTGGCCCTGTGACTGGGTACAGGTTTTACACAACAAATCCTTTTATGAAGGGGATGTGTTCTAGGAAGTTTGGGTTCAGTCAAAGAGCCGCTGTTGAGGACCTAGAGCTAGGCCACACATGGCCTCGAGGCTGAAGGTTCCCCACCCTTGTTCTAGACCCTGACTCACCCTTGAGAAATTACAGGCTCAAAGACAGGGATGGAGTGTGCCTTACCAGGAGATAAGAATGGATTTGCCCAGTATCTTGCAAATCTAATGTTTAAAAAGTTTTAAATTTTAAAAAGGAGAAAATAGCATGCATCCATGAGCACTCACACACACAGACACACTCAGTCTTACACACAGAGACACAGTCACACACATAGACACAGTCACAGACACACAGACACACAGTCTCACACACCGTCTCACACACAACAGACACACTCAGTCTCACACAGACAGTCTCACACACACAGACACACTCGGTCTCACACACACAGACACAGTCTCACACACACACTCCCCCCCCCACTCCCCACACACACTCACACTCAGTCACACAGACACTACACACACACACACACACACACACACACACACACACACGCACACACTACACACACACACACACACACACACACACACACACACACATGCCCCTGCCATTCTGGCCATCAGAGCCTCGCTGTAAAGCAGGATCAATCATGGCCAAGATGGAGAAATGGAGGCCTCGATTGCTAATGTCTAAATGGACTGGCTCGTGGATCAGGGTGTGCAGGGTGATGGAGCTCCAGAGCGCAGGGCCCAGGAAAGCTGCGGTCCAGGTGGGAGGCAGCCAGAGGAGTGGGATGGTGACTGACCACAGATCAGAGGAAGGGGTGCTGGGTCCTACTTTGCTGGTTTTCTGTCAGAAGACTGCCTGAAACTGCTGTGGGGGGGGGGGGGCCTCAGCACGCTCCCCTCTGTTTCATCCTATTGTTTCTGCGATTTCCATCTCTCTACCCACCCAACACGCACCTTACTCTGACTCCTCACCAGTAGTCCTCTTCTGGGCTGGCCAGATGGGGCTCCTCCCTGGCTCTTACCACGTGCAGTGTGCTCCCTACCCCTTGTATACCCCCCCAAACTGGCCCCACTTCCTCCAGGAAACTCCCCTTCTCTCTCCACACAGGAGGGGTGGGTAAACTGAGCCATCCACAGCCCCGACCCTGAAGAAGGCACTGACAGGCAGAGATCACAATCTGGGTCCTAGCACAGACCTCCAAGGCCACTGGTCCAACCTGGACCTGAACAGGAATCCTCTGAGGGGGTGCTACTGCCTCCTGAGGCAGGCTTTTTCACTCTCGGACGGCCTCCTTTTCACAGTTTGAAGCCCACAAATGGCTGTTGGGCCTGTGGGTGGCTAGGGCTCCATACCCCAGCCCAGGAGAAGATGCAGAAGCCTAATCTTGCTTCCTCACCTATGACGTGGAGCAGCTGGAAGGCTGTGAGCCAGGCCTCAGGGATGGCTGCAGCCTGGAGGAGAGTCAGTCCCTCAGGGACAGGCATGAGGTGACCTTCTGGGACTGCAACATACTCTGCCTGGCCCCCCCCAGCAAGCAGAGCCATTACAGAGTGCCCTTGTTTCCAGGGTCCCTGGCAGCCAGGACCAACTTCAGCCACATAGCCAGATGCCTCCAGGCCCAGGATGCTGCTGGCTCCAGGGGGTGGGCTGTACTGGCCCTGGCGCTGGTGGGGAGAGATGGGAAGGGGGGGAGAGAGAGATGGAGAGGGGGGGAGAGAGAGATGGAGAGGGGGGGAGAGAGAGATGGAGAGGGGGGAGAGAGTGATGGAGAGGGAGAGAGGGGGAGAGAGAAGAAAGAAAAAGAGATGGGGAGAGAGGGAGAGGGGGAAGAGAGAGAGGGAGGGGGGAGAGAGTGATGGAGAGGGAGAGAGAAGGGGAGAGAGAAAAGAGAAAAAGGTGGGGGGAGAGAGAGGGAGAGGGGGAGAGAGAGAGGGAGAGAGATAGATGGAGGGGGGAGAGAAAAAGAGGGGTGGAGAGAGATGGAGTCAGAGGAGGTCCTTCTGCCCCACCCCGGCCGCTCACGTGCAGAGAGGAGACCAGAAGTGACTGTCAGATGGAGCTGACAAGGATCTCTCAAAGTATTGAATCCATCTCCTTCATTTGCAAGGTAAGGAAACTGAGGCCCACAGTGAGTCATTGTCAGGGCTGGTATAAAATCTGGGCTTCCCAGTGGTCAGAAGGTGAGCCCTTCCCAGAATGCCTCTGAAACAGAGGCCCTGGCCCTCCCATCACTGACCAGGCGTGGGGGCTGTCACAGATCAGGAGTTAGCTTGTGGCCTCCAGGACACCCTGGCTAGAGATGCTGACGGGAATTCACCCAGGTCCAAATCCTATCCCTGCTGCTTTGGGTGTGGCCCTGGCCAAGCCCCTCCTACCCTCTCAGCTCTGGTTCCTCACCTAGGAAATGACTACAGTGAAAACCTTAAACTCTCTGCCTTGCAAGGTGATTGTCTAAAAACACAACCAGTCTCACTGTTTCGGGCCGGGGGTGGCGGAGACCCTGAGTGTCATGCCCAAGCCCTGCCAGAGCCCGCAGCCTGCCTATTCATACCTGCAACACATCGGCCCTGTTCAGAGCACTAGCAGCCACCTTCAGGAGGATTTCTCCTGGTCCGGGCTCCGGTTTGGCCACCTCTTTCAGGTAAAGGTTTTCGGGGCCCCCAGGCTGGTCAAAATGCACAGCTAACATGATGCCTCTCTCTCACCACCTGTGCATGGGGAACAGCAGATGGAGGGAGAGACAGAACGTTGGAGAGAGCGAGAAGAACGGGGAAGAGGGGGGAGAGTCCCAATAATCAATCATTCCTCCAGTAACACGGTCCGACCCCAGCTTGTGCTGTCCTGAGAAAACTAGGACAAAAGCATGGTAGATTGGCAAGCCCATTTAGCCAGGGAGGCTGGCTCAGGGTCTCCTCGGCTCCCCAGCTCGCAATAGGGCCACCCATACCACCCATCTCCCACTCCAAGCCCCAGCCCCTAGTTTACAGCTCCCACAGATGCTCCTTTGCCTGGGCAACTAGTCAGCCGTCAACACACCTCTGTCACTCGCTTACTGTGGACAGGCTAAGCCCTGGAGAGGCTGAGGGAGAAAGGCTGAGCCCTGATAGCTGATGAGCCTGAGGCTGCCCCTAGTCAGAGGCACTCAGTCCCAAGAGTCAGGTCCCAGGCCAGAAAGGGTGAAAGCCAAATGACTTCAGAGCAAAGTAAAGGGGCCGTACCCAGTCTCCCACTGGGCTGGAAGTCCCTTTCTGGGGAAGAGCTCAGTGTTAGAGTGACTGCAAACTCAGGATGAGTCAGCGATCTGATGTGGCAGCCCAGACACCTCGTGGGTTACTGGATTGAATTTAGAGAGCACAGGGAGGGCATGGCCCTCATACCTGCTGCCCTGGTACGGCCACGTTGGAAGCATTGTGGCAGCACAGCTTATCAGAAGGACACCCAGGATGGCCGAGGGCCTTGAATGCATGTCATATGAAGCTAGGTGGGAGGACCTGTGGATGTTTAGTCTGGAGAAGAAAAGATTCTGGTGGTAACTGCTTAGCCTGTGGGAGATTAGACATTCCTTGTTTAGTCCCAAAGGGGAAAACTAGGAGCAATGTGGGGGGGGGAGAGGGAAGGAGAGAGGAGGGGGGGAGGGAGAGGAAAAGAGAGAGGGAGAGAAAAAGAGGGAGGGGGGAAAGAGAGAGAGGGGGAGAGAGAAAAAGAGGGAGGGAGGGGGAGAGAGAGAAGAGAGAGGGAGAGGGAGGGAGAGAGGGGGGGAGGGAGGGAGAAAGAGAGTGAGGGAAGGAGTTTCATAACTTCAAAAGGGATTGTTCAAAATGAGAGTGTGAAGCCATTGGACAGATGGGCAAAGTGCATAAAGGATTAGCCTTTGGAATTTCCAGGAGAATGAATCCAGTAATAGTGGGAGATGCCCCACACCTTTAGGAAGTGATCGAGCCAGCCAAAAGATAAATGGGAAGGAAATACCAGGGCTAACCAGAACATTCTAAACCCAGCAGATTCCGTGAGAAATGGAACAATTAAACAAGTTTTATAGACAAGAAATGCTGGCCCCTCTGAATGACCCATAGTCTTCCATCTGGGAGCTGATGGGACAGTCTGGCACGTGCTTGACCCCGGGTGCCTCCTCCCCTAGCCCCGGCTCTGGGTGTACCGAAGAGCTTGAGACCTCCCAGGAGGGGCTTGGGCTAGGGCGGGGGTCACTCCCCTGCGGGAGATCTAGGATACTCTCTGGGAGCCTGGAGCCGTCTCCAATGCAAGTAATGCTGCTAGATAATTAAGCTGTTTCTGTCCCAGCTGGAGGGGTAAGGAACCCAAGTGCCCGCGTAGACAGCTAGGTAACTGGCGTGGAGGCAGGATGCCCAGCCGGGGGAAGTGGACTGGCCGACCCAGGGCGTTGCTGCTGCCAA